>QEPC01003417.1:317765-395936 GCA_003113815.1 Sphenodon punctatus
CCCCCCCCCCCCCTGTGCTCTCACCACAGGAGTTATCCCCAAGTTCCCTAACCCACCCAACCCAACCTCCCACCCCAATCCCTGAACTCCCCCTCTCACCAGGAGTCCCCTTGACCCGTGCCCCCGTCTCACCGGGGAGCAAGGCCCATCTCCCCGGGACTCTCCCTCTCACAGGGGGTCCCCCCAACCCTCCCCAAGGGTCACCTCTCCTTCTCTCACCAGGGGGGCAGGCCCCATCCACCCTAACCCACTCCCCATGCCCCCCACCCTCAAGCCACACCCACTGCATCCCCCCCAAACCCCTTAAAACCACAAATTAAAAACAAGATAAAAGCCACACCCCGCAACATCAGTAACAGCAGTGATATTAGTGGAGCGGCGACAGCAACAACCATGATGGACTACACATCTTCCAAGTGTGTATCAGTGCATGGACAATAACGGTTTGCGTATATTTGACTTGCATATCTACCTTCAGTTACAGCAGATTTAATTCATTGCATACATAGTTGGGTATAGGATCTGCATATACAACGTCTAGGGAGCCAGTTCAAGTACTGTTCAAAGGCATGCAACCTTTTAATTACATGAAAATTGGATGCAGCTTTCCAATCTGCCAGAGCAGCAATATCCTCTTGCCTCCCAATATCTTTCACTCTAGATTTTATTATGTTTTCCAGACTTCCCCAGTCCTTAGTGAGTAAAAACTCCATAGACAAGCCAATTCCCCTCAGATGTTGCATAATCTTACTCAACCAAGGATAAAGGGGACATTGATTCTGCTCAAGTTCTTCCTGGAGCCAAAGAGAGGTTAAGCATGTCTCCTGCCGCATACAAAGTTTCACCCAATAACACAGACCCTTCAATTTAATCCAGTCTACGATAGAACACGATCCAGTTTCTGCCCGAAGAACTGAACCTGGTACCGCCTGTGGCATCCCCAGAATACCTCGCAGAAACTTATTCTGCACTATTTCCAAATTTTGGCAACAAGGCCCATCAAATATCTCAGCTCCATACGTAATCAGATTTTTAACTTTAGCTGAGAATACTTTAAGAATGTGGGATATTGGGGCATCAACAAACCTAGAGGCAACCTTATTGATGCCCTTGGAAACTACTGTTGCTTTCAGGACAATTCTTTAATATGCCTATCCCACTTTAGATTATTGGAAAAATTCATACCCAGGTATATATAATTATCTACCTGTAATAGAGGCTCATTTCCCAGTTTCCACTGAAACATTTCAGGCTTTTTACCAATTACCATAATCTGAGATTTAGGAGAACAAATGTATTTGGGGAGGGAGTTCCAGGCATGGGGGCAGCAAGGTAAAAGGGGTGAATACAGTTTGAGGAGCAAGGAAGTCATGAGAAGGCGAGGGTGGTCTCAGCTCCCAGGCAGGAATGTGGCAGGAAACAAGTGCAGAGAGATAGCAGGGGAGCAAGGCCATGAAGAGCCTTCAAGATAAAGACAAGGAGCTTGTGCTGAATGTGTTCAGCTAAAGGGAGACAGCAGAGGAAAGAGAGGAGAGGCTGAACATGGTCAAATCAATGGGCAACATAGACAACCTTGGCAGTAGAGCACTGAATGAAAGTGAGAGGGATGAGGTCAGAGCAGGGGAGACCTGTAAAAAGGAAGTTGCATTAGTCAAGACAAAAGATGACTAGATGACATGGACTAAGGTTGTGGCAGTGGAAGTAGTAAAGCTAGATTTTTGCAATATTATTATTATTATTATTATTAACAAACATTTATATAGCGCAAGCAGTGTACCTGGCACTTTACAAAGTAATAAAATAGACACGGTCCCTGCCCCTAGGGCTTACAATCTGAGAGACAGGAGCTGGGGGAGAGACATAGGAAGGGGAACAGAGGGAGAGACGAGGTCTAACATTCATGAAGATGCGAGGTCTCAGGTGCACGTACTTGGCTTGGTTACGATGAGAATGACAGCAGGCAGGCCCATGTTGCAAGGATAAGGGTAAACAGACCATAGGTATAGGAAATAGTGGCTCAGCAGGATAAAGAGTCAGACAGAGCAGAGCAAAAGAGGTGAGTTTTAAGGAGAGATTTGAAGGTATGAAGGGAGGGGGCAAGGCAGATGTGGACAGGGAGGGAGTTCTAGGCATGGGGGGCAGCAAGTGAGAAGGGACGAAGGTGCTTAGGGGAGCAGGAAAGGCGTGGAAGGGTGAGAGAAGGGACAGAGGAGGAGTGAAGTGCACGGGCTGGAGTATGGAGGGTGATAAGTGCAGAGAGGTAGGGGGGAGCAAGGTTGCGAAGAGCTTTATAGGTGAAGACTCTTATGCAGAGTGAAGCGACAAGGCTTAGCAACAGACTGGATCTGAAGTGTAAAGGAGAAGGAGGAGTCAAAAATGAACCCCAGGCTATCTATGTGAGGTACAGGTTAGATGGTGACACCCTCAAAGGAAATTGAGAGGAAGGGAAATGTTTGGGGGGAAAGATGAGGATTAAGCTTGTGTCGGTAATGAGACATCCAAGCAGAGATTTCAGAGATAGAGTCAGTGATACAAGACTGGATGGAGGGGGAGAGTGCAGGAGTGAGGAGACAGAGTTGGGTGTCTTCAGTATAGAAGTAATACTGAAAACTGTGAGATTGCCCAGAGATCGAATGTAAAAGGAGAAGAGAAGAGGGTCCATGACAGAGCCTTTCATACTCCCACTGAGAAGGAGTGACTCACAAAAGGTACTACAAGAGTCACATTGAAGGAGCAGTTTGAGAGATACAAAGAGAACCAGTCAAGGGAGTAAAGGGAAATCAAGGAGGTGGCCATGGTCAGGAGCGTCAAAGGCAGCAGAGAGATTGAGCAGGACAAGAATAGAACAAAAGCTCTCAGACTTGACTAAGAGAAGGTCATTAGTGATTTTAGCGAGGGCAGTTTCAGTAGAGTGGGGGGGCGGAAGCCCGATTGAAGGGGATCAGGGGAATTGGAAGAAAGGAAATCAAGACAGTGAGTGTAGACAGCTCAAAGTCAAAGTATTTATTAGGGCACTTGCTTTTGCTCTGTCCCACACAAACAAACAAACATCAATAACAATAAAAGAAGAATTAAAAAAAAGAAAAAATAATAATACAGCCAGCAGCATAAAAATACAGACATCAGGAATACAAAGCCATAGTCCAACGGCCCTTTGACAAACAAGAATTGGGGCACCATCCTATTTCTGCCCTAAATATTAAAGTCCTAAAACCCCCAATAAATCCTGGGGAAGTCGTATAATCACTCATATCAGATTCAAATAGCCCGGGGAGGGAAAGGGGCGCAGGAGGGTGCAGCTGTTTACAGTTGCACCTTCTAGCGGATGAATCCGCTACGCCGCTTATTGACAAGCCAGATGAATGAGGTAGACAGCTCACTCCAGGAGCTTGGAAGCAAAGGGTGGGGGAGTGAGATAGGTCAATGGCGGGAGGGGTCAAGAATGGCCGTCTTAAGAATAAGGGAGACAGTGGCATGTTTGAAAGTAGATGGAAAGGACCCAGTAGAGAGGGAGAGATTGATGATGTGCAGCAGAGAGGGTACAGCAGTGGGGGCAACTGAGGAGACAAGATGGGGATAGGCAGGGCCTTGAACCAAATGCGGGACTGCAATTCGTGATTTCCAACAGAAATCCTCCTCCCCCACTGATTTCTTGCCCCACTCCTCCCCGCAAAGAATTTCCAGCCTGCGCAGGGGAGGAGCAGAGCAGGAAAGTCCACATGGGGAGAGGGATGGAAAACCCGGGACTCCTGCCAGTGAGCCAGGCCAGGCTGGGGCTGCCAGGGGATTGTCTCCCCCCACCCCCTCCTCAGCCCAGCAATTCACCAAGCAGCAGCCTCTCCAGCTGTCCCTCCTGCTCCTTCCAGCCCCTCCCGACGGGGCCTCCCAGGGTGGCACAGCTGGGTGATGCCATCTGGCCATGCTGCCCTGGGAGGTCCCGTTAGAAGGGTTTGGAAGAGGCCAGAAGGAGTAAGAGGGCTGGCTGTAGACGCTGCTGCTGCTGCTACTGCATGAGTTGCTGGGGGGTGGGAGAAGGAAGGCGACCCACAGCTGGCTCTCCCGCGCTTCTTCTGGCCGCTTTCCGGCCCTGCCCAAATAGGGCTTCCCAGGGCAGCACGGCTGGATGAGGTCATTCCTGTGCACCGCCCTGGGAGGCACCATGGGGCAAGGCTGGTTTAGCAGCCAGGAGTCAGCTGGAGAAGCTTCTGCTGCCCACGAGTAAATTGCTGGGCTGGGGGGGGGAGAAGAGAGGCAACCTCTGGCAGTCCCACACCCACCCAACCTACTTGGCCCTCCCTCTCCACAGCTGGGCCTGTCAGAAACTCCACCGGGCTGAGAAGGGGGTGGGCAGCAGCAGCACTTGGGCAGCTGATGCTTCTGCTGTTGCCCGCACAACCTGGGGAAGGATGAAGGCAGCTCTCCACAACCAACCCAGCCCAGGCCCGATGAGGGAAAGGGACCCACAAAATCGGGTCCCAAGGCCCGCAGATTACCTCAGAATTTAAAAAAAAAAATCTGCAAAAGAATCAGGGCCCTGGGGATAGGATCAAGGAAGCAGGTGGAAAGGCTGGATAAAGAGAGGAGGAAGGTGACCTCATCAAGGGAAGCCAGTGAAAAGGATGACAGAAGAGAGGCAGAAGAAGGGGGGAGGGCAACGTTAAGGTGAATTTTATCTGTCTGGTCATTTAAAGCCTGATACAGTGTGGCCTATCAGTGAAGATGATGAACAAGGGAACACAAGATGAGAACTTGTGTGTCAAATTCCCTTTCGGTCAGAAGGGAACTCCTAAAGCCAAGTCATTTAGCTTAGAGCCTTAGCCACAGCACTCACACCTCTTTTCCTTAATGCCCTTGACCTTCGCTCAGAGGACAACAGCAGCAGAGCCGGAAAATGTCAGAGTCCTCACCTGTCGCTGCAAGCTAGCCAGTCCCCATGCAGGGACTCTGCTCCAGTTTAGACCTACTAGGCAATTAGAAAGCTTTTCACTTGAACTAGACTCCACTGGCACTGGGGAATCATAGAAAGGAGAATGAGGCTAATTGTCTCTATTTCAGTACTCCTGCCTGGGCCTGGACTAATTTCATAGTCCTCTGGTTTTCTGTAATCTTTGGCTGTGCTGTGCAGACACTAATTTAATGTAGGTACTTATAAACCCTTTAAAACTCACAATCTCCCTCTTGTATCATTCATTTACATGTCTAATTGTCAGGAACCCATGTTCACTGCATTTTTTCCCTTGGTGGCAATGGGGAAAACAAAGTGAACATGGGTCCACCCCAAAGTTACCTGCTTTCTGGGAATAAAATGGGGATAAATATTTGACAGTCATAATTGTTTAATAAAAGTGACATAATACACCTTTCCTTTTGTAGGAGCACTGCTCCTTCTCCACCAGTCTGCCACAAGGCCTCAGAGTGGAGAAGGGGTGACATACCCAGTCTGACTCACTATACTGGCCCCAGGTCCCAACACTCCCCTCAGAAGCTCAACCCCACCTACTAAGGGCTCACCTTCAAGGAGGTAGGAGAGGGAAGAACATTTCATTCAGGTTGTGACTGCTCCCACTGCCCCTTTGAACAGTACCCAAAGCTGCTCCTGGCTCCACCAGCACTGGACAGAGATGCCGTGCCCTTGCTTGCATTGGGATGTGGCATACGTGGCTGCTTGAAGGACAAGGCAGGCTGCAGCAGAACTGGGTACCACCTACACATCCTGAAGCAAGGCAACTGCTGTGCAGGCCTGTACCTGATACTGCCCCTTTTACCTCACCTCAGGGACGTACCTTATGGGCAGGGCTGGGACTGTCCTGATCTGCAAGACAGATACCCCAAAATGTATATCCCCCAGTGCACACTGATGCCCCCCTCAGGTTACATGGGCCCCCCTCAGACACACACTAACTCAGCCCATCAGGTACATGGTCCAACCTTCCCAGCCCCCTTCAAACACACCTGGACTTACCCATTAGAAAAAGGGAAATGTTAGAATGATTCATTTCTGATATTTAGTTACACATAACATCTGCTTCAGGAGCCAGGCTCCCTGCACTGGAAGCCCATATGTTACACATGTTGCTATTTCTAGTTTATTTATGGGCCTGATGTATTTTGGGGGGGGAGGGGTAGGAGCTCCTCCTGAATTTCTTCAGGCCCTCCACAGGTTAGGGCTCCCTGCATTTGAAGCTCTGAGGATTTGTATCTCACACACTCATGTCATTTCAAGTGTATTGGAGCCCATGTATTGCGCATTCCTGGACCTGCACCTGGATCACGGAGTGGAGCATGCCCTGTTTCTCATACAATTAGTACATCACAGGACTGAGCCCTAAGAGATTAACATTAGATATGATATGAACTAGGCATGTTCTAGCTAAAATACTTACTAAGGATGTGCGTTTAGTTTTCGTTTTTATAAAAACAAAAATAAATAAATATCTTTTTCATTATTATTTCATTATTGGCTGTCCCCTTAGACAGTCATTTTGGAGGGAAAACCTGGTCAACAACTTCTGGGAGGGCAGAGCAGACACCATGGAGCCAGGAGACATGATTGACATCTACGCTGGCCAACAAGCATCACAAGCACGTCCCAGACAGTCGCATGACACTTAGGCAGGTCCTTATATATATCGTCAAACGAATCACATCACAACACCCACTCTCACACTGCCCTTGTGTTTCAAACCCAATTTCAATACCTGTAATCCTTCCCTTCCCTAATCCTTATACCCCATTATTCCTTTAACCCTCCCATCTGTGTTAGTGTCTATCTGTCTCCCCATCTGTCTATCTGGGTCAGACCAATGGTGCATTGAGCCCAGCAACTGTCTCTGACAATGGTCAAGCTCAGTCAATTGGAGGAAGTACCCAACAGGTCACTATGGGGTTATCCATTCTCTGTTGTTCACTCCCAGCTCCTGACAGCAAGAGGTTACATTCCCCAAACCTACCTGGCTAATAGCTGGTAACAGACCTCTCTCCTACAGAAACTTGTCCAACCATTTCTTAAACCCAGCTATACTATTGGCCTTGACCACATATTCTGGCAATGAATTCCACAACTTAATTGTGCATTGAGTGAAAAAAAAAATTCTTTTGTTTTAAATCTGCTACCTGTTAGTTTCATGGAGTGTCCCCTAGTTCTAGTACTATTTGAGAAGGTAAATAGTACTTGTTCAATGTGTATATGCAGCCACTTGGCGAGGTCGTGAGACGGTATGGGGTGCGGTGTCATCAATATGCTGATGACACCCAACTCTACCTCTCATTTTCATCTGACCCAGACTCAGCAGTCTCGGTGCTTACCTGATGTCTGGCAGCTGTTGGGGGATTGGATGAAGGCGAGCCGACAGAACCTGAATCCCAACAAGATGGAGGTGATGGTGGTGGGAAGGGCAGTGGATGTGACGGTTCCCATCATTGATCCCAGTTCCGTAGTCTGGATCTCCAGGTGGGGGCTGTGGCGAGGAGTGCGTTTCGCCAATTACATCTGGTGTGACGGCTTCGGCTGTATGTTTCAGATAGTGACCTGGCCACCATCATCCATACTTTCATTACCTCGAGACTGAACTATTGCAATGCACTCTACGTGGGGCTACCTATGGTGACGGTCCAGAGACTACAGCTAGTGCAGAATGCTGCAGCCAGTCTCCTTACGGGGACGGGTCACCGTGAGCATATTACACCAGTGCTCCAGACTCTGCACTGGCTGCCTACAATCTTCCGGGCCCAATTCAAGGTATTGGCTTTGACCTATAAAGCCCTATACGGCCTTGGCCCAACTTACCTGCAGGACCGTTGCTCTCCACGCTCTGGAACAGCCTCTGCGGTCCGCTGGGGGCGCCCTTCTCGAGGTCCCCTGTGTGGTCCAGGGGGCCACTATGGAGAGGGTGTTCTTGGTAGCTGCACCTAGGTTGTGGAACTCCCTCCCAACATTCTGGAGGCCCTGAATAACATGCTGACAGGGTGGCTGCCTGGAGGAGCATTGGTCACAAGTGGGTTTGTGGTGACTGATAATGCGGCAAATATGCTGAGGGCAGTGAAGGACAGTGCTGCCCACACACTGCATCTGGTGGTGCGGGATGCCCCAGGCCTAGGGGAGAAGGGACCTGGTGGACCCCTTGTGACCTCACTGAGGCAGGCAGGCAGGCAGATAATGAGTTACTTCCACAGGAGTGTGAAGGGCAGTCACTTCTTGAGGTGGAAATAGGTGGATCAGGGGGCAGCACAGCACCACCTCGTGCAGGATGTGGGTAAAAGGTGGATCTCCACCTACCACATGCTGGAGCGGCTGGTGGAGCAGCAGTGTGTCTGGAGGAGCAGCACCTGCATGCGGTGACATGCGTGGGGGAGATCAGGGTAAGCACTCAGTCGGGATAACTGGCAGATGAGGACGCAGACTGTCTTCATCCTTAAGCCTTTAAAGGACACAATGGAAACCGGAGTACATTGACCGCAACCCTGAGCCAGTTCATTCCCCTCTTCCGCTTTCTGAGGAGGAAACTGGTGGGATTCCTAAGGCAGGAGGATGAGGGATGAGAGGAGGAGTGCCTCATACCAAAGGTGGTGGCCTTGGTACCACCTTGAATGCAGCAGGAGCTAAAGAGACTCTTCAGTGACCTGACTCGGTCTGGCTACCATGATGGACCCCCCAGGTGAAGAAGAACACATCAGCTCGCTCCCCAGATTTTGTCCAGAGTAAGCATGCACGGGTGGAGAGGGTGCAGAGGGCGGAGAGGGCCATGGGGCGGGAGAAGGGCCCTGATGAGGGGGGAGGAATTACCTCCTTGATGAGGGGGGAGGTGGCAGGAGGGAGGAATTGCAGAGCACCCCCAGCAGCACGTTGGCCATGGCTACTCCCCATTGGACCACACCATGGCAGGCGCTGTGGGCACAGGTGCTCGGGCAGCAGCCGTACCTGCAAACAGAGGGAGCTTGATAGTGCTGAGAGAGCAGTGGTCATGTATTTGGATGAGGCAGTAGAAGGTCCCAGCTGCGACCTGCTGCAGTAGTGGGTGGACAAGGGTCAGGTATGGCAGGGCTTGGCCAACATGGCCCAGGAAATGCTCTGCTGCCCACTAACCAGTGTCCACAACGAAAACATTTTTTCGCAGGCAGGGCACATTCCGAGTGAAGCTGTAGCCTGAGTTGGTGGAGTAGTTGCTCTTTCTGAAAGTGAACCTACTGTTGCTGGGATTCCCTAAGCTGCCCTTGAAGTTGAAGTGAGGGGCACACTGCTGTTCCTCCTTCCTGATGGATGTCTCCCTCTGCTAGACACCCCTCTGGCTGGCTGCCTGCCTGCCTGCCTCTCTCTCATATATTATTCTGCCGCCCCTGGGGAAATCTCTGCAAGTTGACACCCTGTAACATGTAGGGTAGTGCCAACTGCCAGTGCCCGCCTCCCATTTCATCTACCTCATATGGTGTCAACAGGACACCCTGGGACATATTCTGCAACTTGAAGCCTTAGCTTTGTGATAGCAGGGGTTCTGGCAAGCTGAATGAGACACATACAGTGATAGTGGCTGGCCATGCCACTCGTCAGAAAGAACCAGAGAGAGAGAGAGCAATGCACCCTGCTGCTAGAACAAGAAAGAGGAGCACCCTGTCCATGCTGCCACCTGCCAGAACCAGAAGAGATGCACCCTGCTGCTAGAACAAGAGAGGCACACTCTGCCCATTCTGCCACCCACCTGCCAGAACCAGAGAGAGAGAGAGAGACTGCTAGAACGAGAGAGGCTTCCACATGCCAGAACCAGAGAGAGAGATGCACCTTGGGTGCATCCTGCCCAAGCAACCTCCCAACTCCCAGAGCCAGAGAGACGCGCACCCTGCCACTAGAACGAGAGAGGCAGGCACGCTGCCCATGCTGCCACTCACCTGCCAGAACCAGAAAGAGACACACTCTGTTTCTAAAACAAGAGAGAGGCACACTCTGCCCATACTACCACCCACCTGCCAGAACCAGAGAGAGACTGCTAGAACGAGAAAGGCTTCCACCTGCCAGAATCAGAGAGATGCATGCTAGAACAAGAGAGAGGTTCACCCTGCCCAAGCAACCACCCACCTGCCAGTCAGAGAGAGAGAGACACCCTGCTGCTAGAACGAGAGCCACACACCCTGCCCAAACTGCCACCCACCTGCCAGATCCAGAGAGACACCCTGCTGCTACAATGAGAGGTTACTGCTCACTAGAACAAAAGACGCACTCTGCTGCTAGAACGAGAGGCTGTCACCCACCAGAACCAGAGACACACCCTGTTGCTAGAACAAGAAAGAGGGGCACACCCTGCCCAAGCTGCCACCCACCTGCCAGAACCAGAGAGAGAGAGAGAGAGAGATCCTGCTGCTAGAATGAGAGACTAGAGGTTGCCATCCATCAGAACCAGAGAGTGTCACACCCTGCTGCTAGAATGAGAGAGAGAGATACACCCTGCCCATTCTGCCACCAACCAGAACCAGAGAGAGAGAGATGCACCCTGCTGCTAGAATGAGAGAGAATGGTGCACCCTGCCCACTGGTGAGCTGAAGACGCCTCGCCACTCTGTAGGGTTCCAACGATGCTCCGCCTAGGGCAATCCCTGCGAACTGAAGATTTCCTGCCACTCTGGGGGATTCCAAAGATACTTTACCTGGGGCGATCCCTGTGAGCTGAAGATGCCCCGCCACTCTGGGGAGTTTGCAACTGTCCACCTCTCTCTCTCTCTCTCTCAGATGCACTGCCCCCACTCCCTGGGGCAATTGCTGCTGCAAGCTGATGATGCCCCTGCCACAAGTTGGAGTTTCCAATGCTGCCCCAATCAGGCCATCATTCCAGCTAACAATGCCGTTATAATTTGTGGTACCCGCAACAACAAACAAAACATGTGCCAATGCCTGCCTACATGCCCACTACTGCTCCTCCTGCCAGTCCGCCTCTCTCTCCCACACACAAATCCTGCCCCACTGGGGTGCTCTCTGCAAGTGTATACCCTGTTGTATATTGGGGTACCAGTGCCAACACATGTGCCAATGCCAGTCAGCTCTGCTCCTCCACTGCCTGCCCACTGCTGCTGCTCCTGTCAGTGTGCCCCTCTCTCTCTCTCTCACACACACACACACACACACACACACACACACAGGTTCTGTCTTCCTAGGGTGCTTTCTGCAAGTTGATAACCTGCCAGACTTACATCCAAATTGAATGGAAAACAAAGACAATACAACAGGGAATAGGTGTGCAAACCATGAAATGACTAAACTGATTATAAAAACGGACCCTTTATTCTATCTTTCTGAAATATGGCTGGGAATGATCCCTTGCATGAGGAGTCCAAAGAGTTAAAATTTAATCCAAATTGGATGGAAAACAAAGACATCCCAGCTGGAAATGTGTGGGCAAACCATGCAAACTAAATTGCTTATAAATTTGGAACCCTTTATCCAATCCTTATGAAATATGGATCCCAATTTCTACTTGGGAGAGTACCCAATAGTGACCTGTTGGGTACTCTCCCAAGTGACCAAGAATGGCTGCTGTCAGAGACAGTTGCTGGGCTCGATGGTTCATTGGTCTGACCCAGTATGGCATTTCTTATGTTCTTAGCCATGATCCCATGGATGAGGGGGCATGATCTACCCAAACTTCATACAAATAAGATGAACAATGAAAAAGATACAGCTGAAAATACATTTCCCATTGAAACCAATGGAAAACAAAAATGAAACTTAACAAAAATGAAAACTCTCAACGACGAAAAACGGAAAAACAAAAATCTTAACAATGAAAACAAAGAACAAAAGGGTTCCTGGTGTACACCCCTAGTACTTACCTAGTTCCCCCTCTACATTACTTAGTTCCACATCTACCGTACCTGGGTTTAAAAAAAGGATTAGCAAGTTCTTGGAGAATAGGTGCATTAATGGCTATTAGCCAAGTAGGTTGGGTGAAGCAAGCTCTTACTTTCAGGAGCTGGGATTGGATCACTCCATTGTGACCTGTTGGGTACTTTCCCAAGTGACCAAGAATGACTGCTGTCAGAGACAGTTGCTGGGCTCGATCGTTCATTGGTCTGACCCAGTATGGGATTTCTTATGTTCTTAGCCATGTTTCTCCTTACTCCCTTCCGAAGGAGTTGTTTGACCAAGCTAGACACATCTGCCTGAATGCAACACTGGATCTCCTTAAGGGATATGCACAGAATAAAAGCACAGGCTGATCAACACATTGTAAATCACCACAATTTCTGTAAAGGAGCTTAATTTTCAGTAGCGGAAACTTCCCACAGCTGAAAGGAGATCTCATGAGTAGGGCCTGTTGGAATTTCCTGGCCAATTTCTTCCAACTTTTTTAAAAATAGAATTTTTATAAAAATTAAAACAACAAACAATTTGTTTCTGCTCCTGTTTTTGATATTTTGGCTTTATATTCCAGTATTTAGCAACAAGATTCACCACATAATGAAATTTTGTTTGCAAAAAATGAATTTTTTGGATTTCAAGCAAAATATTTCCATTTCAACACTTTGGAATGATAACATTGGTTCTTTCTGCAACATTTTTCATGAACATTAATTTTGACCTCTCTAACTAAGGGTTCCAAAAAGCCACATGCAACTTCAACTTATCATGAATGTTTGGACAAAAGACAGGTGGTGGGTACCATAGTAACAGAAGCGCTGTACTCTGCAAGAGGAAAAACATTACTGTAAATCAGGAGCGGGGACACTTTTCTCTCCCAGGGGTCACTTTGAAAATTAGTACAAGCTTCAAGGGCTACATAGAAGTTGGGGGTGTGCTCAGGAAGAGGAGGATCTAGATAATGGATCTGTCCCCTATACTTCAGTTTTGCTCCCTTACCCTAAGCTCAGCTTTTCAGTGCCTGAGGGTAGGAACTGGATTCAGGGGCCTAATCCAGGAACTGGAAAGGGGCCACATAAAAACTAGACATGGGCCACAGTTTACAACTCCAGCCTGAGGTTCCCCACCCCTGCTTTAAGGCAAAGAAGTGAATAACACCTGGCTTGGTTTGCAAGGTGTTAATAACGTAGCACAGAGGGGACATGTCAAAAATCAGGTTTCCTCCCTTACTGGAAAGGGGAATAAAAAGTCTTCTTGCTTCAGAATCTGGCCATTACCAAAGCATTGTGAGAGGTTCTTTGTGCTGGGGGAAACCAAAACCCTATGGGCTGTGAATCTAGTTCTGTCAGCATCTATTCAGACATCAAATGCTCCTGCCTAAACCCTGGTCATACTTCAGAATAAGCAGTGGGTGTAAATACAAGGGCAACACAGCAAACAGTCTGAGAATTTACAGTAAATGAAACTCTAAAGCCTCTGGAATAAAGACATAAAAGAGGACCTTTGGTCCCTTGGTTTATAACCCCAATACCAAAAAAGGAGCTTTGAAACATGAACCTTTCACTAAGCCCTCTGCTCTTTGCAGTCAGAAGCTACATGGGAAGATGTACTCCGTGCTAGACACTTTGGGTAGTTATTCTATCTACTGATGGCATCAGTGAAAACACCCATTACCAACAAAAACCAAAACTTTCTGCCAGCCTTTGTCAGTTACCTCATCAAATTGCATACCAGTTCTAAGCCTTCAAAGGCACAAGTCCCCTCACTTTAACAACCCACGGTTCCCATCTACTTTAAGACACAGCACTAGTAAATATTATACATAGCTAGCTAGCTCCCTCCCTCCAAACAAGATCTCCATTAAGCATTACAACTGCTTTGAGGCAAGCAGGACTCTCCTCTTATCCTATCAGGAAATTGAAGTCCTTAGGAACTGAAGTCACGCCACAACTACCTGCCTTCTCTCTCTGACAACTGTCCTGGCCATTGTTGGAGATTGACCAGGATCACTAAGAGAAACCCCTTGCTCTAATTCAAGTTTGGAAATTACTATGAAATGCCCAAGAGAAGGGGGTGTTGTAAAGGCAAGAGCACCAGACTGGAACACAGTAGATAAACTGGCATGGTCAATGAATCAAAGCATCTTGGAGTCATTGTGGATTATACATTAAAATCCTCAGTTCAGTGTGCAGTGACCGTCAAAAAAGCAAACAATGTTAAGAATCATTCAGAAAGGGATAGAGAATAAAACTGAAAATATCATAATGCCTCTATATAGATCTATGTGTCGGGGACTTGCTTCATGTTCTATTGGTTTGCCCCCTCACACAGTGGGTGAGAGAACGGTATTTTCCATCCGGGTTTGTTCCAAGAGCATGCTTTTCCCCAGTGCAGTTGTTGACATATCTTGTCTCATCTAAATCTGCTGACCACATTATTAGCCTAGCTCTGATGGCTCGTGAGAGCCATAGACATCTCTCCTGAACTTTTTGTTAGCTATCAGCTGGGAATGCTTTGGTAGGAATGTGTAACTATCATAGCAGGGATCAAGATACTTATATGGATTTTGTGTCACATTCCCTACTGCCCGACTTACAGGGGTCAAGTGTTGCCGCTGTAAGCCCCAAGAAGGGTAAGGCACAGTACGAGGTGGGGTTTGTGCTCTGGAAGCAACTGCACCTTAGATAAAACCTTTTCAGTGCAGGAATTGGTTACATGGGTCTGCCCCGATAGAAGTAAGTAAATAATTGATGGTTTTGTATTTTCCCCATGTATATTACTTTGTTATGCCGAGTTGTTATGTTGAGTTGGTGCTATTGTCAAATATGTATGTATGCATGTATATTATTTTCTTAAAAGGTTAAGGCGAAAGCTAATGCCAAAATAAACATTACCATTACCATAGATCTATGGTACAACCGCACCTGGAGTATTGCGTACAATTCTCATCGCCACATCTCAAAAAAGACATAGTAGAACTAAAAATGTACAGAGAAGGGCAACAAAAATGATCAAGGGTATGGAATGGCTCCCGTATATAGAGAGGCTTGATAGGTTAGGGCTTTCAGTTTAGAGAACAGACAACTGAGAGGGAATACGATAGATGTGTTTAAAATCATGAGTGGTGTGGAACATGTAAATAGGGAGCAGTTACTTACCCTCTCTAAGAGTACTAGAACAAGGGGACACTCCATGAAATTAACTGGCAGCAGATTTAAAACAAATAAGAGAAAGGAGAATTGGTCACCTACCTTTGGTGAATTCCTTTCTCCTCTGCTATCCGGATAATCCTCCTAACAGGTAGCTTCCACTCTGACCGCCAGGAGGCAGATGACTCAAACTTGCTACTGCGCATGCGCGTCCCAGCTACCCAGCTGTTAGCTCCAGTCTGTCCCCAAGCCGAGGAACCGGAACCTTCGACCTCCAGATGGTATGACTTGTCCAACAAAAAACTAAATAGAAAAATTAACAGGCGTGCTCCCCTCCCTGGGAAACCTGCCCTGTACCAAAACTCTCCCAACGGGGAACGAACTTCTCTTGTGCTACAAACAACCTGAAGAACAGTTGCCCGGATGTGTGTCCCCTATCCTCTCCCCACTTAAGTGCTGTTTGGCAGGGAGGGACGGAGGATTATCCAGATAGCAAAGGAGAAAGGAATTCACCGAAGGTAGGTGACCAATTCTCCTTTCTCCCCCTGCTTCCGGCTAATCCTCGTAACGGGACATACCCAAGCAGAAAACCACTGGCCCTAAGGGTGGGAACAAACAGCACTGGGAGGATCCAGTACCGCCTGTAGCACCCTTCTACAAAAGCCGCCTCAGCGGAGCTATACACGTCTAGCTTATAATGCTTAACAAACGTGTGTAGGGACGACCAAGTAGCCGCCCTACAAGTCTCCTCATAGGAGGCTCTGGTCCTGAAAGCATATGAAGTGACCGCACTCCTAACAGAGTGAGTCCAGATCTGCATGGGAGGCACCTTCCCTTTCGCCTTGTATGCCTCCACTACGGCTTGTCACTTCGATATTAATGTTTTGGAAGCTTTGGTTCCCTTATATCCCAATCTTATGTTAACAAACATAGCTGTGGATCTCCTAAAGCCCTCCGTTCTTTTTAGATAAATTTTTACTGCCCTGCGCATGTCCAAGGAGTGCCATACTTTTTTCCTAGGGTGTCTAGGTTTAGGGCAAAACGAGGGGAGAACTATTTCCTGAGCTCTGTGAAAAAGGGAGTTCACCTTTGGAATGAACACCTGATCCAACCTCAATATGACAGAACTTTCCTGAAAAACACAAACATTTTCCTCTATTGAGAGAGCCCCTAATTCTGAAATCCTTCTGGCCGATGTGACGGCCACTAGAAAAACTACCTTTATCAATAGAAAATAAAGTGAAATATGTCTCAAAGGCTCGAAGGGAGCTTTTGTCAGGGCTTCGAGGACCAGGTTAAGGCTTCATGAGGGGCATCTGTTGACCACTGGTGGTGACAGAATCCTCGCCGCTCTCATAAATCTTTTAACATGCCTGTGAGAGGAGATGGGTTTATTGGACACTGTCCTAATAATGTCGTCCAATGCCGCCTGTCTGGCTAGAGTATTGGGTTTCAATCCCTTGTCCAATCCTTGCTGCAAAAATTCTAGAACTTCTGGAACTCCAGCCTTGCAGGGATCCTGTTCCCTTGCAAGAGACCACTGCGTGAAGCTCTTCCACGTGTTCCTATATGTTCATCTGGTAGCCGGTCTTATTGATAACTGTAACATTGAGAGAACTGCTTCTGAATACCCCCGTGTGCTCAGCGATCTGCATTCAATCTCCAGATTGTCAGTCTTAGAACCTCCAGGTTGTCGCAGAGTATGGGACCCTGTGAGAGTAGGTCTGGAATTTGGGGTAAGGTCCAGAACTGCGATTGGCTTAGTTCTATCAGATCTGAGAGCCACGGTCTCCTGGGCCACCATGGCGCAATCAGAATCACCTGCGCCTTCTCTATGCAAATCTTCTCTACCATTCTTTG
Source organism: Sphenodon punctatus (assembly GCA_003113815.1). Lineage (NCBI taxonomy): Eukaryota > Metazoa > Chordata > Lepidosauria > Sphenodontia > Sphenodontidae > Sphenodon > Sphenodon punctatus. The sequence continues at coordinate 334,613 of QEPC01003417.1, forward strand.
GATCAGCGGAAAGGGAGGGAATGTGTAAAGGAGCCCTTGAGGCCACAGATGGTTCAGTGCGTTGCATGCTGTCGCCTGTTGGCAAAACGAACGAGTCATAAGCTTGGGAACTTGTGCATTTTGTTGGCTTGCAAACAAGTCCATCTGAGGGAGCCCGAAGGTTTCCTCTATCTCTGTGAAGATCGACCGGTTCAATGTCCATTCATGTGGATCCAACGTCTGCCGACTGAGCCAGTCCTCCTGGATATTATCCCAATCTTTGATGTGCAAGGCTTTTAGAGACAACAGGTGTCGTTGGGCCCATGAGAAGAGTCTGACTGCCTCCCCCTGGAGTGACCTCGACCTGGAGCCGCCCTGGTGGTTTACATAGGCTTTGGCCGTCGTGTTGTCCGTGTAGACTAGGACGTGTCTGTTGGAGAGGGATAGAAGAAACTTTATTAGCGCTAGACGGATCACTCTGAGCTCCAGGAAGTCGATTCCCTGAGCTACTTCTGCTGTGTTCCACAGGCCCTGGACCGATAGAGTGTTGGAATGAGCCCCCCAGCCCTTGAGTCCGGCATCCTTTGTGACTACTGTCCTTGCCGGCTCTGCCAACGGGGTTCCCGCTGCGAATGTCTCTGGTCTTGACCACCAATACGCTGAGCCTACGAATTCTACTGAGATTTTGACCCACGGATTGCCCCCTAACGTCAGCTCTCTCTGCATAGGTCGCAGCAGCTGTTGCAAGGGCCTGATGTGATAACGACTCCATGAAACCAGTAGACCCAGGAGTTGCACCAGCACCTTCAGCCGCAGCCGCCTCCGGTGTTTCTGGAGTAGTATTAGCGACCGAACTTTCTGCTGTCTGGTTGGAGGAATCAGGGCAACTTCTAAGGTGGTATCTATTATTACCCCCAGATGTTCCAACCTGCGGGTTGGTTCGAAGTGGCTCTTGTCGTTGTTTACAAGGAAACCATGACTGCGTAGGTAGTGGAGAGTCCTGCTCAGATCTTCCCGAGCTTGTGACTGTGATTGAGCCCTGATTAGCAGATCATCCAGATAGGGGTAAATGTGTATCCCCTCCTTCCTGAGAGTCGCCACTAGAACAACTAGAATCTTTGTAAATGTTCTCGTAGTTGAAGCCAAACCGAAAGGGAGGGCCCTGAACTGCCAATGTGAATTCTGGTATGCGAACCTGAGCCATTTCCTCGGGGGGGGGGGTCAGACTGGTACATGGCGATACGCCTCTCTCAGGTCGAGAGAGACCAACCAGTTCCCTGCCCTCAGGCTCCGACAAATATAAGAGACTGTCTCCATTTTGAACCTCTGCTTCCTGATTTGCCTGTTGAGAGATTTTAGGTTGAGCACCGCCTGCCATTTTCCCTGTTTCTTGGCTACCAGGAACATAATTGAGTAAAGGCCCTGATGGATGGACTCTGGGGGAACTCTCTCTATGTCTCGAATTGATTCGAGCCTCTGAACTTCTCCTAGGATGGCCTGATGCTTGACCAAATTTGGGGAGACGAGAGAAATCTGTGTCTGGGGATGCCCTGGCACTCTATTGCTATCCCTGTCCCACGTAGGAGAGTACCCAGGCATCTGATACCGAATCCTCCCACCTCCTTCAGAAACTTTGTAGTCTGCCCCCCACTTCCCCCTCATCCAAATAGTCATGCGTTTTGTTTGGCGAGGGATGCTGAGGAGGAGGAAGGTCTCGACCTCTGGTTCCCAAATCTTCCTTGCCTTTGACCCCTGCTCCGAAAACTAAAGGAGGGGTTAAAGTCCCTGCTATTTGGGGGATAAAAGCGCCTGGGGGCGTTCGAGGCTCCCCTGAACCTAAAAGGCTGGCCTTGAAAAAATTTCTTTTTCAGAGCTACCTGCTGCAGGGTTTTTGCCTTGTCCTCTTCATTTGCATCCTCAAGAACCTTATCAAGACACGTGCCAAAAAGCTTAAGACCCTTATATGGCCCTGCCACCAGAAGGTTCTTTGCTGTCCTATCCCCCAGCCAAGACCTCAGCCACACTCATCTCCTGGCTGCTACGCTGTTTGCCACTGAGCGAGCTGCCCACACCATAGTGTCCATGGAGGAGTCTGCTATCAGGGTTGTAGCCATCAGAATGAGGGAGGTTAACTTTTGGGCTCTCCGCTCTGAGGTTTCTGGAGCCTGGGCTTCCTGCATCCAAGCCAGCAAAGCTCTGGCTGCGTAAGATGTTATAATATTGATTCTTAGGGTGGCAGCAGAAGATTCTAGGGATCTTCTAAGGGCAGAGTCGAGTGCCCTATCTGTGGGGTCTTTCAGATAGCAATCCTCCTCAGTGAGAAACACAGTCTGCCTTGCCAGGGAGGCGGCTGCTGCATCCACTTTGGGGATTCTAAAGAGAGGTGCCTTCCGTCTTGAAAATGTATACAAAGCATCCTGGGTCTTATTCATCTTATAGGTTTTGTTTGGGTGTTTCCACTCCTCCAAAACCAGCCTTTCAAAAGCCTTGTCCAAAGGGAGACCCGGATCCCTCGCATGCACGAACGGGATGTACTCCCTGTGGTCCTCCTCTTGTGAGTCAGAAGAGTCCCTTTTAACAGACCTCTCCTTCAGCTGTAAGGTCTTCACTATCTGGCCCATCAGCTCCCCCGATGGCCGAGAGGGAATTGCCTGTCTTTTTCCCTCGGGTCAGTTTGCGAAATTGCCTGTCTTTTTCCCTCGAGTCAGTTTGCTCTACGTACTCCCCTTCTTCAGACCCTGAGTCCCCCTCATAGTCAGAGTCTGAGCTCGAACTAGGCTGGGTAGGCTCCTGTCCCCTCTCACCCTGCTCCTGTCCCTAAGATTCAGGAGTATCCCCTGTATGGGTTACAATATGCAGATGATCTGGTTCTCTTTGCTCAGACTGAAAAAGGCCTTAGATCAGCCATAACTAGGCTAATAGAGTACTCCAATGTAAATGGCCTTGAAATAAATGCTAGTAAATCAAAGGTCATGGTATTGGGGAGAAGATTTTGTTCCCGAAATTGGGTAGTGCAGGTCTACTCCTTCGAGTCGGTAAAGGTCTTTTCATACTTGGGGATTTGCCTTACTATAAAGGGTACTTGGCAGCAACATATCAATCTTAGAGTTCGGGTGGCTAAAGTTGCTGCAAAAGCTATGATGAAAACTTATAATGCCTCATATGGTTTGCCTATTTCAATGATTGTAAAGGCTTTTCAGGCCAAAGTACTCCCGATGTTAACATATGGTGCAGAAATTGTCACAAATAAGGAATGGTTGGCCTCAGAGAGGGTCCAAAACTGCTTTCTTAGAGGGATCCTTAGGATAGGGACGAGCATACCGGGTGCAGTTATCTGGGCAGAGTTGGGAGTGTTGCCAATTAAGCACCATTGCAGGCTGGTGTTTTTGAGGTATTGGCTTAGGATTCTGGGTGCCTCTCCAGATTCCCTACAGATTCTGTGCTTGGGGGAAAAGTTGAGGCATGAGGGCAATCAGGTATATCCATGGCTAGGGCATTTGGTGGGGCTGCTAAGCCAGTTGGGTTTTTCATTTCAATGCTTCTAGGGTCAGCCAATCCCCTTTATGGAAAGTATCATTGCACAGAGGTCTAGGAATATAGTAATGCAGAAAGATCTGGCGGCACTAGGGACATGGAAGGTCGCTCCGCTTTTGGCTGCTAGTAAGGTCTTCTTTAGGAGAGAACTCTATTTGGATGTCCTGAGCAATAAACACCTGAGGCGCTATTATACCCTATTCTGATTTGGGATGATTCAGTCTGCAGTTGTTGAGGGCAGGTTTGCTAAGACTCCCTACGATGAGCGTAAGTGTCACTGCTCCCTGTCAGAAGTTGAATCATGGGATCATATCCTCATTAGATGTCCCTATTACATCAATTTGAGGGAGACTTGGTTGGTTCCGGTGTTAGCGGGTAGGAAGCTTAGTTATACGGACCTCTTTGTATATTTGACGAACTTGACACAGTCTAAAGATCTATTTGCCGTCTCATCATTTCTTCTCCTGGCAGACAAAAGGAAGACAAAAATCTCTATGCAGCTATCAAATGGGGGCAATCTTAGTTAATACTAGATTGGAATGCCTGGTCTGGGTACCAAATAGGGGATATGGGCTACTGGTAAGGCATTGTTGTTTTCTTAAACAGTATGCTTCCTATGTATACTGGAATATTATTCTGTCAGATGCGTCAATATATGGATGGTACTTGTTTAGTAGGCCTTGGCCTTAATAATTACTGAGAGGTTTTTGACCTTACCATATTTGATATTTTACTGTTGCCATGAAGTATGTTTAGTCCTGGTGTTAAGATATGTATCAAATGCCATCAATAGTTTTGGAATTGTCCGTATGGGTTCATATGGACTAGAATTTGTATACTATATGTTTTATTGTGTATGTTATTTTGTTTGTATGTGTGTATTTGTCTGGTCATGACGGAAGTCAGTGCAGAATAAAATTTGAAATTTGATGTGCCCTGCTCCTGTGACAAATTCTCCTCAGAGGAGTGGGAGGACTCCAGAAGGCACGCCATTGCGCCCTCTAGCTGGCTCTTTCCCCTGGCTTTTCCCGCGCTTTTACTAACTGAACGGGAGGACCTCTTGTACCCCTTAATCTCAGGGGAAGGCCTTTTCCTTTTCCTCTTGACCTGGAGCTCGCATAGCCTGTCTAGCGACTCCTGAATTTTTCCCATGAAATCAGACAGAGAGGTTAGCAATACTACTTGCGTGTCCTGTGTAGGAGCTGCTGGCTCCGGTTCGGTCTCCATGGGGTTGGGGCTTAAACCAGCTCTCGAGCCACTGCCGGTTAGAACAGACCACCAGGCGCGCTGGCTCTGATCGAAGACGGAGGGAATGCCGGCACGGAACAGAAGACTCCTCTGTCTCTTTTTCTTTTTAAACGCAGTGCGGCTTCCCCTGCTCCAGGGCGCTTTGCAAGGGAGCTGGCCGAGGCCTTCCTCGCGGTCCCCAAGACCGCGCTTGGGAAATTCGTTGCCTCTTGGCCCCGCCTGCCCCGTTCTATATGCTCCATGACGGAGCTCTCCAATGAGCGTCCTGACGGTCTCGAGGCAGAAGACGGACTGGAGCTAACAGCTGGGTAGCTCGGATATGCATGCACAGTAGCAAGTTTGGGTCATCTGCCTCCTGGAGGTCAGAGTGAAAGCTACCCGTTAGGAGGATTAGCCGGAAACAGGGGGAGAAAGTATTTTTTCATTCAGCACATAATTAACTTGTGGCACTTAATGCAAGAGGAAGTAGTCATGGCTGGTAGTGTAGCTGGTTTTAAAAAGGGACTGGATAAGTTCTTGGAGGATAGGTCTATTAACGGCTATTAGTCAAGTAGGTTTTGGAAACGTAACCACTTACTGTTGGGGGGCTGGAGAACAGGGAATGGACTGCCCATTGTGAACTGTCAGGTACTTCCCCCAAGAAAAAAAGAGATTGGCCACCGTCGAAGACAGCTGGGCTTGATGGACCATTGGTCTGACCCAGTATGCCACTACATAAGTTCTTATAGTCAAATTAAAACAAAAGAAATAGCATGTGAAGCTTCTCTAGTTTGTCCCTGCAGAAGTTCACCAAGACACTAAGTTTAGTTACCGTGAAGGACAAGGACAGTATATCTCCTCAGGGAGAGTTTTCTCCTGCTCATTATTTCTTTGTGCCAGCCAGGGTCTCAGACACACATTCTCTGGTCTCCCCTAAAGGCTTCCAATACCTGGTGGGGTGGTGTCCCCAAGGGATCCATCTGGTCTTTCCTCTGGTTAAATGTGTATCTGAAGCTGCTGGGCGAGATCATCCGGAGGTTTGGAGTGAGGTGCGATCAGTACGCTAATGACACCCAGCTCTACCTCTCTTTTTCATCTGACCCAGGTCCTGAAGTCTCAGTGCTTTCCTGGTACCTGGCTCCTGTTGGGGATGGAGGAGGGCAAGCTGACTGAAGCTAAATCCAGACAAGACTGAAGTGATGATGGTTGGCCAATCCTGTAACTTGGAGGGGACTGGGACCCCTGTTATTGAGGGGGTCCAGTCCCCTCTAGTTACTCAGGCTTGCAGCCTTTGTGTGCTTATGGACCCTCTGCTGCACCTGTACTCTCAAGGTTGTATCGATGGCCAGGAACGCGTTTCATCAACTTCATCTGGTGATGAAGGTCTTTTCTTTCTGACTCTCATCTGACTACCATCATCCATGCTTTCTTACTGCAGGCTAGACTACTGCAATGCACTCTATATGGGGCTGCCCTTGGTGGCTGTTCGGAAGTTGCATCTGGTGCAGAACGAGGCAGCCCAACTCCTTTCTGGAGTAGGTTGTGTTGAGCATGTTACACCTGTGCTGTATAATCTGCACTCTATAATCAATAACTTTCCAGGCACAATTCAGGGTGCTCGTTTTGACCTTTAAAGCCCTAAACGGGGTAGTGTACTTACCCTCCGGAGGGGGTCCTGCGACGTGTGGCCTCTTCCCAGGGTGGTAAGAAAAAGAAAAAAACTGGGCATGCTCAAAAGGGCCTGAATGACCCCTTCTGAACATGCTCAAACCTTTCCAAGATGGCGCTGGCAGTGTCAGCACGCTGCAGGCGCCATCTTGGATGTGGCCAGCAGAATGAGTCGACCACATCCAGACACACATTGCAGGATCCCCTCTGGAGGATAAGTACACTACCCCTGACAGTCTCCCACACCTTCTTCCCTGGTCCCCGCTGGCCTATTCCCTCCCTGGCCCCTCTGGCCTCCCTGCCCACCCCCACATTCTGAGTATTCTCTGAGGGTCCTTGAACCGAACATTTGGGACTTGTCCTCAGACCCTCAGAAATACTCGCAATTTTTATTTTTTTTAATATTCGGAACAGCACTAGATCCAGGAGATCAAATTGGTAGTATCCTAGAAATTCCATTCTTGAGGTCTTTACTAACAGTGAAAATAGCTAGCCAAAGTGGGTGAACAGGAGAAAGACAACAAGAGAGGTGGCTCTAGCTTTTTGCAGTTCCAGACACATATCCTGTGGGGTTGTGATCAAATTCAATAGAGACAGACATGTGGCTTTAAAAACTTAGCTATGTTCTTTATAGGCCTGTAAGCTATGGGGAGGAGAAGCATTGCCCCATAGATTACCGACGCCTTGAACAGTTAAATATTTGTTTTATTGTATCTTTTTTTTCTTATTTAAGAAGAATTAACTTTTTTTAGAAAAAGGCTTCTGACTGAGCATGTATTTTTATCCAAATACATGAATTTCTGAAGGCAGGAGCATTTGCCCCCCTTGTCAAGCAGCCAATGTCGTAGATCTGGGGCTGCTCCTAAGAGTGCTTGTCTCTCCAGCTGCCTTTGACATGGAGGTTGCACTGTAAAAGGCCTGCACAGCGATCCCCAATGTATAGCCTAAACAACTTAAACCTGCACTTAATGACCTCAACTTTAGACAATAGTTCCATCAATCATTAACCAATATCAGACCCCCCTAGGGAAACTCTCTTGTGTGCTTACACCCAATGATGCCTCAGAAAGGTTATTCAGACTTGCCCATAAGACTCTTTAACATGCATTATGTATCAGAGGTATCGTATTTCCACTTAGCAGGTTCCAGAATCAATAACTGCTTTGGCAATTAGAAACGCCAATATAAACTCTACCAGGCTCAGGTACTTTCTTGACCTTGAAGATCCACACAAGCTTCCAAGTGCCAAGATCAGCAGTTTACAGCGATGCTGCAGCAAAGCTGCTAGTAGTAGTTTCACAAATCAAAACCAAAGTGAAGGCTGCGTGACTCATTCTAGGAATCCATTCACTTGTAGATGGCTGCATTCCCTTTCACAAGCTGAGGATGCTATGCAAGAGACCGCTTTTTACTGGTCTCTGTCTGCCTCTGCCAACAGAGAGTCTAGTTCTGCCAAAGAAGCAGAAGCACTCACTTTGGGGAGTCAAAGATATCAATCAATTGCAACAGATCTGACAGTATGATCCAGCCCAACATCACTACTGGGTAGCATCCAGCTTCCCTCAACTGGAAGGATAGGAGTTACGCCAGGGGAGATTAGGAATCGAAGAGGAATGCAGAGATCACCCTCAGCACTACAGTGAGGTAATGCCTCAACCTGGATTTTCCACACTAATAGAGGAGACTTGGACAAGCCACTGGCCCTCAGGCCTGGTCAAGTGGGAAAGAACGTCCTAATAGATGTCTACAGAGGTTTAGTATCCTGCTTATGGTACTCAAATACACAGCTCTAGGTAGGTGAGCTGTCCTCTCCCATGTTCTCTCCCTTCAAGGGGTCTACCTGCACCAGGCCTCCATCTAGCAGGGATAGATAGATCTTCTGGAATCCACTTAAGGAAACTCGATTCAGAGTCCTGCCAGTCAGGAAGTAAGAGACAGCACTACAGAGCCCAGCTTGTCAGAGGATCCACTTCTCACAGCAGCTCCTGACAATTCTTCCTCCAGACAGGGAAGCGGAGAATTCAAGACACAAATCACAAGTCTGCTAATGTTCTATAGCTCTATCACACTGACCAAGGGGTGAGGAACCTCAGGCCTGGGACCAAAGGTGGCCCACAGCAAGATTTTAATGTGCCCCCTTTCCAGTTACTGGGTTTGGCCGCAAGATCCAGGCTTTGATGCCTTTACTATTTCCAACAACTGAAAAACTGAGCTCAGGGGAAGGAAGCAAAGATGAGGGCATGAACACAAGGATAGGGAACAGATTTATGGCACAAATCCATGATCTGGACCCTCCTTTTCTTAAGCACCTCCAACTTCTATGCGGGCCTAGGAGCTTGTACTAATTTTCAAAGTGGCCCGCAGGATGGAAAAGGTTCCCCACCCTTACAACATCAGGAACAGAAAGCATCAAAGCCTTTCTGTTGTTCACTATTCTTACCTGCCCCCACGAGAGCTGACTCTTTTCTAATTCTTCCATCCACCTCCCCAAGAACAAGGTTCGCGTGTGTTATCTTTTACCCTGGGGTGAGGTACTACACGTTACCCAAGTGAGAGTCCAAAGCTAAGGTAATGCAGTGGCAGAATAACGTCCGTTGCTGAACCAATACATCTCTGCCACTGCAAAAGCCATGCGTACACAAAGCTGCAGCAGCCATGGAGTTGGAATGCAGATGGGAACATGGACATTATTAGAGCGCAGGAGCGCTCTAATAGTTAAGGTGTGTTACACCCTCCATTATAAAGCCCCAGCATTCTATTTACTATAAAATTGGCATGATTAAAGTTATGATCGTGAAATTTGTGGCGAAGGATCACTGGTACGGTACATACTGTCCAAATTTCAGCTGAATCGGTTGGATAACAGTTGAGATATCGCAGTTTGAAAACTGTACTTTGAAAGCCTGTTTTTTCAAAAGTTAGACCATCTCAATCTTGGCAGGGTAAAGGGGTTTTGTGTTGGTTGGGAGGAGGTGTAAGCCTTTTAGAAAATTCAAGGAGGCTGCCAGGGGGTGCCTTCTGGTTTACTTTTTGTAAATCCAGCTAGTCGCTTTTTAAGTAATGACATCTTGAAAATTCAGTGTCAGTTTATGGAGACCATCCTGAGTGTGGCGTGCTTGCGAACATTCTATCTGTAATGCAGAGACTTTAAAAACAAACACTGTTTTGAATACTGGTGACTACAACTCCCAGCAGGCACTGCTTGCCAGAGCCTATCAGAGCAGGGCAAAGAGAGGGAACTGCATCTCCCAGGGGGCAGTGTGAGTGACTGGTCAGCCATGTTTAGAGCTGATCTGGTGGAGAGAGGAGGAGAGCAAGGCCTGTGGAAAGGAGAGAGCTGAAAGTCATTCTGATCTGATCCCGCACAGCAGGCACCTCGGCTTGGGGGCCAGGGACGCCGAGATGGTTAAACAAGAGCTAGCTAATCCCGCAGTGATGTTTGGGGTGGCTGATCTTGCCCCCTAAACCCACCCAGAACCACAGAGCACATGGATTTCAGTGACAGCCCTTCCCCCTCCAAAAACGTGGAGTGACTGGGTTGCAGCTGCAATGAGGCGCCACACTGGAGAAGCATGGCTGGGGCCAGAGCGCTGAAGTTTGCCTGGGATGCTCCCAGGTGCAGGATGACGGCAGAGGTTTATCCCGGACAGAGGAACAGGAGGCTACGGGCGGGATGGAATCAATCTTGTTTCATCACTTCTCCCTCATGCTTTCCCAACCCCACTAAGGAATATGGGGTAAGCGGGTGCTCTGGGCTGATACAGTGGGCATTCTGCAGGAGGGGGGCAGGGAGATAGTGGGGTCCTGTGCAGAGCAGCCCTGTGGGGCAGAGTGGCAAGTGTAGCTGTCTTGGGAGAACTCTAAGAGCGAGCCTCAGCCCAGGGAGGGAAATTCTATGGGAGAAAAGGAAGGGAGCATACACAAAGGGGGGGTGGGGACATTAAGGGGAGAGAGTAGGGGCAGAGCCTCTGTAAATAGCTTCCACAGTAGAAGCCATGCACAGGGGGAGCACTTTACAGGAAGCAGCTTTACTGGGGATACAGAATAAGGAACCCAGTACAGGGGGAGGTCTGCAGAGTGGACAATGCTGTGCAAAAAAAGGAGCCCTGTCCAAGGTGGAGTAAAGTGGGGGAGTCTTGTAGAGACAGAGAGCTGCAGAATAATGGCCATAATTGTGCCAGGGGAGAGCCCTGGACAGAGGAGAACTGAGTGAGGGAGCTATGTACACGGGGGGGGGGGGCTACAGGATGGGAAGTATTATGGCAGGTGGAGAGCACTGAACATGGGCACAGCAGAGTCAGAGAGCCCTGTACAAGGAGTGAACTAGCATGGGGGTCCTGTACAGGGGGAGGTCCTTATAGAAAGCAGAATGGTCAGTGTTGCACAAGGAAAAGAGCTCTGACAGTGAGGAATAGAATGGAAGACTCCTATACAAGCCATGAGCTAAAGAGATCATAGAGAGCAGTTTTTGGAAGCTTGCAATGCTAAAACTAAACCAAAATTGTTGTATTCTTAGTAAAGCAGGGAGCTACCAGTAAAAATCCAGCTTCACCTTGCTTTCTATTTGAAGGAAGTTAACAACGTTCTAAACCAGGGGTGAGGAACCACAGGCCCGGGAGAGAAATGCAGCCCAAAGCAAGTTTTTATGTGGCCCCTTTCTAGTTGCTGGATCTGGCCCTTGGATCCAATTCCTACCTCCAACCAATAAAAAACTAAGCTCAGGGTAAGGCACCAGAGAGGAGGGCATGCACACAAGGACAGGAGACAGATCCATGGCACATGGACTCTCCTTTTCTCCAGTGGACCTCTTAAGCACCTTTGTTCCCAACATCTATGCAGCCTTAAAAGGTTGTTCTAATTTTCAAAGTGACTCCCAGGCGGGAAAAGGTTCCCTACCCCTGTTCTAAACTGAAGGGAGCAGATCTTCCACCTTGGCCTCCCCCAAGCCCTGCTTCCATAGTGTTTATGCTGCTTAGCATTCTACTTCGCCAGCAGGACAAAGTTTCTCCACTGCATTGTATTTAACAAAAAACTTTGATATTCCATAACCAAAAACCTCCGGTTTACAAGAAGAGTTAAGGCTCTTGAAAATTCAATCATGCACTAAAAAGCATGGAAATTACAAGTTAAGGCTCCCGCCTTAACTTCCATGCCATGTTAGCAGTAAAAACATTGTCGGCTTACATATTGTGCTCGCTTACAACTTAGGCTCCATGCACCCGCACTTTGTCTTTGTCTTTCAGCCCCAATCCTCTTCCTCTTTGCAGGTTGGGGGCAACACTGAAGCTGGGGACAGGAGAGGGTGAGCTGGCCCTACACTCCCTCCTTTCCCTCTATCCTTTAATTTCAGTTGGAGAGAGTGGGACAGCTTATTACTCACAAGCGTCCCTCTTGCCCACTAGTCTCCACTGTCCTTCCAGAGCACAGTGAAGCTGGGTAGATTCATATACAAATGTTTAATTAAAATTAAGTTGGGTATGCATTGAAATTAATAAAATGGAATGGCCATTGAAAGAAATGGAGGCAACAGCAGTGCCAATTTCTAAATAAATACTATTGTCATTCCAACATCCTATTAAGTGATTGTGAAATTATACAACACAGTTGCATATTTGGGAGTACATAGGGAAGGCAAAAGGGTGTGAAATGATGAGGAAGGCACCAGATGCAGTAAGCGGAATGGCTGGAATGACAGGGAAAAATACGAAGAGTGTGCAAGATTAAGTAAGTGGGTAGAATGACAGGAGGAAATAGAAATAGTTACAATAATAAGGTTCTAGTGAAATAAATGATTCAGAAGGCTGATGGGATATCTGAGGAAGCAGTCCTATTGTTTTGCCCACTTACCATAGCTGACACAGTATCATTTGACTCCCAACTTCCATTTCCTCTCCTGTGGTTGGTTTTTTGGTTTTTCTTTGGTCATTCCATACACACACTTCGGTTCCATATGACACATACAGACAAACATTGTATTTCCCAGAACTTACTGTACAATGTCTTTACTGCTAACATGGCACGGAAGTTAAGGCAGTAGCCTCAACTTGCAATTTCCATGTTTTTTAGTGCATGATTGAATTTTCAAGTCTTAACTCTTCTTGTAAACCAGAGGTTTTTTTTATTATGCAACGTGTAGTTAATGTTGCTTCCCTCCTCCCCCAACACTCTAAGCCCTCAGTCTTCCTACAGGATTCCCTTTTGTTTAAGTAGTTAAATTTCAGCTCAGTCTTAACATTTCTCACCCCCGTCTCTCTCTCTCCCCCTCCTAGCAGGAGGTAGGAGCTGCTCTCACATCTGTGTCAGAACTCATCCAACAAGAGCAAGGGAACCAAGAGGCCAACCCCACTCTGCAGTCACAGAACTAGAAAAAGCTCTTTGCTTGCTCCTCAGAGTATCCTTGCCTGAGTGCCCTGCCCTCTGAATATCTTCCCTGCTGATAAGGATAACAGTACATAAATTAGCTAGATTCACAAGTGGCAACCCAGAGCCATCTGCATATGGCTGTCCCTTGTAATTGTTTTTTTTTTTTAATGGTAGGCTTGCCTCTGGATCAAACAGAGACCCTTCTAGTGTTCTGGAACCAGGTTCAGTAAATGAGCCACAAAAATATAAGCTAAAAGAAAGCTTGATATAAAGTAAGTAATATACAAGAAATACCATAGAGATACAGAAAAGATTGCTATAGAAAAGGAATAAACACTCACACATACTATGCTAGTTGCACTTTGAAGAATTCCCTACTCAATCTTGCCATCAATCTGAATTTATCAGTGGGTTTATGGCTCCTTCAGTCATAGAGCCGAGGCCTCCTCTTGGATTTTTGGTAGAAAACACAACATTCATTTCTCTGCCATGCTTTTCATAATCGCCAAAGCCTTGTCTGTTCAGTTGAAGCACTAACTCATTTCTGAAAACAGTTTTCAGGATTTTTCCTTCCTCTCAGAAGTACTTTTTCCAAGCTCTGGAGATGGCACAGTTCTACAACCTCTTCCTAAATGGGCCGTCAATAAATACTGCTTTCTGCAGGCCTGAGCAACACATTCTGTCTGCATCAGGAATGTTCAATAACTACCTGTAACAAGAGTGAACAGTGTGGATTTTCTTTTACAACTTTTACATCATAGTTCTGATCATTCTACTGTTGTTGTACTCGCTGGCTGACAAGGATTAAAACAGCACTAAACATATATTCTAGGATCAACGATGTGGGATGTGTATAGGGAGACAAGACTGGGGACAGTTGGACAGTGGGGAAACTGTCCTTATTATGAGAGAACAGCCAGGTGCTGAGGGACTGTTTATGAGAGACACGGTTGAGAAATGGGTGATGTGTATACCTGGATGAGGCGGGGGGGCCGTAACGAGTGGGGGGGGGGGGGGAGTGTATGTATTGGCAACAGGCAGACAGGTACTGGGAAGGGTGTATATTTGGGGACAAGAATGAAAGATGGGTGATGTGTATTCAGAGATAAGGTTTGGGGGAGAGCCAGAGGTGGAGAAAAAGTATACGTACGTTTTTCGTATGTGGTTTCAGTTGAGTTGCGGGCAATGGGACAGTGAAAGTGTGAGCATATATGGGTGGGGGGAAACAAGGTTGATGGGTACAGGAAGTATACTGGCAGACAAGGCTGGGGGCAGTCAGGGGTAAGCAGCAGTGTGCATATGGGTAACAGGCAGCCACACGCTGGCAGGGTGTATATGGGAGAACAAGACTCGGGACACTTTCACACTTGTGGGAAAGGGTCGTTAGAAGACACACATGCAAATCAGGCATGTCTTTGATCAGGTCAGAATGCCAAGATGCACCTGACTGCAGCTGTTATGCGCAACTGCAAAGGCAATTGACTGAGCTGGATCGCAGCTCGGTTAATTGCCTTTGCAAACACGCATAACAGCTGCAATCAGACTCGTCTCGGCATTCTGACCCGATCAAAGATGCACCTGTTTTGTATGTGCATCCCCTCTCCCGATCGTCTAACGACCCTTTCCCACAGGTGTGAAAGTGCCCTCAGAGTCAGCCACGAGTAGGGAGCAATGTGTTTATGGAGAGGGGGTACCGAGGTGCTGGGGGTGAGGTACATATGGGGGGAAGGCTTAGAGATGGATGAACTGTATTCAGGGACAATCATGAGTGAGGGCAAAGTATATATATGGTTTTGGTTCGTGCTTTTAGTTGGGTTGGAGAAAATGGGACATCCCAGTAGAGGGGTGGTGTATGGGGGAGGAGGGGGAAAAGGTTGATGAGCACAGGATGTGTACTGGCACACTAGAGTGGGTAGTCAGGGGTGGAGAGCAGTGTGTATGGGCAACAGGTCTAACGGCGGCTCGGCTTACAATTTCCATAAAAAGATAAAATACAATAAAACATACAATAAAACCAAGAATCAAAACAATAGGTATCCCATAGTAAATCCCCTCCTTCCCTAATTACCCTACCATTCCCTCTCCCTCACCAAATGCCAGGTGAAACAGCCAGGTCTTACACGGTCTACGGAAGGAGGAAAGATCCAGAGACAGGCGAACCTCCACTAGGAGGGAGTAGTGGCCACCGAGAACGTCCTCTCCATTGTCCCCATCCAATGGACACAAGGGACTTCAAGAGGGGCACCCTCCAATGACCGCAGGGGCCAGCCCAGGACCCGGGGGGATGAGGTGGTTCTGCAGACAAGTATGGTCCAAGCCATTTAGGGCTTTAAAGGTAAATATCAACACCTTAAATTGAGCCCAGAAGACTATAGGCAGCCAGTGCAACAAATGGATCACTGATGTTATGTGCTCACGGTGACCCGTCCCTGTAAGGAAGCAGATGTTCTGCAGTCTCCAGACCATCATCAAGCATAGCCCCACGTAGAGTGCATTGCAGCAGTCTAATCTCAAGGTGATGAAAGCATGGGTGATGGTGGCAAGGTCATAGCTCAAGATATAGGACCAAAGTTGTTGCACAAGATGTAACCGTGTTAAGGGGTGGAGCAAGAGTTCATGGCCGCCATGGCAACTATGGGCCTGTCTCAAGTAGTGCTTGGCCCAACTCCCGTGGGGGGCACACTCTGGATTTGGTATTTTGCGAGGGTCTGTTAGTGGAGAAGGTATCATCTGCGCCCTTGTCATGGACAGACCACTATCTCTTTCGGGCCAGTCTCCCAGCATATGTCTGCCCCCAGCAGGGTGCAGAACCTATTTGTATGGTCCACCCCCGGAGACTTATGGAACTGGGTCAGTTCCAGAACGCTCTGGGGGATACACCTTCCAACCTTGACAGCCGATCATTCGATGACCTCATTGCCTTTTGGAACACCTTACTAGCCGAGGCCATCACCGGACGGCTCCCAGGCGTCGACTCCCTGAGCATAGGTGGCACAGGGTTCTGTGGTTCACAGAGGACCTGCATCAGCTGAAGCAAGAGGGGAGGCGGTCAGAGCAACGGTGGCAATGCACTCGCACTAAAGCCGACAGATTACAGCGTAGAGAAGAGTTAAAAACCTATGCTGTGGCTATGCGGGCAGCAAAGAGAAGTTTCTTTGCTCCCATATTATTTGCGAAGTCGTGTCCAGCTGAGCTTTTCCGGATGGTGAAGGGGCTGGTCATTACGGCCTCTCTCCACCTAGAACTGGAATCCTCTAGTGCTTGCTGCGACATGTTTATTGACTATTTTGTGGATAAAATCACTCATATCCACCACAACTTCAACGCCGCACTTAATACAGTAGGGATACCTGAAGTTATGAATGCCCCATCTGGTCCGGTTTTGTGGGATCAGTTTCAGTTGGTATCATCCCCTGATGCAGTGGAGATGGTGGGGGCTGTGAGGGCCACAACCTGTGAACTTGACCCTTGCCCGTTCTGGCTGGTGAAAGCCAGCCAAGAGACATTGGGACCATTGCTGGTGGGGGTTGTCAATACCTCCCTTGTGGAGGGCAAGACCACGGGGTGCCTGGAGGCTGTGGTGCGACCTTTGCTCAAGAAGCCATCTCTTGACATTGACACCCTTGCCAGTTATTAGGGAAAGTTACTGAGTGGGTAGTGATCCAGTAGCTCCAGGAGCATCTGGACCGCATCAGTTTCCTTGATCCCCCACAGTCCGGTTTTCATCCGGGCTATGAGACAGACTGCGCTTGTGGCCTTGTTCGACAATGTGCACCGGGAGTTGGACCAATGTCAGTCTACTCTTCTGATATGGTTAGATCTTTCCACAGCTTTTGACACAGTTGACCACAAGATGTTGGTGACTCGCCTGCAGGACCGTGCTGGGTTGGGCAGAACGGTTCTTGAATGGTTCTGCTCTTTCCTGGCCAGAGGAACTCACATATCACAGTCCTGATTTGAGATTTACAGTTTTCAATTGTAACATTACATACATGTTGCATGTTTTGCTTTACATATTTACTAGGCTTGTAGTCTACACGTAGGCCAGTATCACACGTGTGTGACCCTATGTTCCTCCGTGACAAAGTACAACGTAAAGCTGGAGGAAAATCAAGCACTGACTTTTGAGGAATTCAAAAAATCAGTTCTTGAGGAGTACAGAATCACTCCAGAAACTTTTCGCATGAAAATACGCAACTTTAAGAAGGGAGATGGTATGTCTTATGCAGATATGGGGAAAATGTTAAATCAGTATGGGGTGAAATGGTTAGATGCACAAGGGAAGGCTACGAAGGAGAAAGTAATGGACCTTGTAATCCTTGAGCAATTCCTAAATAATTGTAACCCTAATCTCAAATCACACTTGCTTAATCAGGGGATCACGAATGTCAAACAGGTTGGGAGGAGGGCAGATGAGTACATTAGAAATCCTATCTCAGCTTATGGGGAAAGAAAGCCAAATAATGGGGAAAAGAAACCAAATAATGGGGGGGAAATTCAAACAAGGGTTTTACCATAAGCAGAATGGGTACAATCCACAATGCGAGCAAGGAAACTTGACCCAGAACAAACCAAACGAGAATGGGGGTGGGGGGAGACAGGGATCACCCAGACTCCAAAGAACACACACCTACCAATCCTCTAATAATGATTCAAAGCAGTGTTTTAACTGTAACCAAACAGGGCATATGGTACGAGACTGCCCCCCAAAAAGGGAGTTCCATGGCCCTAAAAGAGAGTCTGATGAGATTATTGGGACTGTCAGTGCGAATTTTGTGTCTGTACTTCAACCCGTCCCCAGAGGTGTTGATGATTGCTATATTATTCCTAACCCACCCACAGGAGATCAGTTGCTACGAAAACCTGCTAAGGTTAACAGGGTAAACTGTGTGGGGAGATTAGACAAGGGGGCACATGTGGTTATGGTATGGGAGGACTTGATCCCAAAACATAAAATAAACACTCATAGAAAAGTTATGGTATCCCTGGCAACAGGAATCGAGGATATTTTGCCCACAGCAACTGTAGATTTAGAATGGGACGGCTCAAAGGGACCCATCCAGGTCGCTGTACTCCTCAGAAAGGCACAAAATGAAATGTTGGTAGGGAATGCTATAAACAAATGGATGCTGGGATGGAGGGTGGAAAAAGCCCAATCCCAGGAACACGGGGAGCCGGAGAGCAACCTGGGAAGGGAGGGAGAGGGGCAACAAGACTCAGAGAGTCCTAAACAAGTTGCACCTCTATGCCTGGAACATGCGGAGACAGAGAGCAACCCTAGTGGAGGGGAAGGGTTACAGGAAGGTTCTAGCAGCCTTACAGATCCTGCACTCCAACCTGCGAACTCCACTCAGGGGCAGGAAAACCCCAAAGAGGAGTCCCCAAACCAGCCAGAAGGCAGGGGAGGACAAGACTCAGGGAGTGAACTGCAAGTCTCTGCCTCACATGGGGAACTGAAGGGAGCAAACCCAATGGGTCAACCTGATTCTGAAGCCCAGGACTTGGCACTCCACCTTACACAGGAGGGACCAAATCCTGCAGAATCAAACCGAGTAACCACCGCGGGGAGAGTTAGAGGCTGCAGATGCCCCTACTCAAACCAGGGGGTTGCAGGATGGCCTGGAGGTTTGTTGTCCTACCTTAAGAGAAGGTGGGAAGTGGCTAACTGAACCCAAAGGGTTACAGGCAAGCCGGGAGGTGGAGGATTCTACCTTAAGAATGTGCAGGAAACCTTTCCCGGGATGGAGGGGGGAACAATGGGTGTCTCCTCCCCAGGGATAGAAATGCACCACCCTGTAGTCCTAAAAGGTCAGGAGCATCAGTCTAAGAGTGAACTGTGCACCTCTGCCTTACCCTGAGGAGGAGCAGGGAAACGCTGCTGAAGTAGAGACTGGAGGGGAGGAAATGGTTAACAGTGTCCAGGGTCAAGCCGCTGCACTTGATAAACTGAATCCTCAAGAGTTTTGTGTGGGGAGGTCTGAGGGGACACTTGGGGGTTCTCACATCCATGTCACAAAGTCAGACTCCCAAGAAGGAGAAATACATGGTTATATGGACCCAGGGGATCCTGGAGGTACAAACAGAACTTGGGGGCAGGGCACAAGAAAGGCTGCTGACAATAGCCCCTCCACAAAAGCAGTTTTTGTCTGGGTGATTGATTTGAATGCAAAGACATCCACACACAACACCACAGCCATGGGGGAAATGTGAATGCCAAACGACAACAGTCTACCCACTGGGAATTACAGCATTACTCCTGATGAAAAGTGTTTTCAAATGCAGAGTTACACAGACAGCACAAGGGGGGGTGCTTAGTAGTGTTAAAAAGTACCACACTTGCTCCACACTCCCTCTTTTGTCTCCTAATAATACTTCTGAGCTACAGTCTGGATAGTCCAAGTAAATCAGACAAAGAAGTTATGACATGGGGAACAGACATACAGCCAATAAGAAACAGGCTGCCAGATAATCTGGAAACATGGCCAAAGTTTGTAACTGGGGAACAAAGGTTGTTAACATGGAGTTCCCACCCATTTGTAAAAGTCTTATGCAAACACATACTGATGTTCCTTGAAGAGTATATGTCACGGGAACCCCACATGCAACACGGGGCGGAGGGACATAGACACCTCAGGGTATACCCCTACAAGATATTAAACCCAGAAACACTGAATCCTGAGGATCACTCCACTATGACATGGTGGAAAACACGTGAAACAGAGGTTACTTACCAGTAAGTCTGTTCTTCGAGAGAGCTCCGCGTATTCTCACTCTTGGGGATTCACTTCCTGCTTTGCAGGCACTGGAAAACCTCTCGTGAGCCGTATCCAGGCAGATCATGCCTGGAAAAGACTAGAACATGGTGAGGGCTCTGCTCCCTCCATCCCCCTCCCATCCTAAGAAAAACACGGGCCCGCATCACGAGGGATGGGTAGAATAAATAGGGGGAGCAGCCCTCACCGCCTCAGTTCCTTCCAACCTGGTCCGGAAGACCCCAGCAACGTCCATCCGAGACTGAGGGGAAGGAGGGCGGAATGTGAGAATACGCAGAGCTCTCTCTCGAAGAACAGAGTTACTGGTAAGTAACCTCTATTTCGTCTTCGAGGATCTCCGCGATTCACACTCTTGGGAGAGTGATAAGCAGTTTTAAACACCTACCTCAAGGAGGGGGGGTCGAGGGTGACCATTTAAGAATGAGTCGAGCACTGCTTTTCCCACTTGGGAATCTGTTCTGGCTGCAAGGTCCAAAGAGTAATGCTTCGTAAAAGTACGGACAGATGCCCATGTGGCAGCTTTACAAATGTCCGATAAATTTATCCCTTGAAAGTTCGCCAGAGATGCAGCCGTAGCTCGAGTCGAGTGTGCTCTCAGCCCTGTAGGTGGGACCTTGTCCGCTAAAGCATAGCATTTTTGTATGCGAAGTAAAATCCACTTGGAGATTCTCTGCGAAGAAATCTTGACTCCAATCCTCTGACCGCCATAAGAAATAAACAGAGAGTCACATGCTCTAATAGTTTTAGTTCTGTCAATGTAGAATGCTAGTGCTCTCTTGACATCCAGAGTATGGAGCATTTGCTCCGCAACTGAAGTGTGAGGTTTAGGGAAGAAAATTGGTAATGATATTGTTTGGTTAAGGTGAAAAGAGGGATCAATCCTTAAGTCAACTTTGTCCCTGTGGAACAAAATATAAGGTGGAGAAGCTCTAAGACCTGTAAGCTCACTCACCCTTCTTGCTGAAGTAATGGCTACTAGGAACACAGTTTTAATAGTTAAGTCCTCCAGGCTGCAAGAAGCTAAAGGTTTGAAAGGGGGAGACATCAATTTTGATAATACAAGGTTTAGATCCCACTGAGGGGCAGGGCGTGATCTCTGTGGGAAAGTGTTCATCAACCCCTTCCAAAAGGACTTCATTAGACAATGGGAAAATAAAGTTTCACTACCATCAGGTTGCAAACGCGACGACAAAGCCGCCAAGTGGACCTTTATAGATGCAAGAGATAAATATAACTTCTGTAGATTTAGAAAGTAAAGGAAAACATGGTTCATGTTCAAGGACTGTAAGGACATAGACTGTGCTCCACACCACTTACAGAATCACCTCCACTTCATCTCGTAACACTTGTGAGTCGAGGGTCTCTGAGAATTCAGCAATATTTCTGAAACCTCCGGAGGTGCGTTCCTCATTGGGGTAGGATCAACCAAGCAGAGAGGTGGAGCATCTGCAAATCGTGGTGCAGGATTCTCCCCTGATCTCGAGACAGAAGGTCGTATGCCAGTGGAAGAGTTCTGATTTGTGATGCCATTCCCTGTAAGGTTTGGAACCAGGTCTGGCGGGGCTAGAAGGGAGCGATCAGAATCAAGTGAGCCCTGTCTGTCCTGACCTTGCATAGAACTCTGTGAATGAGGGGAAACGGTGGAAAGGCATAGAGGAATGTCCCATGCCAAGATATGGCAAAGGCATCCGATATCGATCCTGGTACTATTCCTGCTCGACTGCAGAATTCCGGGAGCTTGGTGTTCTCCTGTGAGGCGAACAAGTCTATCGTTGGGGTCCCCCACTCCTGAAAAATATCCGCCAAAACATCCTCTTTCAGTGACCATTTATGTTGGTCCGTTGTCTTGCGACTGAGACAGTCTGCTTCCGAGTTGTCTTGGCCTGCCAAATGAATGGCTTGTGCATGTATGTCATGTTCTATGCACCAGTGCCAAATGGTCTCTGCCTCCTTGGAGAGACGAGTGGATCGTGCTCCTCCCTGCTTGTTTATGTACCACATGGCTGTTGTATTGTCTGTAACAATTTGGATGTTTTTTCCCCTGATGTGGGGTAGTAGGGCTTTCAATGCCCATCGTATGGCGTGTAACTCTAACATGTTGATGTGTAGGTAAGTCTCTTCCTGAGAC
This sequence comes from Sphenodon punctatus, assembly GCA_003113815.1. Classification (NCBI taxonomy): domain Eukaryota; kingdom Metazoa; phylum Chordata; class Lepidosauria; order Sphenodontia; family Sphenodontidae; genus Sphenodon; species Sphenodon punctatus. The sequence continues at coordinate 356,285 of QEPC01003417.1, forward strand.
TACAGCCCGTGAACTTGAATGTTCTCCATGTGTGCACCCCATCCGGTTAGGGATGTGTCCGATGTGATAGTTGTATGAATGCTCGGGGGATCGAAGGGTACCCCTTTTAGTACTTGTTCCGCTTTTGCCCACCACTGTAGATTTCGTAGAAGCCTGTTTGTTATTGATAGCTTCATGTTGAGGGGGTGGATGGTAGGGGTGTAATTGTGGGCGAGTCATTGTTGCAGTGGTCTTATGTGTAGGCGCGCATGCGACGTTACCATCGTGGTGGAAGCCATTAGCCCCTGAAGGTGGAGAAAAAAAATCGAACCGACTTGGTAGGATGGGTTCGAAGAGTGTTCAGTGCCTGCCGTATGGCGAGAAGTCTCTCTGTGGAGAGGTATGCTCTTGCCTGTCGGGTGTCCAGGATCGCCCCTATGAACGGTAAGTGTTGTGAAGGTGTAGATGTGACTTTGTCAGGTTGATCACAAAGCCCAGGTCCTTGAGTAATAACATCATTAAATCTAAATGTTGCATGAGTTCTTGTTGCGATGTTGCTGCAATCAGCCAATCGTCTAGGTACGGAAAGATTCTGACCTTTTGTCGTCTGAGAAAGGCCGCTACCACTGCTATGCATTTGGTGAAGACGCGTGGTGCCATGGACAGTCCAAACGGGAGGACTCGGTACTGGAATAGAAGGTCTCCTGCAATGAATCGTAAGAATTTGCGGTGAGATGGCCGTATCGAGATGTGAAAATAGGCATCCTTCAGATCAAGGGAAGCTATCTAGTCACCTTGTTGTAGCCCCATAAATATGATGGGTAGGGAGGTCATACGAAATTTAAACTTTCGAACAAACTTATTGAGATGTCTCAGGTCCAGGATAGGGTGGGAGCCTTTCTCCTTTTTAGGGACTACAAAGAACCTAGAGTAGAAACCAGCGTTAAGTTCGTTTCTGGGGACCTGCTCAATAGCTTCCTTTTGCAGGAGTTTTTGAATTTCAACTAGTATTTGAGTGGAGGGGGGGAGCCCCTAGGGGGGCAGGTGGAGAGGGGAGGAAGGGTATGAAATTGTATGGCATAACCCAGTTGTATGATTTCTCTGACCCATCGATCAGTAGAGATGGTTTCCCATCGGGGCAGAAAAGGCAGTAGGTGGTCTTGGAATGAGGGGTCATCCTCGTGACCTCCCTTGATCAATGTTTTGTTAAAAACGAGATTTCGTCTGCTGTCCAGGTGACGAATTAGAAGACGGTTTGCCTCTGCCCCTCTGCCTATTAAACGTTTTACGTTGCTGAGTGCCCTGAGGTTGGTGATAGAGAAAAGGAGTCTGCTGCTGGAATCTCTTCCCAGCCTGGTAGTTGTAGGGTTGGTAGGGTAGCCTTCTAGAGGAAAAGGCATAGCCCTGTGCAGAGAAAGGCTTTTTACGTATGGCCCTAATGACAACCGTAGATCTTGCCGTTTGGTTCATTTCTTTAATCTTTTTTAGAGTGTCATCGGTAGAAGCAGAAAACAGCCCTTCACAATCAAACGGCAGATCTTCTATTCTAGTTTTATTTTCTTGGGTCAGAGCCGTGGAACGAAGCCAAGCATGTCTACGTAGGGTGATGACAGATGCCATCCCTCTGGCATTGGCATCAGCCATATGCATGTTTGCCGTTAATTGGAACTGGGCCATCTGCATGCCTTCCTTTTGAAGAGCTGCCAACTGGTTAGAGTCTGAGGTCTAATCTTAGACCATAGCCAATGCTGATAGCCGCACATGGCTGATGCGTAGTTTACAATTCTAAAGGGCAGAGAGTCCGAGGAGAACACCTTTCTTCCAAGGACATCCAGCCTCCTTCCCTCCCTGTCTGCTGGGGATGTTTGTACTCCTCCCGCCCTGGATCTCACGGAGGCAGCAGCAATCACTAATGAGTTGGGAGGGGGGTGTTTGTGGAATATCTGCGCCCCTTCCTTGGGTACCGCATATAGGGAATCTGCCAACTTGTTGGTAGGAGACACCGAAGCCGGTTTCCCCCATATGGTCGTGGCTGGTTCCAGCAGTTGCTCTAAGAGTCGTAGCATCACATGCCCAGATTTCCCCGCCCCTAGGACACCAAAGATGGGTCCTGTTTGAGATTTCTTAACGACCCTCGTGGGGAGTTTAGGGAGGGAGGATGCCATCCTCCTCAGCATGGCCTGAAAGGCTGTAGAGTCTTCTGCAGCCAAAGAGATATTAGGGTCCGTTATGGTGTCTGGTGGGGGTGGGAATATGGTCTCATCTTCCTCGAGTGAATGGTGATGTTGATGAGGATGACTGAGACGCAGATCTCCCTGTGGAGGCCGTCCCAACTGTCACCGGTACCGACGGTGCCACTATCTCTCTATGGGTCCCCAGTAGAGAGGTCAAGAGCTGTGTGGCCCCTGATGGTTCTAACCTCTCCTGTGGCTGTATGACCATTGTTTTCGGTCCCGGGTCGTATCTCCCGGTGTCGATGGTACCGAGATCCATGTGTGCCTGCGCCGAGCCCGTCTCAGCTGGTGGAGGGTGTGATATCGTTGCTGTTGGTGCCGCCCTAGGCGGAGCTAGTAGTGCGTAGTGGTGCTCCCACACCGATTGTGCCCTGTAGTCAAAGACTTGTCTGTATGGCGATGGACTCCGCGAACGGTACCAATAGTCATGGGGGTAGCCATAGTCTCGGCGTCTGTCCCTTGGTGAGCAGCAGGAGCATGGGGATCGTGATCTGCGTTCTCTGTGATACCGGAGAGGAGTCCTGTGTTCGTCCCGGTACTGTGGAGATCGGGATCGTGAGTGACAGCGGAACGATTCTGCTCGAGACTCTCTCTGCACCGCTGGTAGCGTGAGCAGTAGGGGCGGTACCGATCGTGCCATCGGTGTCGTCGGGGCAATCACCTTCGTCGATCCTGGCGTTAGTGTAGGCATGTGCCGGGGTTGTGCCTCCATAGCCGTTGGTCCCAACGGCTGGGGCGCTGTGCCTGTTTCGGGGCGCTCCGTCGCTTCCCGCGATGAACTTTTCTTTTTCTTTTTGTCCCCGCTTTTAGCGTTCCGTTCCAGAGAGTGTGTGGAGCTATGCGTGCAGGGTGCGTCGGTACCGCCTTCCACTGGACGCGCCGAGCTGTGCGCGTGCGTTGCGTCAGTACCGCTTTTTATGCTGCAGACGGTACCGGTTACGTGCGTACGTGTAGAACTGTGTGGCACCTTGGTACCACCTTCCATGGAGCGGGCGGTACCAGTTGCTTGGGGACTGGCCCTAGGAGACGGGACCGTCGGTGCCGGTGTAGCCGGAGCCGTCTGTGAAGTCTCCATCGATGCAGAGTGCTGGGCGGGGAGCCTCAGAGGCCCCTCTTCTCCACCCTCTAATGCCCTTTTAGTTAGCAAATCCTGCAGCCGGAGGGCTCTGGCTCGTTTTGCTCTGTTTGATAGTACCAAGCAGGCCCCGCAAGATCGGGTATTGTGGCCCTCTCCTAGGCAAGCTAGGCAGCGATCGTGCTGGTCGCTAACTGATAGGGTAGCAGGGCAGGAGCTACAGCGTTTGAAGCCCGGCTGCTTGGGCATTCCCGCTCACCCCGAAGGGCGGATAGGCCCGGGGAACGTCCCCGCGGACTAGGGCGGCACTCCTACTCACAAAGTCTTTCTTTTGGTTTTTTCTTTATTTTCTTTATCTGCTGATAGAATGCTGAAAAGTGCTGAGAAGTCTTCCAACGCCAAGCGGTTGGAAGAAACTGAGGCGGCGAGGGCTATTTATTCTACCCATCCCTCGTGATGCGGGCCCGTGTTTTTCTCAGGATGGGAGGGGGATGGAGGGGGCGGAGCCCTCACCATGTTCTAGTCTTTTCCAGGCATGATCTGCCTGGATACTGCTGATGAGAGGTTTTCCGGTGCCTGAAAAGCAGGAAGTGAATCCCCAAGAGTGAGAATCGCGGAGATCCTCGAAGAAGAACATGATAGACCCACAGGGCTGACAGAGGGTTTGGAAAACCAAAGGTCTAACTTTAATAGGATTCAAACACATGGAAAGGAGGTAAGGGGGTTTCATATCCCTACACACACCGGTAGGACTCACCAGTCTAAGCATGTTACGGGACTCTGTCGTGCCCACTGCACATGCAATCTTACAGGGGGGCTGTCACGGAGGAACATAGGGTCACACACGTGTGATACTGGCCTACATGTAGACTACAAGCCTAGTAAATATGTAAAGCAAAACATGCAACATGTATGCAATACGTGACCAAACTCCAGGAAATAGGGAGAGTTAAAAGATTGTGTATTGGCAACCCTTGCCAGACGGAACCCTATGGAGATGCAAATGGATCTTCATGTTTGCCTGGGTTGGCTACATGGGAAAAGACACAGGCTCTTGAGCGGGAAACCCGAGACAAAGAAACCATGCAAGGTACTTAAGCAAGAGCCATTAAGCCAGCTTTGCTATCACTCAGCCAGAGCCACCTTGAGCACTCTCATCTGCATCCTGCATCTTGCCAGCAAACAAGGCTGGAAGACATGAACTGAGAGAAGGGACTTTACTTTCTAGCAGCTCTAAGACCGAAGACCCAGTCACTTACATCACTTATGGACCTTTGTAGGGTAAGATGCTTATTTAGGTACACAACCAGTATAGGCTAGGAATGCGTTATATTTACCCTTGATTTCTAGTAACCACTCTGTATCAACAATCTTGCTTATGTAATCAATAAACTTACTTATCTTTATGAAGAAGGGTCTGTGTCTAACACTCGAACACATGTGAGCAACAAGAGTTCTCAAGCTCTTGCGAACCCAGAGATTAAAGAGTCTGTAAACGGGAAGGATCGGGCCCTTGGGTGACAAAGGGGTTGTCCCTGTGGCAGGCTTGAATCGGCCAGAGAGAAAAACTGATTCAAGTGGGCTGTACGCAAGGGAAACTGAGTCACTCAAACCTGGTAAAGTGGGGGTGCAGACCTCCAACCCGTGACAGACTGTATATCTTCCTTCTGGGATCTCACATGTAGAGTCCCACCGGGACCAATTTTGTCACCTCTCCTGTTCAACGTGTACATGCAGCCTTTGGGCGAGATCATGAGAGGGTTTGAGGTTCTGTGTCATCAGTATGCTGACGACACCCAACTCTACTTCTCATTTTCATCAGAACCAGCAGTTTCAGTGTTTGCTCAGTGTCTGGCTGCAGTGGGGGATTGGATGAGGGCGAGCCATCTGAAACTGAATCCCGACAAGACGAAGGTGATGTTGGTGGGTAAGGCCGAGAGAGTGAAGGCCCTCATCCTCACTGGGGTGTGTTCCTCCTTTGTTTCTCAGGTTCAGAGTCTGGGAGTTCTCCTTGAATCACAGTTCTGCCTGGATGCCCAGGTGGCAGCTGTGGCAAGGAGTACGTTTAGTAAATTACATCTGGTCCACCGTCTTCGGACATATATCTCAGGTTCCGATCTTGCCACCATCATCCATATATTCATCAATTCAAGACTGGACTACTGCAACACACTCTACGAAGGGCTACCCTTAGTGAAAACCAGGAGGCTAACGCTGGTGCAGAATGCGGCGGCTCACCTACTGACGGGGACGGGCCGCCAGGAACACATAACACCAGTGCTCCGTTCTCTGCACTGGCTGCCAATAGCCTTCCAGGCCCGATTCAAAGTGTTGGTTATTACCTTTAAAGTCCTATACGGCGTGGGCCCTACCTATCTGCAGGACTGCCTCATCCCTCATGTCCCAGATAAGCCCCTGCAGTTGGTCAGGGACGCCCTCTTGGGCGGCCACATTCAAGAGGGTGTTCTTGGTGGCCGCACCGCGACTATGGAATTCGCTCCTGACGGAAATTCGCCTCTTTCCGGATCTCCTCTCCTTCCGTAGACAACATAAAAAAACATGGCTGTCTCACCAGGCATTCAATGAGGGAGATGGGTAGTGGGGGTTCTTTTTTCTTTTGGGGAGGCAAGGGGGGTATCTTCTCAGGCTTTTGTTGTTTTGCTGCTTGGTTGTTTTATAGTTTTTAAATCGATCTTGATATTTTTATATTGTTTTATTTATTGTTGTGCACCGCCTTGAGTTGCCATTGGGCAGGAGGGAGTGGTATATAAATGATGAAATCAATATAAATAAATAAACTGGCAGAAAGCGCTTCTCACCACAGCCGCCACCTGGGAATCCAGACAGAGTTGCGAATCGAGGAGCACTCTCAGACTCCAAACCTGAGAGACGAAGGACGGGTGGACACCATCAATGATGGGGACCTCTCCCACACCCAGCCTCCCAGTTCCTCCCACTCGCCCCCCAGTTCCTCCCACTAGCATCACCTCCATCTTGTCAGGATTCATCTTCAGACTTTTACCTCCATGGCCCTCCCTGGGGCCCTGATATAGTACTTACTGGCCTTGGAGGGCTTGACTGAAGGTCCAGGCGGCTCCTCCTCTGTGGAGGAGCCCCCTGGCAGGCACCCTCATTGCAGCACTCTGTGGAGGTCCCTGCTCCACAGCGCTCATGTGCAAAATGGCTGCTGGGGTCGTTTTGCATATGCACAGCCCTTTTCCAAAATGGCGCCAGCAGCATCAGCACCATTTTGAAAAAGGGCAGCCATTCCGCTCATAGGTGAATGGTGCCATGTTTCTCAATACACACATCTGGCTCTGATTTTCAAACATCTGTACATTTTTGTTTTTCATCTGAGGGGCTGAACAAATATGGATGTACCATACTGATGACCATGGCTACAGAAGGTGCAGAACGAAATCCGCTGCTTTCAAAACTGGAGTTAAGATGAGAAAAGATTCAGAGCAGCCTCAAGTGATTGTAAAGTCCTAAATCAGAGCCCCAGCAAGGCTGCTACCTAGGTCACCACTCTCCCCTAAAGGGGGAATCAATCAGTTTGACAAAGCTACGCACAGAGCCCCTCAGTAGTCTAATTAAGAGTGTGAGGGTAGCAGCAAAGGATACACGCAGGCACACATCACAATGTTGTGAGTGGACAGAGCCCCTTTTGAAGAACATGAGGTTAGCAGCATAGGGATATGAGCAGGTGTACATCACAACAGAGTGAGTGGACAGAGCCCCACTCAAAGAGGAATGTGAGGTTAGCAGTGTAGAGCGAGGTCCTGCATAAACCAGTGACACAGAGGCTTCAGAGGCATCTTTCTGCCCTTGCCCTTAACTATGTCCTAGTCCTGGTGATTGCCAGTCTCTCTACTTCCAATTCCCCATTTTGGGGCAGTTCAAATGGAAGAATACACTGGGCACGATCGCAGGGCCAGCATTCCCTGCTGCTGCACCCTAAGCAGAAGGTAGAAAGGGGCTGGTTGGAGAGGGGCATGATGTTGATGGGACTTTGGCAAGGTGGGTTGCATTGAGCATGGAGCTTTACAGGCACTGTGTCAAGGTTGGGGTTTCAGTCCACATGATGTGGCAGTGGGGCTGGGGGAATAATGGCCACAGCAGGAGAGAAATGAAGCTGAAGCTCTGCCCTGTAGACATGATGCCCTAGGCAACTGCCTCTAGACTGTCATATCAAAACATTGGCCCTGTGTGACCTTGTAACTCTGTCTCTTATTGAAGTCACTGACTATGATCCAAATGACTGCTGGATCATACTCAGGGACCCATGCTCACCACATTTTCCCCAATACCAGTAATGCAGACACAGAACACGGGGGTCCCTGATCGTATTCTTTGGCAAGTCTCTGAAAATATGACCCATACACCAGCTGAGCATGCAACCCTACTTGACCACACTGGGAATGAGTGAGGGGAGCATGTGGGCCCCTCCCCACCACTGTGAGTGCCAGTCTGGGGCTTATACTGTGGGCAGAGCGCAGTGCTCTAAATCTACCCACACTGCAAACCATCAACCCCATTGCAAGTCCTAGTCCCCTGCCTTGGACAAGGCTATAAAACCTAGTCACTAGCTCAAGAGACATGCTCACCAGAGATGAATATGAGAAAGGAGTTTTACAGCCTTGTCTATGTACGCTGATGATACACAATTATATATCTCTTGTCCCACGAGCCCAGTCAGCTCAGCCTCTGCCCTGAAGGAATGTCCAAACAACAGCCAGATAGATGCATCAGAGCTATCTCATGCTCAATCTGGGGAAAATTGAGGTGATGCTGGTGGGCAAGGGTAGCCGATAGGAGGATGCTCTTGCCTCCCTCAGGACCATGCATGTTGTGGGAATCCAGGTGGAGGATGTGGGCTAGTTAAGGAACCTGTGTGTTATTTTCGACCACATTCTGTCCATGAAAACTTGGGTGTCAGATGTGGTTTGAAAATGTTTTTTCCAGCTGCGTATGCCCATACTTATCCCAGGCTGACCTTGCCACAGCGACCCATGCCCTGGTGACCATGACAAGGCTTCATTTTTGTAATCTCCTCTTCTATGGGATTCTAGCAGTGCTGCTTCATCACTTACAGCTTGTGCAGAATGCAGCAGCATGGCTGCTTACTAGTTTGGGAAGCCATGATTACAGAACAGCAGGCACCACTCTATAGTTAAGGCCAGCATGCAAGATTCTGTTTAAAGCATGAACATTCTATTACTTATAAAATCTATATGTCTGAAATTTGGCAGATAGGATCGCTTGGGTGAGGGGTACAATCTGTCCAAAGTTCATTGGACAAACTGGACAAAAAACAAAAAGGTTGCAGCAGTTTGACTAAGTAAAATTTACTTTTACTTATGGATTTCAGACACTTTTTAATTGGGTTCTACAGGTACTTTTCAAGGGTTGCAGAGGTTAAGCGAGGCTTGTGAGTCTTGTCAGCAATGAGCTAATTCCTCAGTATACATCTGGCTCTCCCCTTTCTACATACCTATAAAAAAAGCCTGGGAAACCTGTGACCGAAGGGCGACTCATAAGGGTGCTGTCTCTTATGCAGCCACTGAGCAGCTGATGAGATGCCTGGGAGTGAATATGTTTTTTAAGACATTTATTTGTGCAGGAAAGATATTGGGAAACACTCTTACCAGTAAACTCATTTTCAAGATGATCTGCATAATATTGACTGGAGAAAGTACAAACATAGTCACAGTTTGTGGAATCGGTCTATTGTTACCTTTACAGGACAAGGAGCTGTGACAATCCTAGTTTTCACCTTCCACAAACATTTAGCTCATTTTGAACTCATTTCGAATCACTTGCTGAACTCAGAGGGAGCTCTCGACTTGAAGGCCCTCTATTAATTGACCCAGACACAAAAATAACCTTGCAAAGCCAAATTCAGAGGAATGTGGTTTAAAATTATAGAAGGTATAGACACCAGCAATAGCTGAAATCTCAATGTTGATTTGGGAATAAACTGTATTGAAAAGACTTACTAATACAGGGAGTTATTGGTGTTGATTTTTATGGAAGAATAATCGTTCTAAGTCTAAAGAGCTAATTTCTGATAATCATGGTAATTTGGATAAAGACTGCAGTATTCCAATGCAAGATCACCCAGTATATTACTCAGATGTTATCTTCATAGCTGAAGGTTGCAAGGTATTTCTTTGCCTTGCTATTCTGAGGCTGCTAGTGGATCAGATTCTTTGGGAAATCCTCTAGTGGCTAATCAGGCCTCAGCATTAGGTTCTGAGCATGTTTGTAACTACACAAGGCTTTCTGGGGCTAGTGCTGTATTAGGTTCCCCTGGTTCCTCGCTTGTCTGGAAAAGGACAATCCTTTACAACAGGCTGCTTCATATACGCCCTTTCAGGTTGGTTCTTTAAGTTTTCCTATGAAGTCTAAATGCATTGTAGACCAATCTTGCCATGTAATATCACACTCAGTCATTTTTTCAGCACTGTTCATCTTTAAAGAACTCAGTTGATTTAATTATGAACAATATTGCAGAAATTAAAAAATTATTTTTTAATTTTAAAGTAATGTTAACTGCTTTGTGCCAGATTTGGCAAGATTCTAAAAATACTGCTGAATCTCCTTCACCAGAGCCTGTGGTACCTCTGGTTAGAAATATCAGAAGGGAAACCATTTCTCCTTTAAATAATGGTGGACACGGTTGTGGTGCAAATGATTTAGAAAATAAATAGGAGATGGATCCCAGAGAAGATGGTAATGAAGATAGATGTACTAATAACCAGCAAGATACTGGTAGACAAATGCAAAGCCCCTTGTCAAGCTGCTTCGAGTTGCCTCCTGCTAGACAGGAGGGCAATTATGGCTGGAAAGGGGTCCTGGTTTTTCACAACATACCTAAGAGAAAATAGGAATCCTAGGCTTCTCTGCAGGGGTGTATCTATGTATTGCTGGAATGGGCCACATTCTATTCTTATCTGAGACACCAGACACTTAGGGTTTCTAGAACTCCTTCATTTAAACTGAGGAATCAAGTTGAGGTTATTCTTAAAGATGATTGAGCTGGGCTATGAGTATGTTGCTTCAATATTGGGGTTATTATATAACCAAAGATAGAAGAAGGGTTGTTCTGGATCAATTCCAGGAAACTGCACAGAGGACAACTAGAACTACCGGGTGAGTGTGGACCGCTAAAGCTGTTTGTGTTAATGGACATTTTAATTGTATGGTGAAGTTGTTTAAGGACATAAATATGCCAGACGTTTAATTCATGAATGTGTTGTGGATATAAGGGGTAACTGGATGGAACAACAAACGTACAGATGGAACACAAGTTATTGGTGGTGATTCTGTCCCTCGGGTTTTAGAGCAGGGGTGAGAAGCCTTTTCTGCCCTGGGGGCCACATTTAATATTAGTATGAGCTCTGAGGGCCACATAGAGGTTGATTCAAGAAAAGGAGGGCCTAGACCATGGAGCTATGCTGTGGATCTGTCCCCTACCCTTGTGTCCATGCCCTCCTCTCTGCTCCATTATCCTGAGCTCAGTTTTTCAGTGTTTGGGAGTAGAGAATGGATCCAGGGGCCAGATCCAGACACTGGAAAGGGGCCCACATAAAAACTTGCTGAGGGCCACATTTGGCCCCTGGGCCCGAGGTTCCCCACCCATTTTAGAGGAAGAAGCTAGGTTTAGAAATGTATACAAAAGCAAAAAGTTGTAGATGATAAGTTGTTCTCATGAGTTGCGCCCTGAGATTCTTGATGATTTAAACAAGTTTAATGAAACATTTGACATGATCCCCTAGAAATTGATGTTTTGGATCTGGATAGTCAGTGACTAAGAATGAACAAGCTTGCTGAGGCTTATTGAATTTTCTTTTTGTCTTGGAATGTGGCTGGGCTTAAAAATAAAGTCAGAGATGCTGACTTTATGACCTTTATTATGTTATTTTATTACAAGAAACATGGTGTCTTGAGCCTGTGTTTTTCTTAAAGGTTTTATAACTTACCAGATATTCCATCTGATTTGAGGGGAGGCCCCATGGGTTGGGTGGGGGAGCTCCTTACATTGGTGGCAAATAAACTAAATTTGCAGGCTAAACAAATCATTTCATAGGAGACTTGCTGATTAACTATCAGACTTACACCTTAATAGGCGATTCTTGGGTTGTTATTAATGTATACATCACTCCACAATTGCCTCCAAGTATCAGAATGTTGATATGTGGAATTTATTTTGTTCTTATGTGGAAAATTTTAAAAATGACTACTCTGCAGACAGATTTGGTGACTAGGTTACGTGATTTGTCATGGAATGAGGAAGAATTTGATATAGTAAACACGACATGGGGAATACCATCTCCCAAATACAAGGATGATTGACATAATAAGTTTGGCTGTAAGCTACATCCATTGTTAATGACACTGAATTTTAGGACAGTGAATGGATCATTTCCTAGCAAAAGCGTGAGTGCAGTAACTTATGTTTTTACTCACGGCTCTAGGATTGATTATTTTATTATTATTTTTTATTTTTTTAAGAACCTGTCATGGCCTGCAGTCTACAATTTTAAGATATTTTGTAGATCAAAGAGTGATCATTTACCTTTATGTTTGCAGATGAATTTGAGTTATAATGAGAGAAATTTAGGTCTAACTGACAACACCAATTCTTTGGGTAAACCATTTGTTGAAGATTATGCAAAGCCTCTGATTATAAACAAGAGGAGAGTGAAATGGGACTCTAGGGCAGCTGCAGTTATTGATAGAAGACTGTCAGGTTATGATCTTATAAGATTGCGGATTTTAGCCATCAATGCTTTATCACCTGAGGATGTATTAGTGAACTGTCAGCATATCGCGGCGGTGACCAAGAGCATTTTTCACCAACTCCATCTGGTAAAGAGGCTTCAGCCTTTTCTTTCTGATTCAGATCTGGCCACTGTCATCCATTCTTTCATCACCTCAAAACTAGCTTACTGCAATGCACTCTACGTGGGGCTGCCATGATGACTGTTCGGAAGCTGGAGCTGGTGCAGAATGCAGCGGCTTGTCTCCTTTCTGGGGCAAAGCACCGGGAGCACATTACACCAGTGCTCTGACATCTTCACTAGCTCCCTATAGCTTTCTGGCTCAATTCAAGGTGCTGGTTTTGACCTTTAAAGCCCTAAATGGTCTGGGCCCCACATATCTGAGACACCACCTGTCTTGCCATGCCCCAGTGTGGCCCCTCCAATCGGCCGGGAGCACCTCCCAGTGGGTACCATCTGTTAGTCTTGTTCATACAACAAGGGTTCACAGGAAGGCATTCTCAGTTGCTGCCCCAATGCTATGGAACTCCCTTCCCCCAGAGGTTCATTTGAGCCCGAGTGTCTTCCAGAGGCAGTGTAAGACTTCCCTGTTTGTAAAGGCATTTGGCAGGCAGGAATAGAGGATGCGGGGGTTGGATAGGGGGGACAGTATTGGGGTGGTTTTGTGGGGTTGTGGAAAGGTTTGGTGGTTTTGGAGGGTTGTTTTTGTATTTTACTGTTTTTTATGATCTGTGAACCACCCTGCGCCTATAGGAAGGGTGGCATAAACATTTGATTAAATAAATAAATAAAATCAGTATCATAGATTTTTTAAATCCTTATCTTTTGGTAGTTTTAATAATTTTAATAATTTTATATATGATTGTTATTATTATGGATGGTTTTTTAAAATTATTTTTATGTACTGTATTTTGATTGTTGGAAGCCACCCTGAGCTGTTCGCAGGAGGGGCGGGGTACAAATTTATAAAATAAATAAATAAATAGTTGTAAAGACTTGCCTCAAACGACATCAGTCAGCTGATAATGCCCTCTGGTTTGGCAAGGAGTATTACGAAAAGAAAAAAATGTGAAACTAAAAGGTTAAGGAACTGAGGTGTGTAAATTCTTTTACAAAGAAGTACTTACAAATGTTGAGGAAGGAATAAAATATGCTACTGTTTACAAAGAAAAGAGATTATCAAAAGCAACAGTGGGAGAAATTTAACTTTGATATAGTTACTAAGGATAGTAGAATGTTCTGGAGCTTAGTGACAAAAGGGACTACAAATTACACTTTGAATGTTGAGTGTAACCTTGCTCCCGAAGTCTGGGTTGAACACAATGGGTAATTTCAGACGTAACAAGACCACGGTCAACCACAGTGAACCACGGACAATCCCACGGCGCGGCCAAAGAGCCATGAACGTCTGATCAGTGGCATCCAGATGTTCACCGTCAATCAGTTAGGTGGAACCAGTCAGGTTGGTCTGCCCTCGGAGGCTGATGGAATCGCAGAGGTTCCAGGAGGTCCTGGGGGAGTTATCCCTGACGGCCACACTGTCGATGAGCTGGTCCAGTTCTGGAACACCTTGATGGGAGGCGGCTATTGACAGGGTGGCTTCAAAACGTCCCCTGCCTCCGCTTCGTCACTGCAGAGCCCTGTGGTTTACCACGGGGCTGCGGGGTATGAAGCAGGTAGGTAGGAGACTAGAGCGATGCTGGCGTCGGACTCGCTCTGAACCTGACTGTCTTCTCCATAGGGCCCATTTGAGGTCCTATGTTGAGGCTGTGAGGACAGCAAAGAAGGAATTCTTTGACGCCCTCATAGCGTCTGCGAAGTCACACCCGGTGGAGCTATTTCGGATGGTTCGGGGGCTGGTTAAGTCAGCCTTCCTCCGCCTGGATGGGGACTTGTCCCAGGCCGGCTGTGAGCAATTTGTCACCTACTTTGCAGACAAGATTGCTCAAATCCAGAGCGACATCGACACTGGATTGAAGGCAGTAAGTGAGGAACGTGAGGTTGCGGAGGCCCCGTCTGGCCCATCTTCTTGGGTTGAGTTTCAGGAAATGACGCCAGCCGATGCGGGGGATGTCCTGGGGTCTGTTAGGGCCACCAGTTGTCAACTCGATTCGTACCTGCCCTGGTTGGTGAAAGCCTCCAGGGAGATACTAGGGACAGTGCGTCCCTCCGGCAGGGTAGATTGGTGCCCAGCCTTAAGGAGGCTGTGGTGTGTCCCCTGCTGAAAAAGCCATCTTTAGATGTGGATGCGCTCGCCAGCTACCGCCCTATCTCTAACCTTCCCTTTTTAGGGAAGGTTATTGAACGGGCGGTGGCACTGCAGCTCCAGCGGCATCTTGATAGCATCGGTTGCCTTGATCCTTTTCAATCTGGGTTCCGCCCCGGCTATGGTACTGAGACGGCATTGGTGGCTTTGGCCGATGATCTCCGCTGGGAGATGAACGCAGGACAGTCAACATTTATGGTCCTGCTAGATTTCTCGGCCGCTTTTGATACCGTGAACCATGGGCTGCTGTTGAGATGGCTGCGAGATCTGGGGGGTCTGGACAGGACTGTTCTTGGATGGTTCCACTCATTCCTCTCAGATAGAAGCCAGCGGCTGGTGCTGGGAGCTGAAACATCATGCCCCCCGGCCTTGACCTGTGGCATTCCGCAGGGTTCCATTCTGTCTCCACTGTTATTTAATGTGTATATGCAGCTCCTGGGGGAGATCGTGAGACGGTTCGGGGTGTGTTGTCACCAATATGCTGACGACACACAGCTGTATCTCTCTTTTTCAACGGACCCAGGTCCTGCCGTCTCGATACTTTCCCGGAGTCTGGGGGTGATTTTGGATGCGGACCTCCGCCTGGATCGGCAGGTGGAGACGGTGGCTAAAGCCGCCTTCCGCCAGCTGTATCTGGTGCGGAGGCTGTGCCCATACATCTCCAGACTTGACCTGGCCACTCTCATCCATGCCTTCGTTACCTCGAGGCTTGACTACTGCAACGCGCTCTACGCGGGGCTTCCCTTGATATTGGTTCGGAGGCTGCAGCTGGTGCAGAATGTGGCGGCCCATCTCCTTACGGGGACGGGTCGCCGTGAGCACAATACACCAGTGCTCCGTTCTCTGCACTGGCTGCCTATAGCGTACCGAGCCAAGTTCAAAGTGTTAGTATTGGTATACAAAGCCCTATACGGTCTCAGACCCTCTTAACTCGGGGACCGCCTTGCCTTCCGTGACTCAGGACAGACCCTCCGATCCACTGGGGGCGTCTATCTGGAGGTCCCCTGTGTAAGGTGGGGGGCCACCATGGAGAGGGTGTTCTCGGTGGTCGAGCCACGGTTGTGGAACTCCCTTCCAAAGGAAGCCTGCCTGGCCCCGGGTCTGCTCGCCTTTTGGCGGGCATGCAAGACTTGGCTGTTTGCCCAGGCCTTTGGAGGGGAGGGGGGGAGGGAGGGGTAAATGGGGGAGATTGGTGGGGTGGGGAATTGGAGGGTAGGGTTAGGGTTGGGTTTTTAAAAATTATTTTAAAATTGATGTCGGTTTTTAATGTATTTTATTGTTTTATTGTATTGTTAGCTGCCCCGAGATGCCGTGGGCATGAGGGGGAGGCATAGAAATGCCAAGAAATAAAAATAAAATAAATAAAATAAATCACCCATAGGGGCCAAAGTCAACCACGGATCCAGAGGTCAAGACGGGACCATCCCCAGAATTGTGGTGAAAGCGATTCCCACCGGGAAACCGCCGAACTAACAACTGAACACCAACCACCAGGCGGAATCATAACAAATGATCCCCAGCCTTGGCAAGAGCACGCATCGTTGCTGCCAGGCAACACACAGACTGGGGAGGGAGATTTAAAGGGCACACAGCAGCAGGTGAACATGGCAGGACGGAGTAAGATGGAAGGGAGAGGACAGCGGATGGCAAGCCAGGCAGAGGGGAGGGGGAGGAGGAGGATGGGCAGAGGAGCAGCAGCAGCAGCCATCGCCGCTGGAGCTGGCCGCCCCTGAGAGGACAACCGGCCAGAGGACAGAGGCACCCCGGAAACGGGTAAGGAGAGCGAAGGGAAGTCCACACAGTGGCAGAGGGGCACAAAGGGGGGGTGCCCAGCGGGAGGGGGGCAGGGAGGTGGGCCGCGGGTTGGAAGGACCAAGGACACTAACTCCGCCATCTACGACCCACAGACCCAGAAATGGGCCCGGGAGCCAGAGCCCCCAGGGGAGACCGGCGGAGGGGAAGCGGAGGAGGAACCGCAGGAGGAGGGCACACACAGGAGACGACGGTACCAGCGAAGGGGGAAATGGGGGCACAAGGAGACCCAGGACTTCATTCGGATCTTGCGGTCCCTGGAGCACCAGGTGGAGCTTGCCATGAACAAGAGGAACGAGCACGTGTTCACAAAGATCGTGAGGGACATGGAGGCGGCGGGGCACCACAGGACCGTGGCCCAACGCCACTCCAAGGCCAAGGAGCTCAAGAGGGGGTACAAGGCCATAAAAGACAACAACCGGCGTACTACACATGAAGGGCTCCATAGTCGTCCCATGGCTCGTGGGGAGTGCCATTGTCCAGGGCAGGGAATGGGCCTATGTACCCCCACCCCTGGCAGCCCCGCCTGCACCGACCCCGGGGACCGAGCCCCTCCTGAGGAACGCCCCGGGACCTCGGGGAGCAGCAGGCCCCCCTCGCAAACCAGCACCAGGAGTCCACGGCTACAGTCAGACTCGGGCGGATCTGAGGCCGGCACACTGGTCACCCTGAGCCAGTGGACCCAGGGGGAGTACAGCCCCACGGAGGAGCCGGCCTCGGAGGACTCTGAGACGGACATAGAGGGTAGACAAGCGGCTGGGAGGGCACACGGGCCATAGGAGATGTGCCCAGGGCTTGGGGGCCCCCACAGGGCATAGGCCCATTCCTGTGGGCCCCAGGAACCAGGGAAAGCGGGAAGGGGGTCGAGGTGCAGGGGGGCCCACCTGGGCATACAACAGGGGGACAGGCACAGCTGACCAGGAGGTATTTTATGGTGCCAGCGGGTGGGGGCCATGGTGGGATGGGAACCTGGTCCGTGCAAGGGTAACGCACCCCCCATCCATTCCCCAACAGGGGCACACGCCCCAGCACACGGGTCAGTCAAGCGAGGGGGAACACGGGAACAGTCACAGCAGCAGCAGGTGGACCAAGGTGAGCTACCAGGGCAGGGGGAGGAGTCACCAAATGGGGGTGCACTGAGGGCACGGCCGGTCGGGTAAGGCACCAACACCCCCCCTGCCCCGGCATGCCCAGTGGCTCGGGGCGGGATGGGGGGCAATGGGCGGGGTACAGGGGGGGCCCCCAGGGAGAGGACCGCACCCGCCTTCGTACCGGGGGGGCACCATGGCCACCCCCAGCACAGCTCTAGGACAGGTGGTATGTGACTGAGCCTGAGTAACCACCACCAATCGTTTCCCCAACAGGGCAACAGGCAGCGCCCCTACCAGTCGAACCCATGCCCCCGACACAGCAGCTGCAGGAGCACAGGGCACGGGTACGGCACCGGAGGGAGGATCTGGTGGAGGATATAGTCCGGACCAGCATGGAGCAAGGGGAGCAGATGATCGCTGCCATCGACTGGCAGCTGGCGGAGGAAATGCACCAGGAACGGAGGCGGGAGCATAGGGAGCACACGAGGCGGATGGAGGCATTGGAGCGGCTAAACCAGACCAAGCGGCTGGGCAGGGAGCACACCCGGATGATGGACAGGTCACTGGACATTGGCACCTCACTGCTGCTGCATGCAGGGACCATGAAGGCCTACAGAATGGTAGCTGCTCCACCTGGCACCATACCGGCTCCAGCGCCTCAGCAGTCTTTTGCAGCGCCCCCACCGCCGCCCTCACTGCCCCAGACGCTGGCATGGCCTCTGGCCCGTGCATCTGCCTCCCGGTCCCACCAGGCCTCCGGAGACAGCAGCTGCCCAGGGAGGCCGCCCAGGACACGGTCGGGGAGACAGACAGTGCGGTTGAGGAGTCTGCAGAGATCCNGCCCAGTGGCTCGGGGCGGGATGGGGGGCAATGGGCGGGGTACAGGGGGGGCCCCCAGGGAGAGGACCGCACCCGCCTTCGTACCGGGGGGGCACTGACCAGGCCTCTGGCGACAGCAGCTGCCCAGGGAGGCCTCTCCGGCCCCTCCCCCACCCTCGCCGCACAGGGCAGTCCGGCCCGGAGGCGGCCCAGGACACGGTCGGGGAGACAGACAGTGCGGTTGAGGAGTCTGCAGAGATCCATGGCACCCACTAGGCGGCTGAGGGGGCGGCCCAGGAACCAGCAGGGTCGGGGGGGCAGGGGACGGGGCGGTAGGGCGGGCTAGGGAGCAGGAAGGGGGGGAAGGGGGAGGGTACAGGGGGCACTTTATGGACAACAAATGGGTTAGCAACTACAACAGCTTTATTGTCTGCTTCATGGTAACAGGAAGGGGGCAGGGGATCTGATCGGATGCAGCTCGATGACAGGTGGAACCTGCCGTGGGGAGACCTCCACATGGCTGTGGGTGGGCACAGGTGCCGGGACGGCTGGTGCTGTGACCCGCCTGGGCGGATGGGGTGGGGAACCGGGGACGTCCCGTGACAGCCCATGGGGGGCCCCGGGATCGGCCCAACGCGCTCAGGCCCGGGCTCACTGGCTATACGCCTCTCCAGGGCAGCGCGGCTCCGCCTGGCACAGCGGTACTCCCGCGGGTTCTCGGCGTTCACATAGAGCGGCATGGGTCCTGGTGGCCGCTGGGGCATGGGGAACGCCAAGGCAGTCCCATCAGTCTTGCATATGTTGTGCAGGACACAGCAGGCACCAATCACGAAGGCCGAGGACTTGACAGCGAAGTCCATCCAACCAGCAAGGCACCTCCAGTGCTGCTTGAAGGCACCGAAGGCCCTCTTGACCACGGTCCTCGAGGCGCATAGCCGGGAGTTGAACAGCGCCTCCACAGGGGTCCTGGGGACCGGGTATGCCTTCATGAGCCAGTGGAGGAGCGGGTAGGCCGGGTCCCCCAGGATGCAGGGGGGCATTAACACTCCCTCGATCCTGGTCATCTCCATGTCGGCAAAGTCCCCCCGGTACATCCGGGCATAGAGGAGTGAGATGGCAGGGATCCAGACATCGTGGCTGCGACCAGAGTGGCTGGTGAAGATGTCCGTGAACCGGCCCCAGTGGTCCACAACCACCTGGAGCTGCAAGGAACGGTACCCATGCCTGTTGATGTACTCACCAGCATCCCCATTGGGGGGCTGGAGGATCTCGATGTGGGTACCATCCGCAGCGCCCAGACAGTTGGGAAACCTGCCAGCCTCGAAGTCAGCCACCACGGCCTCCTGGTCCACCAGCTGGATCACTCAATCGAGTAGCACGCCTTCCACGGCCTCGCAGAAGTCCCAGAGGATGCCCGGGACAGTGTTCAGTCCCACACCGAAGTGCTGCGTTACAGACCGGCAGGAATCCGGTGTTGCCAGGGGCCAGACCGCTATAGCCACGCGTTGGATCACAGGTATGGGGGAGCACATGGGGGTGCGCAGCCGCTCCAGCCAGGGCACCAACAGCTCAGCGAGCCACATGAGGGACCGCCTGTCCATGCGGAAGTGTGCCCTCCACGCTGCATCGTCCCACCATGACAGGGCCATGACCCAGACCCGCCTTTGTGTGGGCATGGTGAACATTACCGCGCTCTCCATGGCCACCCGGCAGCAGTTGTCTCAGTTGGCTGCCTCTGGAGGATAGCGGGGCACCCTCGGGCAAGGCGCAGGGCCCATTGGTATGGACCAGACACCCGCAGGGCCCTGAGCCTGGCCTGGGAGCGCCTGCTTCCATGGTAGGCATGCCAGACGGCCACAGCGGTCCTTGCAAGGCACCCCCGGATGTGGACGCTCAGGTGGAGCAGCTCCGTGGTGAGCCGCTGGAGGTTGGTGTGCTGCCGGTGCTACTCCGCAGTTAGATCCAGGAACAGGCAACATGCAGCCCTCTGGCTTGCGTCCATGGTGGAGAGCACCCGTGGTGTGGTCCGATGCACAGCTCTCCTGCCCGTGTCCCGGGCCCATCCCAGCTCCGTGCCCCGCCCGTGCACCTGTGGGGCAGGCCCCGGCGTACCCTTATTGGCCGCCCGCCCGCTAGCTGGCCGGGGGTTGCTCAGCTGTGCCGGTGGGGCCTTCCCTGGGCTCCTTGTGCCAGTTGCGCTTGCCTACCGGCCGGTGTGCACCTGCGCTCCCATTATGGGGGCTCGTGCCCTGGGCCCGCATACGCCCGTCAGTGCGGTCCACAGCTGGTTGCCTGTTGTCATTACCTCTCTGTTATCAGTGCTTGCTGGCCATTCTGTGCGCTCAGTTCCTGCAGCTGTGCTGGGTCCGCTCCCCACACATGGCTCGCTAGCCGTGCCTTGTTGCAGCCTGCGGGCTTATCGTGTGTCCTTGGAGCTCCCCTGCTTCCCTCCCCAGCCCACATGAGATCATGGGGCCCCTCTTTCCTTGCTGCTCAGACCCTCTGCCCGCTGGACCATGTCCAGCAGTGCTGCCCCGGGGCTCCCGCGCCCCAGATCGCCTGGCACCCCCCATAGCTGGACCTTCCAGGAGACCATGGCCCTATGTGACCTGTCCAAAAAATCAATGACTGCTCCACTAGGAGGCATTTGCTAAGAAATGAATTAATAAATCTCCCCTAACTGGGGTTGAAAAGTGCTACTGAAGCAAAAGATCCAGAAACTTACGCAAAAAGATGAACTTTTGTGAGTGTATGAACACATTCATATTAAATATAAAAGGTGAAAAAACTAGCAGGTACAAAGTAATTGCATTCAACGAGAAAATCCTAACAGATAAATAACAACATATGCCAAGATGGTTCTGACAGGTAAGCAGTAACAAATGACAAAATAAAACATTTGTCTAAATGCTCTATCAGTAAATAAAGTCCAGACAAACAAATTAAGATGTTGTGAAAAGTCTCAACATTTCACTGCTATTTGCAGCTTCTTCAGGAGTTCTTACTGGACTGCATATCCATATTTCTGCTAGATTAAATTCAGTGTTCAATCTGTTACACGTGGCCTAATAAAAATCAAATATATTCTATTACAGTACGACACTCAAGGATATAATACATACATGTTATTATAATCCATTTAATAATCTACAATATTGCAGAAAAATAACAACCATACAAAGATTACAATTCAACTGGTCCCTTATCAAACATAGATGTATAAACACTGGCACAAGTTAAATTAAGAACCAAGGGCTGAAAATAATAGGAAATGTTGAAAAAAGAGCTTAATGATCAGCCGGTGTATTCATCTACGCCATCACACATTAAATGGTGAAACGTAGCAGTGAAACATTGAGACTTTTCACAACATCTTAATTTGTTTGTCTGGACTTTTTTTACTGATAGAGCATTTAGACAAATGTTTTATTTTGTCATTTGTTACTGCTTACCTGTCAGAACTATCTTGGCATATGTTATTATTTATCTGTTAAGATTTTCTTGTTGAATTCTTGTTGAATACCTCGTTTCCCACCACATGACACGCTTAGGCTACCGCCGGGACATGCTTCAGTGGCCCCACTATGTGCATCTGGCAGGCCAAGCCTTCCCAGCCCCCTTCATGACCCCGTGCAGCTGGAAGTGAGGCTCCCTGTGTCTTCAGTGTCATGGATGACAGCCCCACCATGCGCTCCCTGCATCTCCTTGCCGGCTCGGGACACTGGTCACTCGGTCCTTGCTGTTCTGGCCTAGCAGCTATTCTGACTGGGTCGGTTGCCTCCATTCCGCTCGCCTGTGTCATTGTGCCCCCTCCATGGGCGCCCCCAGTCCTTCGCTGCCTGTGGTGTTCCCCTCCATGCCCGCCCCTCCCCCCCCCTTGGCTGGTTCCTGCTGCCTGTGACCTCTACCAGCTCTCCCCGTGGTGTAGTCCTCCCTTGCACAGTCGCCCGCTCACCTGTGTCTGTGCCCTGCCCCCACCCCCACCCCTTGGGTGCCTCCATGACAGTGCAGGTCTTGGGGCCCCTGGACAGTGTCTCCCGGCTTCCTCCCGGGGGGGGGGGGGCTGTGTGTGCTACCCGCAGGATCCGGCTGGCATCCATCCCCACCTGTGGTTCTGCAACAGTGAGGGGGATCCTTGCCGTCTGGACCTGCCTGGGACCGCTCCGGTGCCTTCCTCTGTTTGGTTGCCCTCCCCGTGTGACCCTGCTCTGTCCCCGTGGGGACCCCCTGACTTGGGCTGCCTGTGTTGCTGTTGGGTGGCTTGTGCCGCCTGTGCTGTCAGTGGGGTTCTGGGTGCCTTTCCCCGTGTCCTGGTCTGTTCCCGGGCCGGTCCCCTCCCCTCCCGTGGCTCCCACCCGCCTGTGTCCATGGTGCTGTGTGTGTTGGCCTTCCCAGGGTGCTGTGCCCGTTTCCCCCCCCCCTCCGTGCCGCTGCTCCTGGCTGTGCCCGGTGTCCCTTTCTGGGTGTCTGTCCGTTCCCTGTCCTGTGTTGTTGTTTCCATGTGTGCCCCCGTGTGCTCCCCCCTTTCTTCCGTTCCCGTTCGGGTGTGTTTGCACACGGGCATGTGCGTGTGGTTTGTGTCCTGCCGTGTCCTTGACTTCCCTGTCCCTGTTGCGTGTGCCGCCGCCGCAGCTCTTCTCTCTCCTCCTCATTTTCCTTGTGTGAGCGTTGCTTTTTGGTGCTTTTGGCTTCATTTGCCCTCGGTCAGCCATGGCTGCCTCCCACCCCAACCCGGTGGCTTCTGGGTGTTCTAACCACGGTCCGGAATCAGCGTGACGTCTGTTGCGCTGCCCGGGTCGTGGTCCGACCAGCCGTTTCCTTGCCGTGGTCCCGCTCCCATCACATCTGTTCAGAGCTGTCCTGGACCACAGGAGGGGGTTCGCTGGCTCGCCACGGTTGGGAA
Organism: Sphenodon punctatus; assembly: GCA_003113815.1. NCBI lineage: Eukaryota > Metazoa > Chordata > Lepidosauria > Sphenodontia > Sphenodontidae > Sphenodon > Sphenodon punctatus. Next base: position 379,250 of record QEPC01003417.1, read on the forward strand.
TCCACTGTGGTGACCCAGGAGTGCAGGACGTCTGAAATCACCCTGTGTTAATCAGTTTGCTAAAAATTATGTTCATTCTTCCTTAGATAATGTCCTGGATGATTTCCAAGACTATTCCAGTGAATCTTATTTTGTTACAGACAGCCAAGTTTAATTCGGCAGCAAAAAAACAAACAAGGCATCTGGTCAACATGGTAGTCCAGTTGAGGTTTTTCAGTTAAATGTTGATTGGTAGGTACCTGTATTTTACTTCTATGGTTTAACAATATTCTAAGTACCCTTCCATTTCCTAGGTCCTGGAAAGGTAATATAGTTTCTGTCTACAAAAGAGGCAGTAGAGATAAATCCAATTCTTATCAGCCTATTAGCCTTATAAACATATTGGCAAAGCTTTCCCGGAGGCATTTGCTAAATCATCTACTTACTTGGGTGGATGATCATGACATACTTAGTGAGGAACAAGCAGGATCTAGAGCTGGACATTCTACCTTGGACCATATTTTTACTTTGCAGTATTTAAGACATAAATACACTTGGATGACTAAGTCTGCACTGTTTGTGACTTTTACAGACTTTTCAGCAGCTGCTTTTGACTCTTTAGACAAAGTAATATTTTGTGGAAATTAAGTTAGGTATCGACCCACGAATATTGAGATTAATTATAGCATAGTATGGTGATACTTGGGCACAGGTTAGATATGGTACGCAGGGAGAATTGACAAGGAAATTTTCAGTCTGTAATGGAGTACATCAAGGTTGCGTTTTAGCTCCTCTTGTTTACTTTGTATACCAACAATATAATATGTGATGTGGCTCGCCGTTCCCCACAGTTGCCCCCTAACTTGACTTCCATCGTCTTGTTTATGCCGGTGATGAAGTACTAGTCTCAATAATTCTTAAAATTGAGAACTTTAATCTCAAGAATTTTTTTATACTATATGATAAGCAATTAGTGATGCAAAAGCTAAGAGATATTTCACACCAGGAAGACTTTGCTTTAGTTTGTAATTGCCGTACTGAGCAGTCATATAGTTTATGGAAGGTTGATGGGGAAATGTAATGTTATCTCTTAAATGGACCTTAATCAGAAGCTTAAGACTGTTCTATGTAGACTTCGTATCGAACAAATGAGAACTGTCATTTTGGTGGGAAGGTGGTTACGGATTCAGACTTTGTCTCTGTTGAACTGGAGCCGTAGAAGATACAGTGCATTATGTTCTAGAACGTTCATTATTTAAAGAACTAAGAGATTTTTATTCAGCCCATATTAATGAAAGTGAGATATTTGTCAAATTATGAAAAAATGACCTGGCTTTTTTTTTTTTTTACAGCAAAAGGATTCTGCTATTATTACTGAAGTTGCTTTGTCTGCTTATAGAGCTGACCAACTTAGAAGGAAACTTCCAATGATTGTGATTCTGCCATTCTGATTTTATGTTTGGTTTTACTGTTTTAAACTTAATTTTGTATTGTTCTTTAGGAATCTGCTTGTGTGTTTTTGTTTGATTTGTTTTAAGATTGATGGTGGCCTTGGTGAAAGCCTGTGCCAGTTTTAGTATAATTGTACTGAATTTTACTTTTCAAACATTTAGCTGATGTGTAATGTTGTTAGAGAATTCAGGAGTGTGCTCTTGTGTGTTCCTTTTTTCTTTTTTAAAAATTGTTCAAAATCCGTTTGGTACTTTAAAAGTTGTAAATTTGTTAATTTCCCATATTACTCTATTGAAGATTTAATGTCATCACGCATGCGTATTACCTTTGGCTAGCCAGCAGAGGGACCAAGATGTGAGCAAGCAGGGAACATGGCACCCAACCCAGGAGTTTGAAAGGCAGGTTGTGCAGGAGGAGGGTTAGGATGGTTTAACTTGTGGACAGGGTGCTGGGAAGAGGTGGATTGATTTTTGGTATAAGAATCAGAGAGAAAAATCAAGATAAATACATCTTGTTTGTTTGTTCTGTACAGGCTCAGATTCAGAGCTAGACTGCAACAAAGAGGAAGCAGGTCACGAAGATCTGGAAACACAGTTTAGACTAGCACACTTGGGGCTTCCTAAAAATCCAAAATTTGAATTTGTTCTGAATTTGTTCAGAAAACACTAAAAAAGAACCAGGGAGTGAAGCAGTGGCCATTTTGAATATCGGGAGGGGGGGGCATTATTTGATAGAGGAGACTCCCCTTACCCCGAAGATGCTTTTTTTGCTGCAATTTGACACACACGCACCAAGTCGAGTTAGGGGGCAAAAACTCCAGCAGCGGCCATTTTGAAAATTGAGGGGGGTCAACCCCCTAAAGTGAAAGAAGACCAAAGTTTGATAGAGACTCCCCCATCCCCGAATATGCTTTCTTCGCTGTGATTGCCCCCCCACCCATGCAGAATTAAGGGGCAAAAACACCAGTCTTCCAGCACCCAGAAAATGATCACCCACAGACAAATTGATGGTTGGGATAGGTAAAGGGAGACATGGAGCCGGCAATCAGGGAGTCCCCCCTACCCTAGAAAAAAGTTATTAGCGATTAATGTTGATGATGTCACACCCTCAAAATGGCGTGAGGCTGGGGGAGTGTATGCTGGGTATCCTGGGGAGGGGCCAGAAACTACTGGGGGGAAGAGAGAAAACAAGGGGATAGCATGGATATGGTGCAAGTGCGGCCCACCCATTAGGGAGACAGGGGGGGAGTGCGCCCCCAGTCCCCAAGCACCACCACCCCCAGCTCCCCCCAGTAGACAAATCACTGTTGCTCTTGCTGCCGCACAGCACCATCATTTTAAAGTGGCTAGTACCACACTTCCAGATGTTGGGGAGTCTGGGGTCACTGGAGATGAACTGTGCATGTGCTTGCAGTGCGTCTCCACTCCTAGAATCCTGGTAAGAGGTGAGTGTGTGATCTGCGCATGCCTTAATCTCTGTCTGTGCGAACACAGAGTGGCTGCTGGGGTGAGGGGATCTCTTTGCTTCCCTTGAAGTTTGAAGCCGGTCAGTCGCATGTACAGACACAGAGGAGGGACAATTAAGTTAATTAGTGATATGGGCAGCTGGGTGTCCCGTCCATTCCACAGGCATGAGCAGAGGGTGTACTTTAAACTTTAGCCACTGGGGGCTGAGTGACAGAGCTCTTTTAAGGACGCCTGGGCAGCTGAAGCAGACACCCCCAGACAGGAGGTGAGTGCAGCAAGTGCATGGACTCACTGAAGTTCACTGAGTCCATGCACGTACTGCACTCAAGACTGCAGGGGGAGACCATCCCGGAGATGGAATACAAAGGGGCGGGGAGGGCTGTGGTGGAGGCTGGAGCTGTGCAGGCTTTTCTGGGCATGTACTTAATGGTTGCTGCTGCTGGAACCATAACTGCTGATGTTGGTTGCCTATGCCCTGTTGCCGAGTCCTGTAGGACGGAGAGGAGGGACTGCACTGATTTTCAAGGCCTGGGAACTTGTCTTTGCCTGTTGTGGCACTGCTTTGCTACTAACTGCTGCTGGGTGGGCGAGTATTATAGGCCTTTGTTTAGTATTTTGGCAGGGGTGTGGGGGGAAACACTCACTGAGTTGTCTGATAGATTTATTGTCTTAGGGTGGGGTTGAGGGAGGGAGGGAGGAAGGAACTTGGAAAGGTATCTGCCTGATTGTGTTTTTTTGGGAAGGGCCGCAAAAGAAAAAAATGCATGGCTAAGTTGAAATTTTTCAGTCCCCAGGCTGGGGGGGAATCATTGTTGCAATTCTGGTTGCTTGTCCCTGCTGGAAATAATTTTCTTGCCTCAGTCTCTTTGCTTGTGGTTGCACCTCCTTTCCTGGGGTTTGGTTTTGCATTGAATGGATCTGGGACAAAAAAAGTACATGGCTAAATTGAGGTTTTCAGTATCCAGGCTCACACTGGGAGATGCCCCTATCTTGTTGCAATGCTGGCTGTTTCTGGGTGCTCCCTGCTGGAAATTAATTTTATTTCTTGCCTCTCTGCTTGTTGTTGTGCCTCCATCCTTGCCTGGGCTTTGATTTTGTGTGGAACTAAGAAATTCACGGCTAAATTGGGGGTTTCAGTCCCCAGACATGAGGGGGGGCCTGATCTTGTTGCTGGGTTGCTGTTGTCTCTGATCCTTCCAGATGTAGAAGTGGATAGATTCTCATTTCAAATAAAAGGGGGGGGGGGGGAGGAATCCTTTTTTTAGTAAATGCATGATGCTCCTATTTCTAGTCCTCTAGAGCTGCAAAAATATCTTACTTGAATGCTTTGATATTCTGGGTCTCCATGGCTGATGCCAGCCCGAAGTGAAACCTGACCATGCTGGGTGGTGTCAGGCAGGCATAACTCAATATGAGTAGCCAAAAAGTGCAAACATTTCCTTGCTATCTAGAGTAATGTAAAATAGTGGCTTTTTAAACTGTTCCACATTTTGAGATGGTAGACTAAGTCCAGGCAAATGAATGTGTGGTGTGGTGAAATGGATGATGGAGTCTTTTGGGGGACAGTGCTTCTCTCACACACTTTGTCAACCTCACCCCGCCTGTCTGATCCAGCCATGGCTATCTCTCTCCAAAATTCATTAATTCATTCAAATTTCTGTGTCACCCTTCCCAAAGGCTCAGGGCGGCTTGCAAACCATAAAAACATTAAAATACAAAAACCCTACCACACCCACCTACAAACCCACTCCATATCCATCCCATTCCCAAACCCCAAAAACACCCCAATCCCCAATTTATCCCCGCTCAACAAATGCATTTTCAAATAAAAAATTATAAAGGCTGTCAAATAAAAAGACCCTTAAAAATTCAAACATGCTCCACAAAGCATGGAACTTGTAAGTTAAGGCTCCCGTCTTAACTTTGTCCAATGTAAGCAGTAACGTTGCTGTACAGTTTCACATATTGTGCTCACTTACAACTTAGGCTCCATGCACCCACACTTTGTCATGGTCTTTCAGCCCCAATCCTCTTCCTCTACAGGTTGGGGGCAACACTGAAACCTAAGCTTCCCCCTCACTCCCTGCTTACCCTATAACCGTTCGTTTGGGTTGGGGAGAATGGGACAGCTGAATACTGGGAGGATGTATACGGGGGAAACAAGGTTGATGGATGCAGGATGTGTACATGCAGACAAGAATGGGAGTAGTTGGGCAGTGGGAGAAGAGTTTTCATCAGGAGGGGGGAGCCAGGCCTTGGGGAAGTATTTATGGAGGACAGTGCAGAGAAATGGGTGATGTGTATGCATAGACAAGGCTGGGGAGCAGGCAACGATAGGGGGGAAGTGTATGTATCGGGAAAGAGCGGAGAGGTGTTAGGAGGGGAGGTATATTAGGGGAGAACTCCAGCCCCCCCCCCTCTAACCCACTAGCCTCCACCCCCCTCACAGAGAACCCAAGATTTCTGGAAAATACAATGAGCTGTATCACTGATAGGGAACAGGAGTGAGGGTGTGTGAGTGGAATGACAAAAAATAAACTGGAGAGGAGTGGAATAACAGGGAGGGAGGCTATAGGAAGTGGAACAACAGGGAAGCAGGTATGGAAACTGGGTGAAATTATAGTTCCCCCCCATGGTATCCTATCACTCTTCTGAATCAATTATTTCACTCAGAACTGTCATTATTAATTATTATTATTATTATTATTATTAGCAAGCATTTATATACCTGGCACTTTACACGGTCCCTGCCCTAGGGCTTACAATCTGAGAGGGGGGGGCAATGAAGGAAGGGGGACAGAGGGAGAGACAAGGAGTGTAACATTCACGAAGATGCGAGGTCCCAGGTGCACGCGCTTGGCTTGGTTACATCGAGAATTATGGCTGGCTGGTCCGTGTGGTGAGGACAGGAGTACACAGACCTCAGATAACAGATTGTACAGAATGGAGGGTATCAGCACGAGTTAGGTGAGGGGAGCGAGGAGTTGGGGAGGGCACAGCGGACGAGATGGTCAGTCTACCTGTTTGTCATGGCATTTCTCCTGTCATTCCATCCAGTTCCTTGTTGCTGCACCCTATCCCTGTTCCTCCTTGTTATTCCACTCACTCAGCCTGGTGCCGTCCTCATTATTCCACACCCTCTTGCCCACCCCCAACTCCCAAAGATGCAGCTCCATTATATTTTTTCGCAGACACTTAATGGGATCTGCGAATGATAATAGAATTTACTTCCAAATTTGCATTGCTGTTGCCACCATTCCTTCCAATGGGCATTCTATTTTATTAATTTCAATATGTACGCAACTTTAAAATCTTATTAAACAATTATATAACACTGTCCCCAGCTTTAGTGTTGAGGACTGAGGCTGAAAGACCAAGGCAAAGTGTGGGTGCCTGGAGCTTAAGTTGTAAGCGAGCCAATACATGAAACTATAGAACGTCTTTACTGCTTACATGGCACGGCAGTTAAGGTAGGAGCCTTAACTTACAATTTTCATGCTTTTGGGAGTATGATTGAATTTGTAAGGGCCTTAACATCTCTCTTAAACCAAAGGGGTTTTTTGAGTATAGATTCATTACGTCTGCCCTGCATTCTTTACATCGGCTGCTTGTAGAGAGGCGGATTGAATTTAAAATTGCACTGCTGGTTTTTGAGACCCTGAACAGCATAGGCCCTGGCTATATTCACGATCTGCTCCTGGAATTTTATCCTACTGGCACCTCATCCTACTGGCTATCTGCGCTCAGATGCCACCTTTTGTTTGGTGATCACACCTTGAGTTGGCAGGCAATCAGGTCCTTGATGTGGCGGGCTCCTCAGTGTGGAATTTGTTCCCTCCAGATGTTGGTCTTAGTTCCTCCGTCCCCACCTTCAAAAGGCACCTCAAAACCTTTTTGTTTTCCAGGTGCTTTTAGAGGATCAACTACTGGTTCCCTTTCATGTGGTTTTTCCTCCCCTTTTTACCTTCCTCTTTTAAAAATTTTAATATTGATTTTATATCTGGTGTTTTATTGTTTTTTAAATGTAAAGAGTTCCAAGCACCATCTAGCAGAGAGGCGCTGTATAAATAAAAATATTTATTCTGTTCTCATATCAGAACAGGTGGGCATTAAAACCCTAAAAGTCCAGATACACCTTTTCTCTGACTGTCTAATAAGTCAGTCCACCCCTCCACCCTATAGAGAAGAATACCCATCTTCACAATTTCAGTCCAAGAGAAACTGCCCCAGAACAATGCAGTGGATGAATCAGCAAAGGAGCATTTTAGCAGCAGTGGATGAATCAGTAAAGGAGCATTTTAGCAGCAACAGTTAAGAAAGGTGATAACCCTAACCTTACAGCACAGATTCCCAAACGGGGGTGGGGTGTCAGAGGATAGGTTTGCATCCCACCTATTATGTGATATACCCTGTCTATCTTTGCTGTTGTCTGGCATTATATCTAAGTCTCAAAATGGGATCACACAGGCAAAAGGCTTGGGAAATCCTTACTACTTTACAGACCTACAGCCCTGGGAGCTGAGCCAACACCATTCTAAATCTGGGTTATTTGCCCAAACAGATTAACTTAAATCACTGCTCAACTTAAATCACTGGGTGAACAGCAATAACTGGGCTGACCCCAACACTGGCTACACATCTGTCCTGCATGTGGACTAAATAAATCTCTCCCAGTTTGGCCTCCCCACCCCCAGCATGGGTGTTTTACCAAACTCCCTCCCAGCTAGGACTCACTCCTTTCTGCTTGCTATCCAGGAAGATGCAAAGGCAACAGACAAAAAGACTCCTCGACACAACTAGCTCCAGCTTCTGGCTGTTCCGCAGCACTATGCTTTGGACCAGGCAGCCCTCTCCATCAACAGGGGCGGCAATCTGGCTGGCTTAACAGTAACTGCTCCAATGCACTCTGCCTGGGGGGGGTCTAGGGCTCACACAGCGATGCCAGCCCTGACCCCGTTTCCCCTGACCAAGGTGTGAGTGCTTACAGATTGTCCTATCCCTGCCTATATATTATGCTCAGATAAAGGCAAATTATGTTAGTACACAAACACACCCATTATACAAATCACTACTCTACTGAGCAGAGGCAAATGCAAGACAAGGTATGCAAGCTCCCTGCCTGTGCAGCATCAGTGGGAATGGAGAAAGCGATGTGACTGATCATTGAACATACCCCCATCACAATGTCTGTCCAAATAAGCTTTGCTTTCAAACTCAGAGATAAGAATCCTTTGGACCCAAGCCATCATAGCATAAAACTTTTCAAAGAGCTTCTGTCATCATTACTATTTATGGCAGCAGATCAACCTAGATCAGTGGTTCCCTTACAGGTTTTAAACTGATCTAAGATGCATTACAGCTGTGGCATGAAATTGTGAGACGATTTCATTCATTCTATGCAGTCCATTTTCATTGCAATTCTGCTCCAGGTAAGACAAAGAAGAGATTCATTGCCATAGACAGGACACAGAAGCAATTTAAAAGAAAGCCAAAAACCACAGAAGTAACTGCAGCCAATTAGAAAACAAGTCTCCAGATGATGTAATTACATTCTGCAACAAATAAAGACTCCTGGCACAAGGGAGCTGCTGCTTATTAATGCTACCACACACACTCCATCATGAGGCGAATTCATAAAGCAAGAGAGCACCAAAGGGGCTTAAATCTGCCCCAGCTCTGCCAGCCAGAGAGCTCTGAACTTTCATTTAGACAGTAAACAGTCTTTGTAAATTGCTTCCACTGACCACACTTTACAGTATTTTGGGTGCTAGCTTCCCACGGCTTATCATCTGTCTGGAACAAAAGAGACTGAAAGCTGGTAGGAAGAATGAGAACAGGGGGTAAGGCAGGCATGGAAATCAGCCGTCAAAAAAGGTTAACAACAATATTCCCAGGAGCCAAGGGCTGACATTCTAAAGGGATCCATGTAAACTAGGACTTTACAACAAAAAGTCTCTCCATTTGGTTCTGTCTTTGACATCTGAAATATTTTGAACTAAAGCTGGTCATGTTTTTTCCAAAAAAAGAATTGTTCTGTGGGACATTCATCTATCTGCATCCTGTAGTGTTGGCAACCTACAGCCAGATGCGACAGCCCACACACAGGGCTATCCCTATCTGGTCTCCTTCCCACATGGCTCCTGGGGAAGGAGACAAAGGGGAAGGGGACCAATGCGCCAAGCTGCCTTCCCATCGTCCAGCTGCTTCCTGGAGCAGCCAGGCAGCAGGAAGGAGGCTTGGCACACCAGCCTGTTTGGGCTCCTTCTCAGGTGGAAAGGAGTTCACAGAGGCTGGCAGCCACTATGCTGAGCCTCCATGCACCAGCTGTGGTCCCTATCCCTCGCCTTCCTGCTGGGGAAGGAGAGATGGGGGGACTGCAGCTGGCGCATGGAGGCTCCAGAGCTCCATGCACCAGCTTCAGTCCTTCCTCATATCTTTCCCTTGCAGAAAGGGGACAGATGTGGATCAAAAGGAGGGTCACGGCTAGGGAAGGAGCCTTCCTTGACCGTGACTCTCCTAACAGATGGCACACACATGCATTGGCCCAGGGCCAACCCATGTTCATGTGTTTCTCTGCACAGCATGTGCCTCAATCTAGCAGAGGACATCATGTGGGGAATACAGGTGTTTCCGGTCTGTGTCTACCTAATAAATGGCCTGATAGACACCTACTTGCGAGTGGCTATCTTGCCATTTATTAACACCCAGAGAAACACAGGGTGTCTTTAAACGAGCATGGCTTGGGGGCTGAGGGTTCGTGGCTGCTGAGTGACACTGCCACAGAGCACCCACTCAGGTTGGGGTGCATGTGTGGCTCCCAGAATGGCTGCCATGAGCAGCTGCCTCGCACTTCCCCTGCCATGGATCATGGGGGAGGGAGAAGTGCACCAGGCTGGCCTTTGAAATGTATGCGTCTCAGGTGTGAGTGCCGGGGAACCAAGCCCCCAACACTCACGGCCAGTTCCTATGACTTGCAAAGGCCATGTCCCCAGCCCACAGTGCCTATGAGCGGGGGACCCGTCTGCTGGCCCCAGTTCATATGGGCAGGGGATGCGTGGGCCCCCGATGGCACACGTTTTTTTGGCTTGCCCTGCACAGCACACTCTGGGTTTCTCGGCAGTGCACCGCGAAGTGGCCATGAGTGGGTGCTGAGTGGCTCACACATTCCCTCCACACCACTTTCAGACAGGCAGTCAGATGAGTGGTTCTTGGGTGGTCATGAGTTGCAGCATCTCATTTAAAAACACTTGGAAAGTGCAGTATATAAATGCTTATAATAAATAAATAATAATAATAATAATAATACAGGCGACAAGCAGCATAATGTCATGGTAAAAGAAGGGTACTTGGAGCTAAGACACTTAGGTTCTATTTGTAACTTTGCCATGGATACTTTGAGTTACCTACTTCTCCATGCCACCCAAAGGGAGAGCAGTTCCTCTACTTCATAAATGGGGAAGTTATTAATTATTAATTAATATTATTATTTCTAAAACATATATGTTGAACAACAGAGAAACAAAAGGGTTTTGCTACAACTCGCACAATACCCAAAGGAAGTGCAATGTATCAGCTATTTTAGTAACTTATCGACTGGGAATAGCCCCATGTTACGCCATCAACTCTCTGTACTACTTTTCAGTTTTTCCAAACCACTCAAGAAATGACATCAATACAAAAGCAATGCCACTACACACTCACACTCTCTCTCTGTACTTGTCTGCCCCCTGGTGTCAAAGCAAGTTCTAACTCAAGGCTGTCCAACGTCTTGGGCACCACGAGCCAGATTGCCAGCGTATGTTATTTTATTTATTTATATTGTTATCCTGTTCTATCCCCCGAAGGCTCAGGGCAGCTAGCAGCATGCTAAAACACACACACATAAAATACAAAAGATAAACCCTCCAAAACTACATACAATTCCCAAACCCCATTCAAACTTATCATCAACATGAATGGTGTGAGTTAAACAAGCAGAGTTCAGGACCATTGCTGCATGATGTCATTCTGGAAATTTAATTTTTATTTTAAAGATACTAATATTTAATAAAAATGGGAGTTTAAGGCCACAGTCCTCTACCATAGGTTGAATCAGGCCCATGGCCCACCAGTTGGAGAACGCTGATATAAAATAATAAAGATCAACTTTCCAGCATCAAATCCTCTTACATGGCCAGGTTATCTTTATTTTTTTAATATTATGTGTGTAAGTATTTGCATGCACCAACAATTTCTGTGTTAAGAGATACGTAAAGCTGTACCCACACATCAATCAATACTCCCTCTCTATGTATAACTAAAATGCTTGTCACTTCAGGATCTAAACAATAAGAGGGTGTTACTATTGCCTCATGAGAACCCTCTGCTCTGTTCTGCCTTGCAAGGCAATTAAATTCCACAGGAAAGTGATAAGCCGGTTTGCAACTTCCCCTATTGAGGATTTGTGTAAGGAGGCCGATTGACCTCCATGCTGTTAACGTTGCCAGACTTTGACCTTGGGAAGGATGCTGCATAACCCTCTACATCCTGGGCTTTCGCCTGGGCTCTGTAAGCAGCAGACTATTGCTGACTGCAGCACTTCCATAAGGTTGTGCAAGGTAGTCAGGTCTTTGCTCATTTCAGGTATTAAAGATGCAGACCAGCTCCACAAAACAGATATGGTGTTGAATACTGACCCATGAACAACCCTGGCTAGTCCATCCCAAGTCTGATGCATGGTATTACTGACCCCTAATTTCCTTAAGAGGTGCTGGCAGGGCCCCTCAGTTCCACTGGGTAGACAGGAGTGGGTTACAGAACAATCTAGTTGGTAATGGAACTTCACTGTCATGTGGACAAAAGGAGAAGCAGGCATCTATGTAAGACGGTCAGCATTTCAGCAAGACTCTGTCCACCCACTTTTCCATCAGAATTTTCAGTAGTTCAGACATTCCAGCTCAGGACAAACTCACCTGACCTCTTCACCTGCAAAATCAAACACTTTGGTGATCATCAATTTTGCTGCATCTTTTGGCTTCTCTGGCTCCTTCTCCTCCCACTGGGGCTTGTGCGAACTCTTCTCCTCTGTAGCCTGAGAAACACATCAGATCAGTTTCATCATGGAGTAGGACCAATTCATTAACTCAAGGAGCCAGCGGGCGGCCATGAGCATCTGGTAGCATTTAGTCACAGCTCAGAGCCTGGCTTTGCGTATTTCTGTCTGAAAACACCTCCTCCCACTGCAATAAGGCACCTTCAGCTGCCAAAATAAAATCCCTTTTTCAGCTCTAACCAATTGAAACCCAGCCTTACAAAGGGTGGTGACTCCCCCTAATGGCTTATCTACAGACACAGGTCTGGGAAACCACTTGAGTTTTTTAAGCTACAAACGTAGGTTTTTATCTCAGGCAATAAAGGTGTGTACATTTACATTTTAAGGTCCCATGTGCAATCTGTTGCTCCTGACCCACCCTAGGGCAAAGAAAAAGACTGACACAGTGCAGCCCCCCCACCCCCCACCCCCACACACACACACACTGAAGACGTGGTGCCCATTAGAAGAATTAAATGCAAAAAACCAATGTAATGGCCACCATATTTGCTGGCACATCAAGATCAAACCATGGACCCAAAGGGCTAAAAGGATGAGCACCTACTACAACAGATTGGCTCCATAAGGGAATGTATAACAGGCTCATATTCCTCAAGGAGGACACAGAACCCACTCTGTTATTTATGTACAGTGGCATTAATACACTATGAAGGTTCAGAAATAAAAGAAGCAAGAGTCTGGAAGTTCTAAGATTTTTTTACTTCAACATACATTCAGCCTGGATGCACATTCTAAGAACCAACTGAACAGGAATAGATAACAGGTTTATATTTGATAAGGAGAAATAAAAGACGATAAAATACATCTGTACAACATGGCTGAACTATTGGGAATTTCCTAGCAAGGTAAAGTTGAGAAATCAGAACTTAGCTGAACTTTTTCAATCAAATTTCCCAAGCTTTCTGTTTGGCTTAAGGGCAAAAAAGTCTCTGGTTAGCTATTAGACACAGGGGCTTTTAGTCAAGGGACACTGCATGAGTACAGCACACGCACATCACTATCCTACAGCTGTTTGATGTCACAGTAAACCCTCTGTGCCAGTGCAAGACCCAGTGAAGTGAGCAGGACTTGCATCAGCACCAAACAGGTGCAGGTTTACACTATTTTCGTGTGTACATATAATTCAAACACACACTTGCAGGTTTGTTTTTCATTCAATTCTGTACAATCCAAATGTTCTCAAACAGATTTATTAATCTGTTTTAAAGCTCAAACAGAGCTTTATTAAATTCAAAGCACAGGTTTGCCAAGGCTAGCCCACCATCTAGTTCCATAAAAACGTTTAACTTTCCAAATCCAGACATTTTTGATCAGTAGGCTTGAAAAAAGTGATAATCAGATGGTAAGTGGTGCATTTCCCCCAGCAATTCTAAAACCTAAGCAGAGGTTCTAGGGTCAGAAGGGACTATTATGATCATCTTGTCTGACATCATGTCTGCATGGAACAGTTCACGTAGTTATTCTTTCATCAAGCTCAGACCTTTTACCTGAGCTAAGGATATCCAAAAGATATTCAGCCTCAATTTAAAAATTTCAAGAAACAAGAAGATCCATCATGTAGTAAGCAACACTTCACATCTAGGAAGAGACCAAGCATGAAGATTTCTGTTCATCAGAATTTTGGGGAAAAAAGTTATATCTCCTTGTTTTCACTGGCTTGCATAGTTAAACTATTTGGCAGCTCTGAAGTGCAATCCTGCCCTGGCATGTAATTGTACAATTACTGCTACTGGGCTCCATGTTATTATTAATTATTATTATTATAAGCATTTATATAGCGCCAGCAATGTACCTGGCGCTTAGAAAGCACAAGATAGACATGGTCCCTGCTCGAGAGCTTACAATCTAAAAACAGGGGGAGGGGAGACAGGGAAGGGGAGAACAGAGGGACAGACAAGGGATGCGACATTCATGAGGATACAAGAGCTCAGGTACGCTTTCTTGGCTTGGTTACAGTAAATTGGGAGTTTGCAGATAACAGGTGGATAATCCTGGGTGGTTTATTTAACAGGAGTTCAGAAGTGCGGAGCGGAAGAGGTGGGTTTTGAGGAGGGACTTGAAGGCGTGGAGGTTGGGGGCAAGGCGGACGAGGGCAGGGAGGGAGTTCCAGGCGTGCAGGGCAGCGAAGGAGAAGGGATGAAGGCGGTTGGCAGAGCAGGGAAGGGTGAGGGAGGGGATGGAGGAGGAGCGGAGTGCTCAAGTAGGGGTTAAGAGGGAGATCAGGGCAGAGAGGTAGGAGGGAGCGAGGTTGTGAAGGGCTTTGTAGGTGAAAACGAGGAGCTTGTGCAGAATACGCTCAGGAAGAGGGGGCCAGTGGGGAGAGGAGAGGAGAGGTTTCACGTGGTCAGAGCGACAGGCTAGGTGGATGATCCTGGAAGCAGTCTACTTCACTGTTTTAAACAGTAAAAAAATAAGCTCCACAAATTCAAACTGGAATCGCTTATTCACCCTGACGTAATTTTCCCTTATCTAATTCCACTTTTATGTACACCACACACACACTGGCTTAAAGCAAAGAAGGGGTTGTTTCTCCCCTGCGTTATGTACTCCTGATTAAAGAGTACATACTGTGACATAGCTTGCCCCAGAGGTAAGTGATGTGTGAACAAGGAAAAAGCATAAATTAAAGCATTTACCAAAACAAAAAATTTTAGTTTAAAAACCCGTTAAAGGCACAACTGTTTCCAAACCAAAAAAAACTTTCCTCTTCAAAACCATTTCACAACATATATTTTTCCATAACTTAAACTCCAAAAAACATGAAAATTAATTTCAATGGCAATTCAACAAACATTTAACATACATTACGACAAAAACCATGGAAATTATGTCCAGATTTTCTATCTATATTCCATAATTTACCATCAATGTTAAGGGAACATATGTACTTAATTTATTACCATACATACTTAATCTTCTTACTATTTACCACTAACTAAACAATTACAATCGTTCTTTACAGGTCATTTATTTATTATCATAAATCACCTATTAACTTTTTTCAAAGTGCCTTAATTCTGTCCTTTTGCACAGAATTGCATTGTATACAATGGATTGTATGAAGCTGTCTACAGTGAGATTGTTAACAGTTTGTTGTATAAAGTGTACACAATTGCTATACATGTACAGGACAGAGTACATGGCACGCCACCTTTTCCCTTCCCTAAGGATAAATCACTTCTTAATTTCACTGCTGCTGCTGGAATTTGCTATCCTTAAAATTGCAATCCTATATTCTAAGGTGTTTGCAATTCTCCCTAGTTTTGTGTCACCAGCAAAACTGAGAAGTGCATTGTCCATGCCTTCCTCTTATGAAGTTACTGATCAGCACTCTCATGGTTGAATACACTTTGGGGTTTGCAGCGCTTGGAGTAGGGGAAGGGAGGTCTGGTTTGCAATTCAGCTCCAGTACTTTTGTTAGCACTTGCATGTGGATGGACTCTCTGATTGTCTAGCGAGAGGGATGGATGAGAGGATGGCTTTAAAAAAAAAAAATCAGACACCTGTCTCTAAAAATCCAGCCAATTGCAAGGGTGTTGGATGATATGTACAGTCTTGCAATGCTGGGACCAGAATTAAATGCACAGCGACCAATTTAGTGGAGGTTCAGAATCTAAGGGATGTACCATTGTTCTTCTCAAGAGAAGGGGGACTGTTACCAAGCTCTAGTTTACGTTCTGCACCCATTATACTGTGGTGAAAGCATATTCCTGTAAAGCACAGCTCCGTTCAGATGATAAGCAACTAGGAGGATGTTTAGGTGCTTTAACAAGATTCTGAAACCATGCAAATAGTAGAAAAGGGACATGCACCTCCAGCTACATCAGAGATTCTTTGTTATTTATTCGTGTTTCCACAGATACAATCTTTTTTTTACATCGCTTTCCCTCTGTGGAATCACCTACTCCGTGGGTCTTTCAAACGTTATCCTTCAGACAGGCAATAATTAAACCCTCTGTGTACAGATTCTCAAACCTCGCTGTGATCACGTAGCATGTTAGCTTTAGAAAGATCACCTCCTCTCCCACAGGAAGTAGCACATTTTCACCAACAGTTGGTTCAATAAAAGATATTATTCAAACTAATTTGTCTCCAACTCTGTCAGTTGGGACCAACAGAGCAACCATACCACACCACACCACACCCACACCCACCCACCTGTTATGCATTTGCTCAGTCTATACTTCTGACATTTTACATGCCCAAGGAAGGGCCCCGTGTGGCCTGAAAACTTGCATATTACCATGAGAAGTAGATCTAATGAAAGTTATCATCTGAACTATGCCGTCTCTGTCCATATATCGTGATTACACCCTTTAGAGTGGGGACCTAGAATCTGTGTGCTACTCTAGTATGAGGATAGGCAGGTACCACTAGTCTGCTCCGGTAGGACCACCAAAGCTGCCTGGTTCTGGGCTGATTTCTAGAACACAGACCGCTTGCTCATCCCACATCCTGTTCACAGACTGGACACACATTCATCGGGCCCATGATTTTATGGGGAAAGAGGCTCCTTCTAATCTACTGGGTCTAGATCCTAAAAGTCATTCTGAGACCTGAGCATTGTGGGATTCTGATCATGGAAAAAACAATGGAAGTTAGGAGCCTGAAAATAAACAGTCTTTTTTGCCCATTCCTTCCTGAGCTGCCTGGCCTTCTTTTTAGCTAACAGGGCTGACAGGGAGTGGGGGGGGGGATT
>QEPC01003417.1:405605-422003 GCA_003113815.1 Sphenodon punctatus
GGGGGGGGGGGGGGGGGGGGGAGGGTTGTTGTGTCTTTTTTTTATGTATATGGGATTTTTAACTGTGAATTATTTTAATGTTTGAATTGTTGTTTGCCGCCCCGAGCTGCCCTGTGGGCTGGAGGGGCAGGATAGAAATCTTTTATAAAGTAAATAAAAAATAAAATAAATTCTGCACCCGCTGCAGTCTCCAAACCAGCACCAAGGGTAGCCCCACATAGAGTGCATTACAGTAGTCCAGTCTCGAAGTAATAAGAGCATGGACGATTGTAGCCAGATCCGAGTTCGAGACATACGGCCTAAGCCGACACATACCAGATGTAACTGGCGGAAAGCCCCATTCGCCACAGCCGCCACCTGGACATCCAGGCGGAGCTGCGGATCCAGGAGCATCCCCAGACTCCGGACCTGAGATACAAGGGGAAGACGGACCCCATCAATAATGGAGGTCATCACTCCCCTGGCTTTCCCCACAACCATCACCTCCGTCTTGTCAGAATTTAACTTCAGGCGGCTCGCCCTCATCCAATCCCCCACAGCTGAAAAACAACAGGAACGAACCAAGACTGCCGGACCTGGGTCAGATGAAAATGAGCTGAGTGTCAACAGCATATTGATGACACCTAACACCAAACTCCCTGACAACCTCCCCAAAGGCTGCATATACACATTGACCAAGAGACGGGATAAGATGGAACCCTGCGGAACCCCACACGAGGCCCTGGGGAGAAGATGAAAAATCACCCAGCACCACACGTTGGGTTCTCCCAGCCAGCAAAGGGTGGAACCATTCAAGAACAGTCCCGCTAATCCCTGCACGGTCCTGCAGCTGAGTCACCAACAACTCATGATCAACGGTATCAAATGCAGCCGAGAGATCTAACAGAATCAACAGGGTCAAACAACCCTGGTCCAGCTCACGGGAGAGGTCGTCGACCAAGGCCACAAGCTCACTCTCCGTGCCATAACCCAGATGAAAGCCAGACTGCAAGGTATCAAGAAAACTGACCTGGTCCAAATGCTCCTGAAGCTGTCGAGCCACCACCCGTTCAATAACCTTCCCTAAAAAGGGAAGGTTAGAGACCTGCAGATAGCTGGCCAGGTCAACAATGTCCAATGACTGTTTCTTGAGCAGGGGCCGCAACACAGCCTTCTTGAGACAGTCCGGCACCCTGCCCTCCCCAAGGGAGGCGTTGACTATCCCCGCCAGCAACGGCCCTAGTGTCTCCCAGCTAGCCTTAGCCAGACAGGACGAGCATGGATCTAATTCGCAATAAGTGGCTCGAACAGTCCCAAGAGCATCCCCCTGCATCCAAGGGCGACACATCCTGAAATTCATCCCATGAGACAGGACATGCTAGAAAAGTTGTGTCAAAACTGTGATGGATTTGAGTGATTTTATCCGCAAAAAAGTCCACAAACAAATCACAGCGAGCATTTGATGACTCTACATCCAGGAGGAGGGAGGGCGAACTGACCAGCCCCCTCATCACCCAGAAAAGCTCAGCCGAGCGGGACTTAGCGGATGCAATGAGGGCAGCAAAGGAAACCTTCTTTGCTGTCCACACTGCAATGGCGTAGGTACGTAACCAGACTCTGTGCCACAATTGGTCAACTTCAGTATGCGAGTGACCCCACCGTCGCTCTAACCACCGTCCTTCCCGCTTCATCCGCCGCAGCTCTTCTGTATACCACGGGGACCTGCATTGTCGGCGATTCGGGAGCGGATGCCTGGAGGCCATGCAGTCGATGCCCTCCACCAGCACGGAAATCCACATGGTCATGAGGTTATCGAGTAAGCAGTCATCGAGGTCAGACGGAACATCCCCTAGAGAAATCTGGAACCTTGCTGGTTCAATAAGCCTTCAGGGGCAAACCAACCTAACTGGTTCCGCACCCTCCCGGGGGCCGACATGCGCCAGGATTCTGGCCTGGAGGAGATAATGCTCCGTCCATGACAAGGGTACTGATGACATCTCCCCAACTAACGGATCCCCTGCCTCAAGGCTGGTGCAAAATATCATGTCCAGGGTATGTCCTCCAACATGTGTGGGGCCCACCACTCTCTGAGACAGGCCCATGGTTGCCATGGTGGCCATGAACTCACGCTCTGCCCCTCCAAGACTGGCATCGGCATGGATATTGAAGTCCCCCAGGACTATCGCCCTGGGGGACCGCAAGACCACCTCCGACAGCAGCTCGGTCAGCGCAGGCAGGGAAGCTGCTGTACAGGTGGGTGTCCAGTATATCAGCAGTATCCCCACTTTGTCTCCGGCCAAATCCAACACCAGATGGAGACCCTCTATACCCATGATAGATTGCACCGGAAATCTCCTCACAGACAATGTATCCTTAAAACTAATGGCTACACCGCCCCCCGTCCCTCCAGCTGGTGCTGTATGGAGTACCCAGCCGGAACAAGATCACCGCCCCGACAAGTGTCCAGTCAGGTCTCCATAACACAGGCAAGGTCGGCCGCCTGGTCCAGGATCATCTCCTCGACCGTGGTTGACTTACTGGCCACTGACCTCGCATTTACCAGCAGCAAACCGAGGCCAGGAGCCCTCTGAGTCCTGATCACCTCACCGCCAGCCTGGGGGCCATTGAGTGGGACAGGTATACAACATCTGTCCTGTCTCACAGATTGAACTAGCCTCCCAGAAGAACCATAATTCCCACGGCCCAACACGACCCTTATGGCTGAAGACTGCCCCCCCGGTCCACTCCCACAACGCCCCCCCCCGGAGGCCATCCCACCAGCCCCCCAAGGGAGATCCCCACCCACTAATACACCCCCCACCCTCCTCTGCCACAGGATAAACCCCCCTCTCCAATGGGCTGCACTCCTCCCTCACATCAAGGTGGGTCAGTCCTTCCTACCCTAACTCAGTCCCTTTGAAATTCACCGGGGTGGGGGGGGGGAATGTGCTGGGCTGGACCGTGGTGGTTAGCTCTGGCATCGGTTGCTCTTTCATCCTCCCCTCTCCCCCTTAAAGAACTGCAGAGGGCTTGAGGCGAATATGTTACCAGTCTAGCCTGCGTAGCACCAGTCTCCCGGCACTGCCGCAGGAGGATCCACTTTGGGGAGGACGTTGGGGCATTGGGTACTTGTTGCTACTTGCGGGGCTGAGGCGGCTCCTCCGGTGACAAGTAGGAACAGGGGCTTGAAAGGGGGCGAGGCTTCACTGGCTGCAGTGGTGGGGAGCTGGCATGTCTGCCAGGCTGGCTGGGGCTCGGGAAGCTGGCGTTGAGGAGCAGCAGCAAAGTAAGTGGGAGAGAGGTGGCAGCTAGTCCTCCCCTTTCTCCCTTCTCCTCATTCACGCTGCTGAAACTAATTGCCCGGCTTTCCCCTCTGCTGGCAGAAGCATGGACATGTTTACTGCGCATGCATGAGCTTGCAAAACTGATTTTTTAATCTATAACAACTCAGTTTTGGCTGCACCAATCACTATCATACTAAAGTAGCAGTTGGTGTCAATCTCATGCTCCAAGCCTGTGACATTTGGGGGCTCAACTCGTCCAGCGGAAGGAGATATTGATTATTCAAAATCATCAGAACGCTGTACATTTTGACCACAATCGATTAACTTTTAAACAGTCATAACATTTTATTTTCTGGATGGATCTTCTTCAAACCTTGAACGTACCACAGTCCCTACAAATATAAGCCATGGATACATTTTCAGAAATGTAGCTCAAACGGTTTCCTCAAAATCAGGGCTTCAGCAGTCCCGTTTATAATGGAGAGCAGCTGTACCTTTAACTTTCTTGCAGCTACTGCTGCTGCAAGAAAGTATGACATTTAATGTCTAATTGCTTATACAGTCGCTCACTTCATGGGTAGACTCCCATGAGTAATTACTCTGCAAAGCTTGAATGCTTGTACCACTGAAGTACCTCAGAAGAGACTGGCCTGTTTGTGTGAACATAGTCTATGAGTAGAGCTATGTTCCTTACTTCACAATCATCGCCTCTGGAAAAGGTTCAGCAGAGCTAATTACACCCCCAATGACTCACACTTATCACCACTACCTTCCATAATGTGGGAAAGTTACATGCAGAAATGAAGCTTCTTTTGCTACAATTCAATGGCTAGAAGACAGGATGGCCAAAACCATGGGACCAAACAGAAAATATTTCAAGGTTAGTTCCAGAACCACTGCACGGATCAATTTCACTGTTTACTTTATTTCTAGTCAGTTTCACGTTCAGGTTTTCCTCCTGAGGTGTTTGTACCCAAGTATACCACCACCAAGGACCAGAAAGCAGTACATTCTAATCTGCGATTTCATGCCTAAGATGAGGATAGTTGGTCCTATGCTAACCCTCCCACCCCAACATGTTGGGAACAGCAGAGAACGAAGGGTGATTGTTACATCTCTCATCTGCAGAAGGGGCAATCCAGACATGTGTTCTCTTCAGCACGCTCTCTGATAGGAGCATGGTGATGTAGGTTTATCAAGTTTTTTACATTTCCTTTTCTTTCTTTCTTCCTTCCTCTCACACACACTATCACTATAGGTAAACATGCAAATTACACTTGCCGTCAGTAGCAATGTGTTCCCCTTATTAAGGAAAATCTCTTGCCACCATACAGAAATGTGATGAAGGGTCATTCCTAATCTGACCCGACAGGTCATCCCCAATCTGCAGTAGACCGAGAGCTGATCTAGACCCCACAGAAGGTTTAACCAGCAGAGCAAAGAACGCTAAACCAGTCAGGATTTTCCCTATTACAGCTGTAAGGACAGGTCATGTACCATCTGTCCCTGGTAGAGATGGCTGCACCTAACTACCCAGTTCAGTTAGGACAAACCGCACCAAACACTTCTAATATGGAAGCTATTAGCTTGTAACTCAACGTGAGTCATAGCTCAAAATGCAAGTGAAAGGTTCCAATTATCTTTGATGAAAAGCACCAGATCTTTTGGCAAGAATAGCAACTCTCAGTGAAAATAAACGGGTCAATAGCCCTGTTTTCAAACTCTGAGTGTCCTTGACAATTGTTCATTGGGTGCTGTCACCCACAGACATGTGGGTGAGTGTCAAGGACACTCACAGAGGGAACACAGGACTATCACACACATACACACACCCAGCCCCATCTGCTCTGTGCATTGGGCTGAACTCTGCTTGGGGCCAGCACAGAGCCTCCAGACCTTCTGTGCCCCAACTGCAAGCCCCACTTGGCTCCTCCCTCAGCAGAAAGGAGAGGAACAAGGATCTAAAGAGGGGGTCATGGTCAGGGAAGGAGTGTGCCCCCCAATAGACAGCACACACGTGTCAGTCCAGGGCCCAACACGTATTCATGCTTTAGTCCACATTGCATCCTCTATCTTGAGGAGAACACCATGCAGGGGACATGAACATCCCAATCTGTATCCACCTAAATCAACAGCCCAATAGACACCCATTTGTGGGTGACTATCATCGTGTTTAACAACACCCTCTGGCTTCCACCCTCCAGTTGGGGACACTATGGCTCTACCCATCAAACTGGGGAAAGAGGAATATACCTTTATGCTGTACAGCCTGACACCCAGTTCTATCTACAGTTATTCCTTCCATTATCTTCATGCAGCAAAGAGCTACCTAAGTCAGGCTTCTCCATTACCTTGTTATTCTGTGTACTTGTCATCTGAGCAGCAGCCAGTGCATTAGACTTTTGGCCTATGTCACTGAGGAAATTGGCCCACAGGGCATCTTCTTTCTTCTTTTCTTCCTCTTTCGGTTTGCTTTCTTTCCGTCCGAGACACCTCTTCTCCATCTCCTCTTCCTTGTTGTCACTTTTGGAATCCTTTTCTCCTTCTCCTTCCTCTGGTTCTAACAGGAGGCCTGCTTTCTTTCTTTTCCTACTGACAGAAATCAACAGAAAGGGTAAAAGCCCCAGAAATGCAAACATAAATAATGAAGTGCGGGTCTAAAACCTTGGTGCTCCTACTAAGTAGAGTTTTGGTCTGAACCTGCGTGCGTGCGTGCGTGCGTGCCCGCCCGTCCAATTGCAAGGCTATCATCCTACTGCAAGGGCAGGAAGGAATAAAGGATTTGGTAAGGCAGCAATTTCTCTAGAAGAATGAGCCCAGACTGGAACTAATTAATTAGTTCTTCTCCAGATCTTGCCCTGACTTTGGCCCCAACTTACAAAGACTTAAAAGCACACGCTTAACTTTACCATCACAAGAAGTTCCCACTGAGACACACACGAGTAATTGTGGGGGTTAGCTGTGTGCTACACAAGTGACTAACCTCTGACTCCAGGTCTGTCCCCAAAGTAGCGATAGTGCTCCGTCCCTGTTCTCTACCGGCCACACAAGCTTAAACCTTTAGAGAAACCTTTGTGGTTAAACTTTAAAATAACTAAGACACTGATCGTCAAAGTGCTGCATTGCTCCAACTGGACTTTCTCCAGCTCTTCAAGGATCAGAGCCAAAATCCTTGTCATGGCTGGTGCCAGGCAGCAGTTATTGCAGCTAGCACCAGGTATGCCGAAAACAAGACATCCACCTCCCTGTTTCAAGTCATTTCCATAGAAGTGGGAAGGTTTCAGTATTTACCTACACATGGTGCCCCTGGAGCTCTTCTGGCCTTTTTCCTTGCATGGTTTCTCTTCATCTTCCTTTACTAATTCACTCAAATCATCTTCGCTGTACTCCTCACCTGAAGTCACATAATGTCAGTTATAACAATCACCAAGGTAACAAATTAAGCACTAGCAAAATCCCACTCCTTTATTTATCATGGAAGAGGAGAGGAGTCATTAGCCTAAATCAGGATCCTGGCACCTTAGCACCTTGTCCCAGGCCTGCCCAAAGAGAGGATGCTCTTCAAAGCTGCTAGCATGCCATGCCCAAACATGCAGCTTGGGCTTTCGTTTGCTAGAAATCAGGCTTCAAACTGTAATGCTAATTTCCATTATCCTGCCTTCCTCAACCAGCTGCTGTATCATGCCTTTGAGGCCCCATGCCCGCAAAGACACACATCCATGCTTAGCAGCATTGGAACTAGGAGAGGAGCAGCTGACCCAGGCATAAGCCAGATGGAGGCACAAACAGGACCCAGAGCAGCAATTGCCCCCTACCCCTGGATCAGTCCACTGTGGCATACAGAGAATGCTAGTAACTGCCAGGTCAGACCACCATGACATTTCTGTCACCAACCTAGGGGCCAGACCAGCTTTTCCTAGCGATTCTCAGCCCCGTAATCCCTTCTCCAGTAGGATGAGGAAATAGAGATTTTGTGCCCTGTCCATGCTATGGCCTGGATGCTTAACTTCACTATGGCAAGCCGTCACAATAACTCGACTGCAGCAAGTAGTCCCAAGGATAGGAATCCATTCATATATTCAGTGTAATAGAATTAAACACACACATCACCCTTTGTGGAGCAGGGCCTCTGAATGTACGCTCCCTGAGGTAAAGGACCTTAGTGCAGGACCCGCTTAGTTGCCTTGTAGGCACTGCTCTGATAAGTGCTACATGAGGATGCCCAGAACACCCTATGCCAGCACCACCTCCACATATCCAAGTCTGATTCTTTCACAGGCCAGTTCTCTGCCCTTGTAGCTATAAGGAGGAGGTGGCTGGAGGCCCTCTGACCATGTCGCCACTCCTAAAAGCAGAACCAGACTGAATTTATTGGGAGGCCGGGGAGATTACGTTCATATTCATTCATTCCCAACTACAGAAGTCCCAGCCCCATCGGCCTGGGCGTGTGTGCGCGCGCATGGTGGTGGTGGTAGGCAGCATCTCCTTTGCCTCCAGCAGCGTCACCCGATGCCCGGGGCGGGAGGACGGGGAGACTACAGCCCCAACAGCTTACGAATGGGCCCGGGACTGAAGGAAGAAGCGCCACAGCAGGATTGGGCCTGAACGCCGACCCCTGACACACACACACACCCGAGACCACCCCCCCCGTTATAGCGTATGGGGGGGGAAGGGTTATTGGCACATTCATTCTCACCTACAGCAGCCCCTATCCCGGGGCAGCTGTAGGTGGGAACGAATGTGTCAGTAAACCTTCCTCTCGCCTCCGGGCACCTGAGGGGAGGTAGTCTTCGTCCTCGGCGGATGAATACTCAGAGTCCGACATAGTGCTACAGCTTGGAGGCACCGCTCTGCTCAGCCCGCCGGCACCATCGAGAAGCAGAAAGCAGTAGATTGAGCGCCCTCTTTGTTTGCCAGTGTCCGCACGCACCATAGAAATACGGGACAGAGGACTGCAGCGTCCCCTAGTGACACCCCCGAGCGCCCTAGAAAAGAAGGAAGAGGAAAGAGGAGGAAGCGGAACACCAGACATTGTCCTCTCTGGAGAATGAGAGACTCAATACTGCTATCGGCGTGCGTTGTGGCCAGACTACAGCATCCAGCGTGCACTACGACTGTTCTCAGAATATGTTCTGCATGCTAGGGATTGTAGTTCCTGCGAGGCATCTCTGGCCAGGAGGTATTTGTGGGAAGGGCAGACTGGATGCATTGGGTAGGGCGCAGCTTCCCTTACCCAGATTGGGGGGGGCTTGCAGCGCGGGCACTCAAACCCCCATATGCTCAGTCTTAGGCCGGGCACCAAAATCACGTGATGGGGTTTGAGCAGGGGTGTAGCTATGGGCCCTGTTGCAGAAAACCGAATGAGTTCCCTGTTGGGGCAATCTATTCCAGTGTGCATATGCGTTCTACATGCGTGTAAACGTCCTAGGCCCATGGGCCACTGTGCAGGTGCACCCATTATAGCTATGCCCCTGGGTTTGAGCTAGATGCCTTTTCTTTTCTTTTTTCCTCAAAAAGAACCATTCTTTTCAGGTTCCAGAGATTCAAATTCATGCTCTGGAATCAGGCTGCCTCTGATTGTTCTGTGTATCAGAGGTTCACAAAATTACTAATTCCTCAGTCAAAACTCAAGGCATACCGCAAGCACAGCCAAAGAAGTGAAATAGTATAGGAAAGAAGGGAAACAATGAACAAAAACTGCATAAACAGTAATAAAATAAAATGGACAGAAAGCCACAGCTCCTCTTGCAGAAAACCATTTAGACATCTAGAGTGGGTGTATTCTTTAACTGAAGTCAATGGCTCAGCTCCCATTGACTTTAATGGCAGAGGACACCACCCTGAGTATAGTATAGATTAAGGGTCCCTTCACATAAATTATAAAGAACATTTAGAGCACATTCAGAGTGTGTTCCCTACTTTCTGTATTTCTTGATGGTTGCTTGCACCTAATATAAAGGATGTATAATTAAAATACTTTAATAAATAACAAAAATCAACAGGTATGAAACAGATAAACAAGAAATAAGCTTTCAAGGGGTAATGGTTTTGTGTGAAAGGACTCACTAACAGCTTATATACACAAACCACCTGAATATAGTTAACAGCTAACCATTGAAACCATTTTTCTAAATAAACACCCTACATAATTAGTGCAGCACCAGCTTGCATCAGGATGTGAGATTTAGCACATAATGGTGTGATGATTGAAACTCCTCTCCCTTCTGAAAGGGGTGAGGGTGATCCTGCAAATCTGTTGATTGAAATTTTATAACCAGAACCTATAACATTAATAAAAAATTAATGAGACTGACTAATGATGCACTTTTCTTGGTATGGTCCTAACCGCAGCTGTCCTCTGACCCCTAGAAGCTGTGCTTTGTCAGCTCCTGTATATAGTCAGAACATAAGTGCCATACGGGGTCAGACCAATGCTCGGTGTGCAGGGGGAGAGAGTGGCCCCGTGCAGTGCAGGGAGCCAAGGACTATAACATTAGCGCTACTTTTGGTGAGCCCCCCCCAGTGCCATTTAACTCAGAGGGAAGTCCCAGGAGCCCCTGATCATCGTGGACACCTGCTTGTCATCCGTCAGCTGGGCTAATTGGGAGTCTTGCGGGGAGCTACAAGAGTGCACTCGGCGCCTACGGCACAAGAGCGCAGGGCTTGAACTTCTGTTGAGCCTTGGCTTTTTGGAAATTGGGAGGAGAGTTTTGTCAACTAAGTGAGCCGCTTACTCTCTTTGTTTGGGAGTTTAGATTAAGTATAAAGGCCCTTGAGGGGCTTAAAGAAATTATGACAGAGTAAAAAGAAATTAGGGCAATCAGGGATGCAGACGAGCTCGCACTGCTCTAACTCAGCCTACATGAAGGACTTTCTTAGGAACTCCCAGGTGGCTGAGACATTGGAAGAGAGGGTGGGCTCTGATGAGCGGATGGCTCTTGGTTCACAGGTTAGTGACCACGGGGCATCTGGCTCGCCAGTGGTGGGGGATAAGAACTTTGGACAGACACCACCACCCCTTTTGCAGGGCATAAGGGGTGGAGGTACAAATTGGGCCTCCTCACCCTATGGGGCTAGTAGTCATTCTGATTCCCTGGGAGTTCATCCCCTGCCCAGGGAGGATTCTTATGCCAAGCTACGGGTCCAGTTGGAAAGTGTCAACGTGCAACTGGCCTTGCATTCTTGTCACTTAAAACTCTCAAGGAAGGGCAGGGTAGAGCTTCTGGTGCTGACAGCAGGAGGTGTGCCACTGTAGCGTGCCAGACACAGGATAATGGGGCTGCCCGAGAAGCTGGTCCGGAGGCTGCAGCGGGTGCAAAATGCCGCAGCCCGTCTCCTGACGGGCGGGTCGCAGGGAGCACATGACACCAGTGCTCCGGGCTCTGCACTGGATGCTTATAAAGCACCGGGCCAGGTTCAAGGTGCTGGTTTTAACCTTTAAAGCCCTTCACGGCCTAGGCCCTGCTTATCTGCGGCACCGCCTCACTCCCCATGTGCCCGTGAGACCCTTGAGATAATCAATGAGAGCCTTTTTGGAGGTTCCCTGGGCAAGGCGGGTGGCCACCGATGTTAGATCTTTTTCGGTGGCAGCCCGTGCTGTGGAATTCGCTCCCGGAGGAGGCTCGGCTGGCTCCCACTCTCCTGCTGTTTCGGCGTATATGTAAGCCCTGGCTGTTCTGTCAGGCTTTTGGCTCCAGGAGGAGGCTCGGCTGGCTCCCACTCTCCTGCTGTTTCGGCGTATATGTAAGACCTGGCTGTTCCGTCAGGCTTTTGGCGAGGGGTGGGGGCGGGGATTGGGGCTTTCCCCACATGTATTTTAAATTATTTTAAAATTTTATATTGTTTTAAATGAATGTTGTTCGCTGCCCTATGGGCAGGAGGGGCGGGATATAAATTTTAAATAAATAAAAATAAATAAATAAATAAAAATAATAGTATTACACCTATAGATAACAGACTGCAGCCCTCAGTCAAGCCCCATATCTTTAGATCTATAGAGGGAGATCTTGTAGAGCAGCCTCCTAGGCAATTGAGCACCAGTGGATCAAATCTCCCTGACTTTAGTTATAGGAAAAACAGGTATGGGGAACCCAGTCTAATGCGGGGTGTCTTGTCTTTTCAAATCAGACCATTACCAAATGGTCATAACCCTCGGTGGGATACTAAGGCAGACATAAATAATCATCTCTCCGCTCTTCTAGGACTGGTAGTACCATACAAGTATATTGACCATTATTACAAGATTTCTTCATGGGCTAATTGCCAGAGACTGGTGGTGCATTTTCGAGATGAAAATTTGGTGTCTCAGCTTTTATTTCATACCCCCTTTGCTCCACTCCTGGGGGATTCAGTTGGGGGAGGCATTTAATCTTGAGGGATGTCCCTGTGCCAATACAGCTAACAGGGAGCCCGAAGAGGCCCCCAGAATACGAGCAGAGCAGGAGGGTTCCTCTGTCAGGTTGAGTAATAGAAATGGGGCCTGCCCTTGGAGGAAGCACTCCAGGTCAGAATTAGATCAGGTGGGCAATAGCTGTTTGGCCCCCTGGATTTCAGTAGAGACCAGACCAAAGGGGGGAACCTTAGGCAAGGGAAAGCTAACAGCACCTATCCAGGATAGATTGCTGTCTCTAGCCTCCGGCTCGGGACTTAACCGGCAGATGCAGGTTGGGGCCCCAGGTGGGGGAAGGGGCCCAAGTGAATCAGGGTAAGGAGGGGTTGGAGCAGCTGCAGAATAATTATGTGGCTTTATGGTCAGACAAGGCAGGTCACTCAGTTCCCCATGCCCTGGGGAGGCAGATACAGGAGGAGTTTGAAATGCGACCTATGCAGAAGGGGGTGGGGGGAGTCTAGGGAGTGAGGCAGATACTCCAGTTAGCCAGGGATCAGGTAAATTAGAAACGACAGTCAATATTTTAGGTGGTCAAGGTGGTAGTGAGGAGGTTCTAACTCAGGAGGACACCCAGTTGGGAGCAGTAAAGGGTCTGCCCACATTGGAGGGGGGACCTGTGAGGCATTGTAAGCCATGACATCCACAGAAAGATTCAGACCCAGTCTCTATGCTCATGGAACATCTCTGGATGGAGTGGCCACCAAGGCTGCGCCGAATTCATTGGCTATCTTAGGAAACATTGTATTATACTAATGCAAGAAACATGGGCCACAGAATGCATAGAATTAGAGCAGTACTCGACTTTTTGCCTTCCAGTGGTGGTTGTAGCGAATAGGGGGAGAGCCAGTGGTGGCTTGGCTTGCCTGATTGTTGAGGATAGGGGGATAAAGGTTATTACAGAAATCAGGCACCCCCCTTTTTTGCTTGGGGTGGAGCTGATCTGGGGAAGTCAGAGATTCATTATTTTAAATGTATATGTACCCCCGGTTAATGCTGGCACCTTTGATCAAAGGATGTGGGATAACCTGGAAAATGCCATTTGTCAGGTGGTTGAAAACTCCCCAAAAGTCCCATGTGTGATAGCAGGAGATTTTAATGCCAGGATAGGCCCTGACCAAAATGCTTTGGCTCCATATGTAGATCCTCCAGACTGCAAAAGCTGTTATCAGCAGCTGGATATTAGGGTCTCAAAAGATCAGAAAATAAATACCTCCAGCATAAGATTTATGAAAATGATCATGGGGCTAAATTTGTGTATACACAATGGAGTAGGCCTTCAAGATCAGGCCAGAGAGTATACTTTCCTGGGTAGGCAGGGATGTAGCGTAATAGATTATGTTCTAACTACTAGTAATGCGCTGGAATTTGTTACCAGCTTTCTGGTGGATTATATCCAACTGTCTGACCATCTCCCATTGAGGGTGACCTTGTCCTCTACTCCCCCTAATAGGGTGGTAGAGAATGGGGAGAGGGCGTCGGGAATCTACCCAGTTTCTGATACTATAGATGGGGCAGGGAAGTGGCCCAGTTATGGGAGTCCCTCTATCTATCAGGGTTGGGTGAGGAGAATGGGACTCCGCTGAGCCCAGAATGTCCGGGCCTCAGGGCAGTGGAGACCTACAACAGGTTTAGTGCTACTGCACACCTAAGACTGACTACTTCACTGCAGGAGAGGGGTTCTTCAAACTGTGCAGAAGGAAACTCGCAGAAATGGTTCGACAAGGAGTGTCGGATGGCAAGGGAGAAATTTTAAAAACTATATAGGGAGTAAAGGGGCGGGTTACATTCGATGCTCCCAAGTCAGTATTTCCAGTGGAGAAAAGAATATAAAGAACTGGTAAGGGAGAAAAAACTCTCCCCTTTAAGAACAAGTGGCAGAATCTTGCAAAGGCCAGCATTGCAAGGGACTAGAAATCTTTTTGGGCCATAATAAATGGAGCCCTTTCTAGGGAAAGGAGCGCACAGGCCATATCAATTGCCCCGGAAGGATGGGAGCAGTTTATTCGCAGCACGCAGGCAGAGATGGTTATAGGAGTGGAGGGAGCTCAGGACCCAGAGAGGGCCCTTGATCAGATCACCTTAGACTGGGAGCCAGTCATGGAGATGGAGGTAGGAGATATCATCAGCACGTTCCATAGGGGGAAGGCCCCAGGGCCAGACTTGATACAAATTGAGACCATAAAAGAGAGATTGGATTGGTGGCTCCCACTCCTGGCCAAGCTTTTTACCGAAATTAACAGTACAGGATGAATCCCTAGGGACTGGTCTCCAGCCGTGGTAGTTCCTGTCTATAAAAAGGGCTCAAGAAGGGACCCAGCAAACTACATACAGATCAGCTTAGTGAGTGTGGTGGCAAAAATTTATGCCAAATATATTTTAAGGAAGATTACTGTGTGGATAAATCAAAAGGAGATATTAGCCCAGGAGCAGATAGGTTTTCAGAGTGGGAAGAGCACAATTGACCACTGTCTGGTGATGCATCTTCTGATAGGAAAATATAAAACAGTAAATGGGAAGTTATTTGCTGCCTTTCTCGATCTAAAGACAGCATTTGATTCAGTGGATAGGGCCCTTTTATAGGACAAGCTGGAATGCCTGGACATAGACAAACGACTATTATAGCTCATTCAAGCATTCTATAGGAATACATCAGTTGCAGTAAAAGTTGATGCATCAGGGAGGCTGACATCGGATATTATAGTGACAAGGGGAGTCAGACAAGGATGTGTGGTGGCTCCAACTCTGTTTGTTCTCTTCATCAACGATGTGATCCCTATAATGAGGCAGGATTGATTTTCCCCACCTAGGCTGTCTGCCCAGCCAATTGGGGCCCTCCTTTATGCGGACGATTTAGTTCTTCTGGCCCAGACCAGGATTGGCTTACTGAGGCAGTTGGACGCCTTTAAAGACTTATTGTTTCAAATCAAAAAAATGTATTGTCTAGCCATAGGCTTTTACACATAATAGTACAACATAATACCTACAAAATTAAAATTTGATAAGGGATCACCCATAATCGTATACAAATGTTATAAAATACTCCTTAATGGAATGTGTACATCCGCATCATCCTTCCCATTACACTCCGCGCTACCGGCCTCTTGTACTCCAAATGAACTATCTTCCAAATGCTGGAGCAAATGTCTCCTCTATGAAGGATCCCCTGATTCCTTATCTCCCCAGTCTCTCTTCCTCCTGGGCATATATGTGACAGATCTCAATCAGTCCCTGCAATAGGTTAGGCATAAGTCATCTCGCCAAATAGGGGCTCTCTAGGTCTAAGGGATATATATAATATAATCCCCTTTCCCCAGCCATCATAACTCCACCATACCTCTATCATACTCCTTCAAGCACAATATAAGAGAATCCACCCCAGTTACCTGTACTCAAGAGTTGTGCACCTGCCGGATACGTAGGACAGCTTGGGCAAAGCTCCCTACCGCCCTGGACTGCTCCGAGTCTACCGGGCTTAAGAGTCTCCGAGTAATTTCCTTAGGGGGGATCAACCTCTGGATATACCCCAAAAGATACCTCAAACAGGGCCCCAGAAAATAAGGGCATCTAAGAAGGATATGATCCAGGGTATCACCCTCGCCCATCCGGCATAACTGGCATATCCTCTGTGCCTGGGGAATCCCCGTGTAGCGCCCCTCCACCCACGCCGAGGGAAAAGAGTTAACCCTCATATGGAAAAATGCCCATCTTTTCTCAGCATCTGGCCATAAGAAAAGATAGTGCTCCCCTGAATTCAGGGACTGAATTGATTCATATAAGGGTGCCACCTTCTGCCCTGTCAGCAAGGCCCCTTCCTCCTGGGCCACCTGATCTCTAATCCTC
This sequence comes from Sphenodon punctatus, assembly GCA_003113815.1. Lineage (NCBI taxonomy): Eukaryota > Metazoa > Chordata > Lepidosauria > Sphenodontia > Sphenodontidae > Sphenodon > Sphenodon punctatus. The sequence continues at coordinate 421,098 of QEPC01003417.1, forward strand.
CTTTTAACCAATTCCTTCACAGCAAGCAGGCCCAAAGGTTTAAGGCATTCTGCCGAAAAACCCAATCGATGGATCTCCTTTTCTGCTGCTAACTTCCAATCAACCCCTAGCCCGCTCTCAATTGCCAGCGTAAGAAGAGAGCATTTATCTGGGGGGAACAGAACCCTGAGCTCTCTTGCCACACTGCGAAGAACTGATCTAACTCTCCGGCACTCCCGATCGTACCAAGTTGGAAGCCCAGCCATTCTCTGGCCTCCCATAGAAGAGGCCTCGTTCACCCTGGTAATGGTAGGGGTGAGCAGAGCCATTATACCTTCAAAACTTTCCACCGTTTCCCTCCCACCCTCTCCAATCCTCGCAAGGAGGCTTAGGACTGGGGGAGAGACCGTGAAAAGATCAATAGCCACTGCCAGGTCCTCGGACCATTTAGACCGCACCACCCAGGGGGTCTTCCCCCACCCCCTCCAAGCTCGTCTCAGCGGGATTCCTATCCCTCCCGGAGTTAGGCTCCTCCAGAACCAAAACCACAGGTAAATGACTAGACATTGGGGAGGGTACCACTTCCAGCCTGACAATCATGGGGAAGGAAAATGATGACATCAAAAAAAGATCAATTAGGCTAGAGCCTTGGGGGGAGTGGAAGGTAAATTCTCCCTCCAAATCCCCCTCCACCCGTCCATTAATTATAACCAGGTCCATCTCACCCATCAGGTGATCCATTTGAGCTTTCCTGGGACCCACCACCCGATCCCTAGAATGTCGAGGTGGTATGTACAAAGGGTCCGATATATCCTCTGTACTAAGAACTTCCTGCATATCCTCTGGATTCCCCATTCGTGCATTAAAATTGCCTCCCATTATGAGGACAGCTGCTGGGAACCTCATAACTGCTGTTTGAATTTGGTC
>QEPC01003417.1:423266-446940 GCA_003113815.1 Sphenodon punctatus
GATTTGGTAACTCCGATGATACAAATATAACCAGGATCATTTTCTTATCCTCAGAGACCAATAAGTGATCACATGAGACTATATCTTTGCTTATAATCCCCACTTTCCACAGAAGGGACCTTAAATGGTCAGCTATCTCTAAGGGAGTGCCCCATGCTGGGGCAGGGTGCCCACCTTTCGAGCCAACAGTAAAAATCAGAGCTTCCGGGAGGAGACCAAATGTTTCGGCGGACTCTGTGCAGATTATGGGCAGAACTGGGGTCTGGTGACCAGAACCCCGGGCTAACTGGGGAACAACAGGTCGCCGCTCTACAGCAGCTGACCAAACTGGCAAAGGGGAGGGTCCAGCCACATTGGGGCCATTCCTACTCGGTGGGCCCATTGCAGACATCGAAGATGGAGCCCTTGGCCCCCTCCTCCCTCCGCAGTCATAATCCCCTGGAGCATCCCCTCCACGGAGTCAATTTTGGATTGCATATGCAAGAGTTTGCAGAACATGTACTGCACTGTTTCACCAGTCAGCATTATATGTTCCGTAAGAAATGTAGCCAATCTGTCCCCCACCATTGGGGTCTCCCCCCCAGAGCCCAACCCAGCTCATAATTCTAACCCGGAAAGAGACCCATGCGGGGGGGGGGGGGGAAGCGTCTGGGCTCCTCTATGGGGCAAAGGACCCCCTTCTATCATGGGGGCAGATTTTGGCCATGGGGCAAGAGGAAGGGGGGGGCTCCCCTTCCCCAACCCCCGGAGCTCGCCTACAGAGGAAAGGGTCCAACCGTCCTTGGGTTAGTTGCCTTGAAGGCAAAGACCTCCCGTCGCCATATTCCCCCCCACCCTGGCCAACGGATGCCATTGGAGTTCCGACCTGACCTCCTAGTCAGGTAAGTTGGAGCTCGGAGCACTCCCCGCTCAGCCTCTTGCTGCTCTCAAACCCCCACAGTACTGCTTGCCTTTTCTTCTTCTGCAGGAACAAGACGCCGCCCCTGGAGTCGGCCCGCACAGGTGTTTCAGGTAAGTTGGAGCTCGGCGCAATCCCCGCTCAGCCTCTCGCTGCTCTCCTCCAAAGGATTCAGCTAGCTGTATACTTTGATTCCCCGCAGATAGCGTCAGGGGGAGGGCGCCCACACCCACTCTTGGCCCCACCAACAGGCAACACCCTTCGGCTGGCGCCCAAAGGGTGTCCCAGCCCTTGGGTTAGTACCTGTAAGAGGGACAGACAGCCAATGGGCTCCAGGCTCAAGCAAACACTGGGAGTGTATCTCGGTCTCCTCCCTTCCTTCCCCCCAGCTGCAAACACTCCTCACCCGACTTATTGTTTGGCCAACCATTTAACGATTAATCACCTAAAATCAAATGTGATGGTTTTTTCATTGGCAAATCGGATTTATAAATGGCCTATGGGTGTGACCCAATTGAATCAAAGTTCTATAAATATCTGGGGCTGACATTTAGGGATAATGGTAGCTGGAAGGATCATCTGAAGAAGGCAGAGGTGACAGTTAGAAGCCAAATGCAGGCAATTCTGAGGTTGTTCTCTGGCACAGGGAGGAAAAGCCTGGACATGGCAGTCCTGGTCTTTGAGGCAAAAGCAAGGGCCTCATACTTGTATGGTGCCGAAATCTGGGGCTCCCTCTGGAAGAAAAGCCTTGATGCTTTACAGACTAGGTTCACGAGTACCCTAACAAAGCATCCTAGGGGGACTCCAGCAGCGGCCATGAGACTGGAGCTGGGTATCCGGGCCTGGTCTACTGTAGCTAGGGAAAGGGCGGCACTTTACTGGCTAAAGGTGAAGAGTTCGACCCAGAATAAACTATTAAGAGCTATGTTCCAGGATACGTATTTCAGCCCGTGGCGTAAGGCTATAAATGGGTACCTTCTGGACATGGGTTTCTCGGAACTGTATATTGAGACTCTAAATCCAGATGCTGCCAGACGGGAAATCATTCTAAGATGCTGTGATATAGACAGGCAGGAGGATCTCTCAATGGTGGGCAGATCTTGTCACTTGAGGCAGTATGATGTATGGGTTCCCCCTGTGGGCTGTATGGCAGGCTATTTGTCCACAATTGGGACATTTAGAGAAAAATACCTTTTTCTTTTTGCCAGGGTAAATGCTCTCCCTTTTGGGGTGTTAGAAGGTCGCTTTGCTGGTATCCCCTACGGAGATCGTTTATGTCCGTTTGACATGCTGGCCACGGAGTCCACCCAACATGTGCTTTTTGCATGTCATTTATATGACCCCATACGGGAGAGGTTTCTCCAACCACTCATTGACAAACTCCCTGGGGCTACAGAGGCCTGCCTATTGCAGGCTGCTTTGTCTGACCTGAACCCAGAGATCACGCAGAGTGTGATGAAGTTTCTCTTGTATGCTGTAGAAATAATGAAAAGATTCTTACAGGGCAAATCCCTGGAAATTTATTAGGAGACGATATAGTTAAGCTCTCTGTGTAGTCTTTTGCCTAGATTGGGCACTGGAGGATCAGGGCCAGATGGGTATTTATATAGTATATAGGACTAGGCAAACTGAGGCGGGAGGGAGTATAATTAAGGGGTAAGTGCTGAGATTAGTCTCCATGAAGGTTATAAACTGTACCCTACGATTTATCCTGTCCATTTTGCTTAGGCTACAAGGGTCTTTATTTTGCTCTCGTGTGCTTGTATTTATTGCGGTTTTATTATTGTTTTATGTTTTTGTATGTTGACAATGACCAATGGTTATGGCTAAATAAATTAATTGAATTGAAGTAATTGACCAATGTTCCATCTAGCCCAGAATCCTGTCTCTGACGGTGGCCAATCACGGTGGCTTGGGAGAAGCACCCAACAGGTCACAATGGGGGATCCATTCCCTATTGTTTTCCCCCCAGCTCTCGTCATGTTCCCTGATCCTGTCTGGCTAATAGCTGCTAATGGACCTATCATCCAGAAACTTGTCCAAACCTCTTTTAAACTCAGCTATAGTACTGGCCCTTACCACAGCCTCTGGCAGTAGATTCCACAACCCAATTATACGCTGAGTGAAAAAATATTTTCTTTTATTTGTTTTAAACTTGCCACCCATGAGTTTCATGGAGTGTCCCCTAGTTCTAGTACTAGCTGAGAGGGTAAATAACTGCTCCTTGTTTATTAGTTCCACACCACTCATGATTTTATAGACCTCTATCATATCTCCTCTCAGTCGTCTCTTCTCCAAACTGAAGAGCCCCAACCTACCAAGCCTCTCCTCATACGGGAGCCCTTCCATGCCCTTGATCATTTTTGTTGCCCTTCTCTGTACCTTTTCTAGTTCAGCTATGTCTTTTTTGAGATGGGGCGACCAGAACTGCACACAATATTCGAGGTGCGGTCGCACCATTGATTTGTATAGAGGCATTATGACATCCTCAGTTTTATTCTCTATCCCCTTCCGAATAATTCCTAACATTCTGTTTGCTTTTTTGACTGCTGCTGCGCACTGCGCTGTGGATTTCATTGTATTGTCCACAACCACCCCCAGATCCTTTTCCTGAGTGGTAACTCCTAGCTTAGTACCCAGCATTGTGTACGCATAGTTTGGATTATTTTTCCCTACGTGCATCACTTTGCACTTGTCCACATTAAATCTCATTTGCCATTTAGATGCCCAGGCACCCAGTGTCGTAAGATCCTGTTGCAGTTCCTCACAGTCTGCTCGTGTTTTAACTACCTTGAATAACTTGGTGTCGTCTGCAAATTTGATCACCTCACTCTTAACACCCTTTTCCAAATCATTAATGAATACATTAAACAGCACCGGTCCCAATACAGATCCCTGAGGCACACCACTTTTTACATCTCTCCATTGTGAAAACTGACCATTTAGTCCTACCCTTTGCTTTCTATCTTTTAACCAGTTTCTGATCCATAGTAAGACACTACCTCCTATCCCATGACTTTTTAATTTTCTCAAGAGTCTCTCATGAGGGACCTTATCAAATGCTTTCTGGAAATCCAGGTACACTATATCTACTGGGTCTCCCTTGTCCACATGCTTATTTACACCCTCAAAGAATTCCAACAGGTTAGTGAGGCATGACTTACCTTTACTAAATCCGTGTTGACTCTTCCCCATTAAGCCATGTTTGTCAACATGCCCTGTAATTCTGTCCTTAATGATGGTTTCCACCATTTTGCCCGGCACAGACGTCAAGCTTACTGGTCTGTAGTTTCCAGGATCGCCTCTGGATCCCTTTTTAAATATCGGGGTTACATTTGCCACCCTCCAGTCCTCGGGTACAGTGGCAGATTTTAGTGACAGGTTACAAATTACTAACAGTAGGTCTGCGATTTCATATTTGAGTTCCTTCAGAACTCTGGGGTGAATGCCATCTGGCCCTGGTGACTTGTTAGTATTCAGTTTGTCAATTTGCCCTAGAACATCCTCCAACGTCACATTGATTTGTAACAGCTCTTCCAATTCCTCGCCCACAAAGCAAGGATCCGGCGTGGGTACCTCCCCAAAATCCTCCGCAGTGAAGACCGACGCAAAGAACTCATTCAGCTTCTCTGCAATGTCCTTATCCTCCCTGAGCGCCCCTTTTACTCCCTTGTCATCTAATGGCCCAACTGACTCCCTAGCAGGCTTCTTGCTTCTGATGTATTTGAAAAAGTTTTTGTTGCTTGTTTTTGCCTCTTTAGCAAGCCTCCCTTCAAAATCTCTCTTGGCCTGCCTTATTAACACTTTACATTTACGTTGCCAGTGTTTATGCTCTTTCGTATTATTTTCATTGGGACTAGCCTTCCATTTCTTAAAGGATGCCTTTTTGGCTCTAATAGCCTCCTTCACCTCCCCATTTAGCCACAGTGGAAGACTTTTGGTCTTTATGCTTCCTTTTTTAACTTGCGGGATGTATTTAATCTGGGCTTCCAGAAGGGTGCATTTAAACAGCCTCCAAGACTCTGGCAAACTTGTAGTCCTTGCAACTTTGTTTTTTAGTTTCTTTTTAACACATTCGCTTCCTGCCATTGCACAGCACTTGCACTATCGCCTTATGTAGCAGTCTCCTAGTCTCTATGTGGCTTCTCGCTGCACTTCTACCTCCCCTTCCAGGAGGCGCGCGCCCTGGTGGAAGCAAAAGAGAAGCTGACACTGATTCCGCCCCAATTCTCGTGCGGAACACTGTGATTGGAGGAAAGCCTGTCTTAGGCCTGGAGCAACGATTGGTGTGGAGAGCTGTCAGTTTCACCGAGGCGAAACTCAGTGGGTGTGGAGGGTGTTAAATGGCGGCGGGATGGAGGAGGGCGACGATAGCGCGGGGGCTGGGCTCCTACAACAGATTCTGAGCCTGCGCCTTGTGCCACGGGCGGGCAACGGCACGGGGGCGGAGTGCTTCAACGCTAGCGCGCTCTGCAGCTTCCCAGGTACCGGAACCGGCTCGGGCGCGCCTCCCCGAACCGGAACTGGACGACCCCCCCCCAGGCTCCTTCTCCCCGTTCCCCCACAGGAGTACTTTGAGCCGGAACGCTTCCTTCGACTAATTCCCCCTCACCGGGGAACGGGACGCCCTGACTGCTCTGTAGCTTTCTAGCTAATAGCCCAGGATACCCTCGATCCCCAACAGGCTCTGGCCCCTTTCCCGCCCCCTTCCCTCTGCGGCTTCCTAGGTACCGGTACCGCTCTGGTCATTAGGCACCTCGGACCCCAAAACACCGGAGCCCTCTCTTCCCCTCCCAAGAAGAATGAGAGAGAAGGCGCTTAAGTTGCAGGAAGGTAGATTTTTGTTAGATATTAAGAAAAACTTCTCACCTGTGAAAGCTATTGGACAAGGGAATAAGCTGCCAAGGGAGATTGTGGAATCCTTCCTTGGCATTTTTAAAAACTCGGTTGGACAAGCATCTGTCTTAAGCTGTAGGCAGAGAATCTCCTGCCATGGAGTGAGGGGTTGAACTAGTTTCCCTTGCGGTCTCTTCCAACCCTACAGTTCTGTGCATCTATGAATTCTCCTGTACCAAGCACATCTACCACCCCAACCCTGTGCAGCTTCCCTGGAACCAGCCCTATGGACACCTCAGAGAGTCCCCATGATGTTGGTTCTGGTTCCTGGGCTAGCACCCTGCCTGCTTCCGGTCTTGTGCCTTTGGGGCTCTGGCTACTTGTGTTGCTTCTCTGGGCCTTGGAGACTTCTCCAACTCTGGATGTGCTCCCTCCTTTTCCCTTGTCCTCTGAACTACCAGGTCACCTGGTAGTAGTGAGTCCCACCTTCCACTGGCCCATTGCTCACAAGCTTTCCCTGGGATCAGGTTTAATTGTGTCTCCCAGCTTCACTCTAGGAGTCCCCCTCTGCCCAACTGTTGTGAGAGGGAAAATAGATGTGGAACCCTTGTCTGCCTTGGCCCATCTTATTCTGCCCCAGAGACTGCTGATTTTAAGCCTCTCTGCATGGAAGTCTTTCCTGGCTTCTAGCGATTTTCACTGTGTGCCTGATACAACCTGCTCACGGTTAAATAAGTAATGGGGAAGCAGAACTAGACTCGCAACAGATCTGGTCCATGCCTGCTGAAAATAGTTGGTGCCAGGATGTGCTGTGCGTTAGGGCAAATGCTGTTACAAGCCCACTAGTGCGGGGCTAGGAAGGTGTTGTCTCTGCCTTCAAACTAAGCCCTTGCCAGACCCTTCAGCAAGTATTGAAACTGGACAAATGCCTGCCTCTTTCAAGGGCAGAAACCTCAGGCTTCAGTTTAAGTCCCTTTGGCCAGGGCATCCCATGCTTCACTCCTCCCAGGAAAAGAGGTGTAAGAAATGGTGACCAAGTGGTACTAGTGAATTGTGACTGAAATGAATTTCAAGCCAGAGAGGACTCAAAATTGGGTAGGGATCTAGTTGCAGACTTCCTTTCAAATCTGTTAAGTTGCCTTGTCTGCATCAGGCCACTTACTACTACAGTGGAAGCTAGTTTAGAAGGGCCTGGGGCTGTTCTGACTCACCTCACTTGCAGTGGATCAGGTGCTATTGCAGTCACATGGCAGCTTTTATAACGCTTCATGTGCTGTCTTTGAAGATGCAGCTTAAAACAGAAGAGCTGATAGCACAGTCAAAGTATGACTCCAGTCTTGCAGCATACTTGCCATATTAGTATTTGAGAGGCAGTAACCAGTGTGCCTCAGTGGCTTTTCTACCCATATATCAAGCTGTACAGATCAAATGCAATCAGTAGGTAATGCCTGCCTAACTCTTGGCCTCCTGTGTCATTTTACCTGGCCTTTCCTCTAGCTCTGCCTGCCTCTTTCAGAGGAAAGTAGGTCATGGGAAGCACATGTCCCCTCTCTCTGTGAAGAGGCATCTGTAGCTAGCTGTGAAAGCACTATCATGCTGTCCGATAACTCCGTGTGGGTGATGGGGAGGGAAGAGCAAGTTGATGTTTTCCTTCAAACATCTGCATGTTTTAGATTATCCTGTGCTGTGGCTGATTCTTGGTGATCTGTGCATGCTAGAGTTGTGGAAGGCAAGTCTTGCTTTCAGCCTTTCCATCTTGAGCATGGCCTTGGAATCCAGAAAGCTGCTCCATAATCTTTGCTCTCATCTTCCTGCAGCCACCAGTTATCTTTGGCCTTGTAGCCAATTTCTAATGCTTTGGAGGAGGACAGTAACCATATTTTTTAGTGTTATTCCTAGCACAGTAGGGGTACTTCTAGGCACAACAGTAATAAGTTCAAGAGACTCTTCCTCCAATCTCCACATTTTGATTGGATCTTTTTGTTTGTTCACTTCTCGCATCCTTTGCCCTGTCTATTTGCCGGGCTGGAAAAATTTATAATTCATTCACTATTCAGGTGTTTAAAACTTACTAGCCAGGCTTGGTCTTAAGAGAGAGACTGGTGATAGTCCAGGGCTGTGAAAATCCTCTCAGCAGCTCAAAAAGGATACTCTCCAGAGGCAGGTAGTAGACTATTAGTCCTGTCTGTGTAAGCAAGGTCTTTAGGCAAGGGACAGTGTTCCCCAATAATAATAATTCTTATTTATTATTAGGAAGCATTTATATAGCACTAACAATGTACCTGGTACTTTACAAAGTAATGGAATAGACATGGTCCCTGCTCTAGGGCTTAGAATCTGAAAGACGGGGGGGGGGGGGGGANGGGGGGGGGGGAGACAAGGGGTGTAACATTCACGAAGATGCAAGATCTCAGGTGCACATGCTTGGCTTGGTTACATCAAGAATGATGGCTGGTCCATGTGGTGAGGCTATGAGTACACAGACCTTAGGTAACAGATTGTATTGGATGGAGGGTATCAGCAGGAGTAAGGAGTTGGGGAGGGCAGAGTGGAAGAGGTGGGTCTTGAGGAGGGATTTGAAGGTACAAAGGGAGGGGGTGAGGCGGAAGTGGGCAGGGAGGGAGTTCCAGGCGTGGGGGGCAGCTAGGGAGATGGGACGAAGGCGGTTAGGGGAGCAGGGACGGCGTGGGAGAGGACAGAGGGGAAGCAGAGTTCACAGACTGGATTACAGAGGGAAATTAGCGCAGAGAGGTAGGGGAAAGCAAGGTTGTGAAGAGCTTTATAGGTGAAGACTAGGAGCTTGTTCAGGATTTGCCCAGGAAGGAGGTGCCAGTGAAGAGAGGAGAGGAGGGGCTGGACGTGGTCAAAGCGACTGGCGAGGTGGATGACCCTGGCAGCAGAGTTTTTTGGATGGAGATAAGGGAAGAAAGGTGAGAGCAGGGGAAACCAATGAGAAGGAAGTTACAGTAATCGAGGCGAGGGATGACCAGGGCGTGAACAACTGTTTGGCAGAGGACACAGAGAAAAGGGTGAATCTTAGCAATGTTATGGAGGGAGAAGCGAAAGGACTTGGCAACCGAGTCGATGTAGGGTTTAAAAGAAAGGGGTGAGTGAAAGATGAAGCCTAGGCTGTGGGCTTGGGGGACAGGAAGGATGGTGACCCCATCGATACAAATCAACAGGGAGGTGGGAGAGGAAGGATTGGGGGGGGGAGGGGAATTTCAGTCTTATCCACGATAAATTTGGGTTGACGTTGAGACATCCAGGTAGAGAGATCTGAGAGACAGCTGGTGCGACGAGCTTGAGCAGATGTGGCTAGAGAGAGTTGAGCGTCATCAGTGTAGAGGTGATACTGGAAGCCATAGGAGGCAATGAGTTTGCCTAGAGACAGTGTAGATAGAAAGAGGGCCAAGGACAGAGCCTTGGGGAACACCAACCGAGGGGGAGGAGGAGGTGAAGTTGGCAAGAGACACATTGAAGGAGCGGTCAGAGAGGTAGGAGGAGAACCAGTCGAGGACGGAGCCACAGAAGCCAAGGGAGTGAAGTGAGTCCAGCTAGAGTGAGTGGTCAGCAGTATCGAAGGCAGCAGAGAGGTCAAGGAGGACAAGAATGGAGTAGAGGTGATTGAAGGTAATTGGTTTGGGTAGTGCTTAGCATGGTATGGCTCTGATCTCTGGGACCTCTAGCTAGTACTGGAATATAAATAGTTACAAATGCAGTTTTTTTAAAAAGTGCAGTAATTCCTGTGTGTGTTACACTGAAACATTGCCTTTGCTTTAATCTCCAATAATTGGCTCAATGGAGAAGGACTTACTAAAAAAAGTATTGCATGAGTCTGTATTTGTCTTCCCAAGCTTACCTTATTTCTGGGTACTGGAGTTAGGATGAACCTCTTCAGAGTTTTATGATATTAACTTAAGCAAGTATAAAAAGCTTGCTCTTTGTCGACTCCATTAAAAGAGGCTTGCACAACAGTAAAAACAAAGCCTCTACAAGCTTCTAGTCATTATATAGATCCCACTACAGATTAGGCTTGCTGTACTCATGAATGCAGGGTGTGTTTTACTGAGAAAATATTAGGGCGATCTAGTTTTTCCCCCCAAGTAGGATGTTCTTTCTAGCTAAATACACATCTGTAGTGGTGATCATAATCTCATTAAGATGCCAACTTCCTGTAAAAGAAGGGCCTTGCTTGTGTGATCTGAAGAAGTTTCCTTGGGAAATAATATTGGAGTCAGCTAATTTAGTATGAACAGGCAAAGGTGCTGCCTGAGCGTAGGGATAAAAAAAAGATCAGCTTTATTCTGGTGCTTGCATCCATATTTCTTCTACAGAAATCAACTCCTTATTCTAAAATATCTGGCTTTCATGGGAATAAGAACGTGCCTTTCGTGTATTCGCATCTCCTTTCCTGTATTAGAATGAAACGCAGGTGATCGCTGCAAGAAAAGGATAGTGCAGCAGCTCCTTCAAAGGATCAAACCAAAGTAGAAGTAACTAAGGGGATTCTTCAGTGCTCTGCTGGACATATTTGACTTTAGGATGGGATTCTCTGTCTCCCTCTTTGCTAATCCTGTTTCTGCCCCACATGCCATGTTTCAGTATTGTGACAATCCTCCTGCAGAAACTCTACACAAGTGTCACAAGGCTTTTGTTTCAGGGACTTTTGATGTTTTTAGGATCAGTCCTACATCATCGTAAAATCACAAGAACTTGGGATGCAACCAGAAGGAACCTGAGCTGTCACACCTTGTCTTCCAACCTTCAAGAGTTCCTTGTCCTGCCACTCCCCCACCCTCATATTGCTGTTTCTTCCTAGGGGGGTATATGCTGCAGAGGGAAAGATGGGGAGCATAAGACACAAACAAGAGACAGCACTGGAACTCCCCACCTCCTGGAATATGCAGGGTGACCCCCACCTCTTTTAGAGCCCCAAACATCCCCTTCTCTCCAGTGCCTACTAACCCATGCTCCAGGCCAGTCTGTTGCTCCAGTTGTCATGTGCCTTCAGCCACCACAATGGCTGGAAAGCATTGGGGTCTCCCATGCCAGACACAGCTGGGCCCCAGCTCACCACCCTGGGTCATGGTCAGGGATGCCACTGGAACGAATCCTGCAGGTCCTTTACTGATACAGCCTTGGCTTCTTCAGTGCCTCCCCAGTATGATTGTTGGCCAACCCCAATGCCCACTCTTGCATCCCATTACTAATAGCATCCCAGAGGGGCTGGGAGCAAAAGCTGACCAGCTGCCTCTTGTCACATGGGGTGGGAAGCATGAAGCTGGTAGCGCTACCCCTTCTGTGGTGGTCACTCCAGCAGCTTTAGCCAAAAGCAGTTGTGTCAGAATCATGTTGCTGTTTTTGTATAGTAGTTTGGGGTTTTGGAGTGGGAGTCTTCCACCATCTCCAATTTTTTTGTGGGGGAGGGGGAATAGCTGTGCGAGTGCCCCTAGCCCTAAAGTTACTGTAATGCTCATCTTTCCTGCCATCCCCATGTTTAAATTCACCTGGATTCTTTTCCACTTGACTGTACATCCTTTGTAGTATATGCCTTGTCATCCTGTGTTTGCACAGCAGCTCTTACAATAGGAGCTTGATCCTGGTTGACGCACTGGCTGTAGGTGGAGCAGTGCAGAGGTGAGTGTGTCATGCTGTTTCCTCTCTCCTTGCAGAGATGTGGTATGGCGTATTCCTGTGGGCATTGGTATCCTCGCTTTCTTTCCATGTCCCTGCAGCATTACTGGCGCTCTTTACCCTCAGACATCACAAATATGGTAGGTTCATGTCTGTAGGCATCCTGTTGATGGGCATCGTGGGACCAATAGCTGCTGGAATCTTAACAAGTAGGTTAGACATTCAAAATATTAGTCTCTCTGTTTTAGCGTGCCTTGCTGCAACGGGATGTTATCGTATCCATGATTTGAAAAGTGTTTAAAATACAGGTCCTGCCCCATTGAAATTATTAGCCCTTTCTGCTCTTCCTTAATCTGTCTGCAGTACCATCTAAATGTCCAGGTGTTAGAGAATACTTTGACCTCCCTAATAACATAGGAAGTTTTTTAAACTAGCACGGCCAGAGGGTGAGTGGTTGTAGAGTCTTGTCTAAAAACAGCCATAGTCTACCCTTCACTAGTGTAGGGACTGGTAAAGTGCTTTTTCTATTTTACAGACAGAGAAATAGGCCCAGACACACAGCAACTTGTCCAAAGTCTTGTTCTGACTGTCTCTACTTACTTTCTCTTTGTATGTCCCTTCACTACCTTTTAGTACTCTGCTCTGACAATGTGACAGAACCCCTTTCTTCCTCCATGGATCTATTTTCCTTGCATGTTACTTTTTTGTCTCCTGAAGTGAGTAGGTCTTAGACCTGACTGCCTTTTGGCTCCAGGTAGTCCTACAGCAGGGATTCTCAACCTGGTGCTCCGACAATGTGTGAAAGTGTTCCCCCAAACTAGCTGTCAATAGAGCTTGGGAGCACTTTTGAAACAGTCCTTCATCCATTAAAGTCAATGTGAGCTGGGATTAATCAATTATCTCAATTTCCATTGAATTGAATTGGAGAGGGGAGACTTAATCTATATGTATTTATGCAAATCATTCATACAAATTATGCAGTGCTCCCAAGTAGTCACCTATGTCCCTCCAGTGCTTGACTGAAAACCGGTTGAGAACCCGTCCTACAGTACCAGCACATCTGAGACAGAATGAGCTCATTTATATCGTTGTGTGTCCACTGAAGGCAAAGTTGCTTGTGAGAGCAGAATTTGCCTGATGAAGTTTAGTAGTGTTGGTGTTTGGCTCATCTCTTGGGCCTAATGCTGAATCTTCAGATTGGCAGCTAAGAGAACCATTCTTTAAGAAACTTTCACTGAATGTATTTGATTTGGATCTAGATAATAAATATAGAACCCATTTGTGGTGGCTTTTAGTTCCTTTTGGAGTAGAAAAGCATCTAACATCTGTTCCCATGTTCAGTATAAACTGGGCAAGAAATTCTGAGTTATAGCCACACCATATTATACAGGGTTCCAGACGTAAACTGGGTGGCTTCTGGTGGAATGGGTAACTTCTGCTTTAGCTCTTCGTTCTGCTCCCTTTCCTGGCATTTAACTTAAAGAATACACAGAGTACAGCTGGAGAAGCCTCAAACAATGTACAGTTTGGTGGAGTCCTTGCAGAATGCTTAAATGTTCTTGATTAGTTTATTGGTCTTCTGCACTGTGGGTGGTGGTTGCAGCTGCAAGAACATGAGTTTGGGGAAGCTGTTGTCTCATCACAGCCTGCTTGCGTGGTGCTCTTGCTACACTTCAAGATTTACCTCCAACTTGTGTGCGATCTGCCGGTCTCCCATTTTGTACCTGTGGATAGTTTTCTTTCAAATATAATGTTTTGAATCTTCCTATACTAACTCTCCTCTTAATTTAGGGCCTTCCATAGTACTCACTATCCTTTGTTTGCAGTGATAATAGGTTTCTAACCATAATTGCAGATGTCTTGAGAGGCACCAAAAACGTCTGGCATTGTGGGTCTCTTTCCCTCAAGCTGGGGATGGTGCAGGCAGGACCCCTGCAGTTCAAATGTTTAGACTAAATATCTGGCTAATAATTGGAGGGTTTATACAATCTCGGAAGATGTTTATGCTTTGGCAAGTTGTGCTTTGGCTGCTGTGTTTCTCATTCTTAGGACCCAAGCAAAGTGGTGAAAGCTTGCACATGCTAACTGAAGCTGGTCCAATAAAAATCTTATCCTATCTTTAGTGCTGTTTGCTCCTCCAGCTCATGGACTTAACATCTAGGGTCTCATTCACACAACATTTAGTGAGTGGTGGTGCAAACCCACATTGAGTGTGTTGTGGAATCCTTACCATTGCCAGTGCTCCTTGATGATCCTCTGCTAGCTGCCACCAAGTGCAAGGGACTTGCTTGCAAGGATCCAACTCGGTTCATAATGGTGTGTGACAGGATTCTGTCCTCAATCCTTAATTTCTCATTTGCCACTCCCTACCTCAAAGTAACCATAGAGATGTCAGAGGTCTGGAGGAGGGACTCTCCTCACTCCATGATCAATGTTGCTTACAACATTGCATATAGGAATCGCACAAGGACATTCCTCCATGTCCATTGCATTGTGGGAAATACTACAGCAAAGTAGGAAGGGGCAGGGAAATCTGGAGCTCGTGAATGTGTTGCTAGGATCCGAGCACACAGATTAAGGAATTTATTATGTCTTCATGGGGGAAGAAGGTGCGGGGAAGACCGTGAATAAGACAAAAATGGTTTAGACCCCTGAACAATATTCTCTTGACAAAAGGACCTGGTTAAAGTCAGGGTAAAATCTTAGCCCTTCATGTTCATTGCTGTAGTGAAAACAATGGTGAATTTGAGAGCTGAATGTAGCATGTTAACACCTTTTTCTCTAAACAGGTGCTGCTATTGCTGGAGTTTACAGAGCTGCAGGAAAAGAAATGATCCCCCTTGAAGCCCTGATTTTAGGAGTGGGGCAGACTTTCTGTGTGGTGGTGGTCTCCTTCTTACGGATTATAGCAACTCTATAGCATCCTGCTGGAGACTTGAAACAGAAGATCAGTTCAAGAGGAGATGGTCTCTGCTGGGTGGCGGAGGTGTTCTTTGAATGAATGCGTCTGATCAGTGCTGATGGTGGTATGGGAAGGGGACTTCAGCGATGCCCTTCCTCCAGTTACTTCAGCATTTCTAAGGGCCTACTTCTGTTTCTAGCCTGATTGCAAGGAGCTCCCTGCTCACTCCAGTATGAAGGGTTACTTGCTTCAAATGAGACTGACACAGCTTTTTGCTTTTGTACTTTGCACAAGCCAGCACAATGGGGCTTTTAGTTTGGATATCTTGCAGCGTTGTTTATGCGTGGGTGAGGCACGTCCTCAAGAAAAGAAGATAAAGATTTCCTTGGTGGGAATTGCTGCCGGCATCGGAAATCTTAAACCAGAATATGCTATTGAATCAGTCTTCAGTCTGTGTGTTTACATTTTTCTGGAATTGGAGGTAATCTATTTACTACTCGTGGTGTTACTTTTTGTAACATTAAGTGCCAAGTAGGGACTTGGGGCAGTACTGAGCATAACTTGTGAACAAATGTGATTAATTTAATGTAGCAACAGTCTCCCAAAATGGGTTCTGCTGTAGACATTGGACTGCTGAATTCTGTCTCACTTGCTGAGTGGAACACTTTCCCCTCTTTAACACTTTGCAACGAATTTATTCACACTTTTTAGAGCAGAATATGAATGTTCAATTCTTACTATCTGTCTAATTGCTCTTCCTAGCTACTAATGCTAGATGTTGGTCTGGAATGGGGAGCTAGATACTTGGGTCTAGGATCTTTGGCCAAGCAGCAGTGGATATTTAAGCAGAAACACTATAAGTAGGAAGCTGGATTTCTTCTTGTTAGATTGACAAACAATAGATGAACAAATGTTAATCCTGCACTTACCAGTTGTATTGCTAGTCTATCCTCTTTGCTCTTTGGGGGCATGGAGATCCTTTTTTATTAGGCCATATATATTGTCCCTTTTTTAAAATACTTGGTTTTAATGTTTGTTTACATTGGTGTGATAATCTATAGTCTTCTATTTTGTCAAAATGTGAGGCCCAGATATTTAGAATCTCACATGCTGTTTCTACAGTGCCATCACAGTGGAAGGTAATGTACGTGCACATGGCAGTAGAGAGTTTTAGCTGGCCTTTTGTGCAAATTCTGCATGTGCTGCATTCTGGGATGAATGTTTCAGGTGATAGGATGGCTCTCTGGATCCCAGCAAGTGCCTGGTGGATTTGCCCTTCTTCCTGTGAATAGCTTTACAAATCTATCCCAGAGCTTGATTCACTGCCAGGAACTCTCTCGATGCTTTTTTAAAAAGGATTTTAAGCTGTTAGCTTTCTGATGTTTGACATAAAGTACTGAAGTCATGTGTCCTGCTAGGTACACAAGGTGTGAAGAGCCTTTTAAAGAGTGCTCCTCTGAAGGCTAAAGAAAATCCTAAAGTCTTGGTCTGGACTGTATAGTTGACTCCACATTCCCCATTTCAGAGTGCAATCAATTAATGGGGAGAACTGTTTTGTTGCAAGGAAAGCATCAGCTGTATCCCCCCACCCCAGAAGGCACTAGTATGCTATGCTAAACCTATTCTATTAAAGTAGGCTGTCTCCTACATCCAAACTACTGTTGTAGCTTCCAGTAACACTTATTCCTTCCCTGAAGCTAACTCCTACCTAGCCCTAAACAGCAAGGAGAAGGGGTTTACTTTGCCACAACCCCCCAAAAAGTGCTCTTAAGTAACTTGGATGGTCTTGAAATGTCCCTCTGCAGCTGCTGAAAGGGAATGTGGTGGTTTATGTCCATCCTAGTCTGTTTGAACTGGTCAGCATTGAGCAAAGAAATATGTTGTGGTGCAATCTGATAAAAGCATTTTACTGTGAATAAATGTTTGTCATGTACAGAACTGCTGTTCTAAACCTGCGTACCAAGTAGCTTGTGCTAAACACTGGCATCTTTAAATACCTGACATTATGCAGTTTGCACAGTACTGTCAATATCCCCCTTATAACTCTCTCTGAAGTAGCTCATGTCTGGACAGTCCAAGCCACTGCAGATGTCTTTAAAAGAAAATTTTGTGAATGGTCAGCTCAAGATGGATTCTTCCATGTTCAAACTGGGGACATCTGGCCTTTTTCCTCAAGTGGCTGCAAAGCACCAGCCATGTTCAAAGCTTCGATGGCTTTTTTAAAAACTTTGTTGTTCTGGTGGTTTTTTATTATTTTTATAGACTCTCTTGGATTTGGATAGGCACAAAATTCTCTATTAAGAAAAGTCTCCATTTTACAAAAGGACATGCATTGGGTAAACTAGCCTCCAATCTTAAGGGCTGCCACAAAAAAATGTTTTGAGCATCTGCTGTGTTCCCCCAGCAATAAGGATTGTGCCTTGACAGGATAATTTGATAGGGAGAAGACATGATGAACTGGTGCACAGTGTCTGCAGGTCTCATGTGAGGACAGTGCAGTAGGATTGCTGAAGAGATTTCTTCTTGCCTGTCTGTCTGGCTTGTTTCAGTTGGCATTCCCCACACTGGAGGAGCTGGCAGACAATCTTTGCTGCTGCTCTTTATCTCTACAAAAGCATGGGGGAGGAAAGCGGTGGGCAGCGAG
Organism: Sphenodon punctatus; assembly: GCA_003113815.1. NCBI lineage: Eukaryota > Metazoa > Chordata > Lepidosauria > Sphenodontia > Sphenodontidae > Sphenodon > Sphenodon punctatus. Next base: position 440,181 of record QEPC01003417.1, read on the forward strand.
AACTGTCCATACTGAAAGTCTCATGAACATTGCATTCCTTCTCATTAGCACCAATTTACAAATGCTCTCTTCATGACTGTGACTACTTAGTTCCTGCAATTGAAGCTTAATTGAATAAGTCTAAAGTGGTGAAACAAACATGAGCACAAGATGGTAGAGAGCAACTGGAAATCCTAGAAACTCTCTTCTTCCTAGCTTAATATCAAAACAACTCTCTTTTTTGTGTGAATCGTCAACCTGGTTTGGGTGTTGAATGATTGTACATCTCCATAGCGGTGTGCCCAGGAGGGGTGAGAATAGAATAGCTGTGGTAATTGGTAATTAAATTACTAGGAATGTAAATAGCTGAGTTGCTGGTGGCTGTGATGACCGCATGGTAAATTGCCTGCCTGGTGTGAAGGTGGTAGACCTCACACATCACCTAGACAGAATTCTAGAGTGTGCCAGAGAGGAGCCAATTGTCATGGTGCATGTGAGTACCAATGACACAGGAGGATGTAGGAGGCTAAATGTAGTCTTCTCGGAAGATTGAGGTCTGTACCCCACACCCCCTTCAAGTAGCATTCTCGGAAATGCTCCCAGTTCCACCCTAGAGGCAGGCTGAGCTCCAAGTCTCAGTGCATTGATAAGATGATGGTGCAAGGAGGAGGGAAACCTTCTGGGGAAGAGGGGGCCTGTACTCATGGGATGGGCTCCACCTTAACCAAAACACAACCCAACTGCTGGTACTAAAAATTAAAAAGGTGGTAGAGCAATTTTTAAACTAGAATCCAGGGAAAAGCTGACCGGTGCTGAGGAGTGCATGGTTCGGGCTGAGGTATCTCCAAAGGAGGCCATTAATTATGAGGAATTTGAGTATTCCAATATAGAGGATAGGAAAGAAGCTGCAAGAGCTCAGGCGGGTATTGGTGCAGAACCGACGAATTTAAAGGATTCCAAATTAGCTGACAGTCACTTTATAATGAGCAGAATAAGAATAAACACAGTATGTTTAAGTGTCTAAATACAAATGTTAGAGGCCTTAAAAGTAAGATGGGAGAATTAGTCTTTACTAAATGAAGATATAGACATAATAGGAATCCAAAACCAGATGGAATGAGGATAACCAATGGGATTGGGTACAAAATATATCAAAATGACAGTTGATCGAGCTGGTGGGGGGGACGTTGCTGTTTGTTAGCAACAGCATTGAGTCAAGCAGGATTAAAACTTTATAGGACGTGAACTGTACTCTGGAATCTCTATGGATAGAAATTCTATGTGTAATGGTGACTTGTATAAGTGGGATTGTACTATCGACCCCCTAACCGGGACAGTGAGACTGACTATGAAATGCTAATGGAGATTAGACAATCTGCTAAAGTCAGAAACGCAATAATGGGTGATTTGAATTGCCCTAATATCAACTGGGTGAATATTTCCTCATGGTGTCATGTGGAGGTAAAATGTCTTGATGCCATAAATTACTGTTTCTTGGAGAAGGTGTTCTTGGAACGTACGAGAGAAGTTACTTTGGATGTAGTCCTAAGTGAAGCACAGGACCTGATACAAGGGATAATGGTGGTGTGGCCGCTTGGCAGCTGTGATCATAATATAATTAAATTCAACATGCTTATAGGAGGGAGAATGCCAAATAAGACCACCGCAGTAACCTTTAGCTTTAAAAGGGGGAGCTATGCAAAAATGAGGAAACTAGTTAGAGGGAAACAAACTAAATGGAGCAATTGTGAGGATTAAATATCTGCAAGAGGTGTGGAGATGACTTAAAACACCATTGTGGAAGCCCAGATTAAATGTTATACACAAGTTTAAAAAAAAGAGCAAGGGGACCAAACATTTGTCAGCATAGCTAAATGATGAGGTGAAGGAGGCTCTTCGAGCCAAAAAGGTGTCCTTTTCTTAATTTTTTTTTTTTTAAAAAAATGGAAAATTAGTTCTAATGAGAAAAAAAGGAAAGAGCATAAGTATTGCCAAATAAAACCTTAATAAGGCAGGCCGAGAGGGAATTGGAAGAGCAATTTGCTAAAGATGCAAAACCTAAACTTTTTCCAAGTACATCGGAAGCAAGGAGCCTGCTAGTCATTTGGGCCATTAGATGACAAGAAAGGTGAAAGGGGCACTCAGGGAGGATAAGGCCATTGCAGAGAAACTGAATGAATACATTTCTTCAGCCTTTGCTGCAGAGGATGTTGCAGAGATACCTACGGTGGAACTTTTCTTTAAGTGATGAATTGGAAGAACTGTTGCAAATCAACATGACCCTGAAAGAGGTGGTAGAGTAATTTGACAACTAAATAGTAACAAATCAACAGGACCACATGACATTCACTCCAGAGTACTGAAGAAACTCGGATATCAAATTGCAGACCTGCTATTGGTAACTTATAACCTATCACTAAAATCTACCAGTGTACCAGAGGATTGGAGGGTAGCGAATGTAACACCAATATTTAGAAAGGACTCTAGAGCCAATGCTGGAAACAACACTGTTGAGCCTGACACTGGTATTGGGCAAAATGGTGGAAACTATTAAAAACAGAATTGCAGGGCATATTGATAAACATGACTTAATGGGAAAAGTCAACATGGATTTAGGAAAGGGAAGTCGTGCCTCCATCTGTTGGAATTTGTTGAGGGTGTAAATAAGCATGTGGATAAGGGTGGGCCAGTCGATTGTAGTACGTTTGAATTTTCAGAAAGCGTTCAAGAAGGTTCTTCACAAGAGAGAAGAAATTTAAATAGTCCTGAGACAGGACAGTGTTCTATTGGTAAATGGTTAAAGGATAGGAAAAAAAGTGTAGGACTAAATGGTCAGTTTTTGCAACGAAGAGAAGTCAATAGTGGAGTGTCCCAGGGATCTATACTGGGACCAGTGTTCATTGATATGGATGAATTAATATGTATGAACTAATACTTCATGTGAGGTGATCAAATTTGCAGATGATACAAATTTATTCAAGGTAGTTAAAACCTGAGCAGACTGTGAGGAATTGCAGGGGAATCTTGCAGTAGGGGGTGCACTTTGACAAGTGCAAAGTGATGCACATAGGGAAAAATAATCCAAACTGTATGTACACAATACTGGTTTCTAAATTGGGGGTTACCACTCTGGAAGAGGTTCTTGGAGTCATTGTAGACAGTACATTGAAATCATCTGCTCAATATGCAGCAGTGGTTTAAAAAAACAACAACCCAGGAATTATTTGGAAAGGGATGGAGAATAAAACTAAAAATATCATAATACCTCTATAAATATATGGTATAATCACACCTTGAGTATGTGCAGTTCTAGTTGCCCCATCTCAAAAAAGATATAGTAGAACTGAAAGTACAGAGAGACAACAAAAATGATAAATGACCTGGAACAGCTTCTGTATGAGGAGAGACTTGATGGGTCAGGGCTCTTCAGCTTGGAGAAGAGATGACAGAGGGGATATGATAGAAGTTTATAAAATCATGAGTGGTGTGGAAGGAGTAAATAGGGAGCAGTTATTTTCTCTCAAATAATACTAGGAGACACTGAAACTAATTGGAAGCAGTTTTAAAACAAGAGTGTTTTCACTCAACACACAATTAACTTGTGGAATTTGTTGATGGAGGATGTGGTTACGGTCAACAGTATAGCTGGATTTTTAAAAAGGATTGGACAAGATTTTGGATGGTATGTGTATTAATGCCTATTAGCCAAGTAGGTTTGCGGGACGTAACCTCTGGCTGGGAGTGAACAGGGAATGGATCACCCCATTATGACTTGTTGACAAGCAACTGAGATTAGCCAGTGTTAGAGATGGAATGTTGGGCTTGATGGATTATGCTTTTATGTACATCTTCCATGTGAATTTGACCAAGTATAACTGTTTTAATGTGTCAGTCTTACCAAATATGCAACTGTAGGATCATGGCTGTCCATATCTTAGTCCTAGTGAGCAGTTGTATAGCAGATTTCCATCTCCAGTGTTCTTGAGACAGAAATGAGAACCTTTTCCTCCCCACTACAAAGAAAAAAGCTGAGGCTCAGGGGGGTGAGGGGAGAGATTCCCTGCTTCCTCCCTTTTTATAAAATAAACCAGAGCCAAATGAAAGAGTGACTTCAATCTTATCTAGCAAATCAACCCTTTTTAAAATCATATTTTCTCAACCCGACCCCCCCGAATCAAATCTGCCTAATCTGTGTTTTAATGACTCCACTAAGTAAGGTCCAATTCTCAACAGGTGCAAATGGCCAAAGCCACATGACAGTAAATGTGGTATTACCTGACTTACTGCTGAGCCTTTGGGAAAGGTCAGGATAGAAATATAAATAAATACTACCAGTAGCTGCAGGTCTGGCCATTAGTTTGTACAAATACAAATATTGAAAATCCCCTTCATTGTCTGAGTGAACAGACATGTGGCTATGGGGATTCCAGTACCTTGCAGAATTTGAATGAAGGTGTTCCTAACATTTCTCCTGCCTCCCCCCCCGAACTTTAAAGGTGGTGAATAACTGCTCCTGCATGCTTAGAATAGGGTGTTGTCTTTATCGCCAAACGTCTGCAACATTCTTAAGCTAGGCTCCTGACATAGCCCAGAATTATTTGGGGGAGGTACTGTTCTCATTGCCTCATGGAGTAGAATTACGCAAACTAGAGAACTTGCAGGAGGAAGATTGTCAAGCTGGAGTGTCATTGATAGTCTTACAAGTTTGCTTCAACAGTCATTGGGGAAACAGAAAGCACTGCCCAGACCCTGTTCACCAGAGTGAATTCACTCCTCTCAGCTGACTGTCAGCCCTGCTTTCCTCATGCACGTGCATACTGTGACTAAAATCAACCAACTTTGTACTACTTTAATTGCTATAGCAAATGCGAACAAGTCTTTGTATGATAGAAACAATAATGGAAATGCAAATTTTTATTTTTTTACTGACACTTAACTGGTGTTTTACTAATAAAATCTTTAACTTATCCATGTGTTGTGCTTCAGTGTCTTGTCTTGTGCAAGCCACAGCCAAACTGATGCAGAGAAATCAACTCCTTTTGAAGTTTCTTCTGAGACTCCTGTTGTAGGAGTACACTTACACCTAAATAAAACTCTGGTTCTTGGAGGGGTGTCATGCAGCTCAGCCCAAACTTGCCAAGTTAAATCTCACATCAAATTGGCACAAGAATACTTTGCTTTTGCAACTGATTCTCCAAATGTTGTGTGTCAGCTGGGCAACTTTAAAGATGAAGATCTGGTGCAGAGACATGACTCATCCTAACTACCGCTAAGCTAGTGGCAGACTGATTTGTCCCCCACATTAATAATGGGTGGGCACAAGGTGGCAGCAAACCCATGTGCATTTTCCCTCTGGTATCACAAGGGAAGCAGCAGTGGTAGTAGGTTGGAGCAGGGGGAAGGGAGGGTATATGGGAAGGGTGTTTCTTTACTTGGTAGATGAGGCTGCTCTCTGCCATGCACCTTTTCTTGCTCCTTATTCCAACATGCTCTAGACTAGGGAGTGGTCAGGTTAAGCATCCACATTCTCCTGTACATGGGTAACTATATGTTGCAGTTCCTGGGTGTGGAAGAGTCTGTGAGACACTCTACCACTGTGCAGCAGTAACCCTATCATTGGCCAGATGAAACTAGGAGGTGGAGACGGGTCCCTCCCTCTTCCCCGCCCCCCCCCCCCAAGCACCACCACAAAGCTACAGTTAGGGGGGTTTACCTCCCTAAAAGCAGTCTCTTGCAGCCATACAAGATTGAGAAGAGACAAAACACCTTATTTCCAATGACAATATTTATTCCACATGGACTCACAGTGACCAGTGGTCCCTCTTCTGTTGCTCACTGAATCCTTCCTGCATTTGGCTCTCACCAAGGCACAGTTCTACCTTCCCAGTCCACCACAATCCCGTTCTGCTTCTCGGAGAGGTGAGACAGTACCTTCAGGATTCCACGCACACTCTGGTCCACGGTCAGGTCTGCCTGAAGCATTCAAACCAGAGTCAGAAAGAATCCAGCTAGAGCGTCATGTGGCCAATACTTCTCCTAGGACACTGTAACCCCAGCCCCTCTGACACACACACACACCCCCCCCCCCCCGCTCACCACTTCCCTCCCAAGAATTGCTCATTTATCACTGTCTTGGAAAGAGTGGGGAAGCAAACAGCTTGGGAGCTAGTGAGTAAGTATGGTAGGGTGTGGATCAACAGTGACGGCTTCAGGTACTTGGGGAAGGGACACATGGTCATTTTGCTACGAAGAGACTGAAGGCATATGGAGAGCATGGGGGGAATTATTGAACTTGAGAACAACAGAAGACAGCAGAATATATGCAATTTACGCAAACATTTTTATATATAAAGGTGTATTATATGATGATACACAAAAAACCCCAATTACAATAAAAAAGTGCAAGAATGCCAGTGGTTTAAACTCAGAAAACCCCAACAAACAGCACAGGAGGGGTGGGGAATTATGGAACCTAAGGACAGAGGGGTCCTAGAGCTTGGGATACAGCTGTCCTGTCTCCCCTACTTCTCTTACAGAACTGGGACTGGCCTGCTGCTGTTTGTAAAGGAGCAGAGGAGGCCTGTTGGACATGTAATCCAAGCAGCCAAAAGTCTGAGCCTGACCAGCCTTTTCCTTTATTATTTATTTCATGGCATTTTTATGCTGCTCCCTCATGCCCACGGCATCTCGGGGCGGCTAACAATATGATAAAACAATAAAATACATTAAAACCAACATCACTTTTAAATTAATTTTAACACCCCCCCCCCACCCTATCCCT
>QEPC01003417.1:447627-479959 GCA_003113815.1 Sphenodon punctatus
CCCCCAATAGGAGGAGCAGACACCTCCTTCGCCCTCCCCGCTACCATCATCTCCGTCTTATCTGGGTTCAGTTTCAGTCTGCTCTGCCTCATCCAGTCCGCCACGGCCTCCAAACACTGGGAAAGTATTGAGACGGCAGGACCTGCGTCCGTTGAAAAAGAACAGTACAGCTGTGTGTCGTCAGCATATTGGTGACAACACACCCCGAATCATCTCACAATCTCCCCCAGGGGCTGTATATACACATTAAATAACAGTGGAGACAGAATGCAACCCTGCGGAACGCCACAGGTCAAGGCCCGGGGGCATGATGTTTCAGCTCCCAGCACCACCCGCTGGCTTCTGTCTGAGAGGAATGAGCGGAAACATCCAAGAACAGTCCCGTCCAGACCCCCCAGATCTCGCAGCCGTCTCAACAGCAGTCCATGGTCCACGGTATCAAAAGCGGCCGAGAGATCTAGCAGGCCCAGAAGTGTCAACCATCCTGCATCCATCTGCCGGCGGAGGTCATCGGCCAGAGCCACCAACGCCGTCTCAGTACCATAGCCGAGGCAGAACCCAAATTGAAAAGGGTCAAGAAAACCGATGCTATCAAGATGCCGCTGGAGCTGCAGTGCCACCGCCCGTTCAATAACCTTCCCTAAAAAGGGAAGGCTAGAGACAGGGCGGTAGCTGGCGAGCGCATCCACATCTAAAGATGGCTTCTTCAGCAGGGGACACTCCACAGCCTCCTTAAGGCTGGGTGCCAATCTACCCTGCCGAAGGGACGCATTGATAACCCTCTCCAGCACTGTCCCTAGCGTCTCCCTGGAGGCTTTCACCAACCAGGATGGGCACAGATTGAGTTGACAACTGGTGGCCCTAACAGACCCCAGGACATCCGCCGCATCGGCTGACGTCACTTCCTGAAACTCAACCCAAGGAGATGAACCAGACGGGGCCTCCGCAACCTCACGCGCCTCACTTACTGCCTTCAATCCAGTGTCGAAGTTGCTCTGGATCTGAGCAATCTTGTCTGCGAAGTAGGTGACAAATTGCTCACAGCGGGCCTGGGACAAGTTCCCATCCAGGTGGAAGGAGGCCGGACTAACCAGCCCCCGAACCACCCGAAATAGCTCCGCCGGGCGTGACTTCGCAGACGCTATGAGGGCAGCAAAGAATTCCTTCTTTGCTGTCCTCACAGCCTCAATATAGGACCTCAAATGGGCCCTATGGAGAAGACGGTCAGATCCAGAGCGAGTCCGACGCCAGCGTCGCTCTAGTCTCCTACCTACCTGCTTCATACCCCGCAGCCCCGTGGTAAACCACTTTAGCGCTAAGTTGTCCTGGTAGTAGCAGCTACAATATAGAAAAAAGGACCCTACCAATAGTCCTGTGACAAACTAAATATACACAATTCCCAAAAGACTATGAAGACATAAGAAACCACAGATTTAGATTCCAAACAGATCTAAAAAATATAGTGGACTTGGTCACAACATTTAATATTGCATAAAGAACATACCCCTCAAAAATGGGAATGAATGGAATACAAAATTATACAAATTTCATATTTACAAATGCGAAGATAAGTACATGAGAAATTCAACCACAAATGACTAACAACCTCACAATCATATAGTGCAATATTGAATGACATTACTTACATACAATAATATTCATACACCATTTTGCATAGGCAACATGTTTTGAATGTCTTCATCGGGGCTAACCTTGATGACATCTTTCTGAAGAAGAGCTATGTGGTGGAATATTCATAGACTGTAAAATACAGTAAGAGAGCTGCCTTCTAGTTTTCAATTTCCTCCATCATAAAGGTGACTATACAGTTGTCCTCACCCTCAGGAAATATATTTCCCCTTTCTACCAAGGGAATAAAGCAGCTGAATACTAAAAAACTTAAAGAAAAACTTTAAAGAAAGAATTCTGTATATAATGTCTAAAATACACAGGAGTATGAAACTTGCATTTGTCTTCCACAAAAGCAGAGGATATACTTCCAAGAATACACTAATATTCACCCACTCTGCCAAGGGAATATGAAATAATTACGTTTTGAAAAATATTTAATAGATACTACTGAAAAAGTTGAAGAAACCAAAGAGCCTTAAAACCATATGATAAACGTGACTTACCATTGTCTAAACTAGATATCAAAAAACCAGAGGGGAGACAATTTTCTCCTTCCTTAGGCTCACCCAACCAGAGCATGCTCTGCTTATATAGCAGGCAGATGTTTGTTTAAAAAAAAAAAGCCAATCAGTACTCCCTAATGGAGTTAACAGTAAAAGTATGGAAGAAGCTCACCATACTTAACAAGGCTAAATGGCCTGTGGACATACTTTTAAAAGAATGAAGAATCAGCCTGAATACCATAGGAGAGCTCCCCTTCCTTAGCACTATAGCATGTACTGAAAAACATAACCCTACTACAAACTGCTTCGTATTCAAAACAGATGAACCACTGTACAAATACTGACAAATCTAAAGTTTCATTTACACCATGAGGTGTCTCAATCTTCAGTTGGAATCCACCAGCACTACCTCCCTCCTTAGTAATTGCTCATCAAGATTGCCTAATGGAGAGAAAACTGTTTCCAAACCCCAGAACAAAATTCTGAATGTGAGTGATTATAACTCTGAAAAATGTCTAACTAGTGGTACTGTAAGCCTGCAGTTTTTTATGTTGCATCTATGTTCACTAATGCGTGTTCTCAGTGATCTAATGGCTTTTTCCACATACCACTTGTCATAATTACATTTTATTGCATAGGTAACCCCTTTAGAACCACAGGTAGTAAAACTTCTTGGAAAGATCTTTCTCTTGTTAACTGGATTGATGAAGGACTCCATCCTGAGTGTCTGTTTACAGGATATACACTGTCCACATGGGTGATGCCCTATAGTAGCAGGAGACTTGAACACTGTAGACATTTTCTTATATTTATAGATATTGCTATGGACTAAATGTATCCCTTAAGTTTCTAGCCTTCCTCAAAGCAAAGATGGGCTTATTCTGACATCCAGGAATATCCTGGACTGTATGCCAAAAACAATTCTGGATTGTTTACATCTTTGCTTTGATCTTAAAAGGTAGTCCCACAAAATCATAGATGCTGAACGTTTTGCTTCGCATAACAATATCATGGGATACCGATGATTTTGAAATGGTGATAACTTCAGAGAATGAAAATCATAATCGCTCTCTCTGGTACAGTTTCTTCTGATTCTAAGAAACTGTCCCTTTGGAATATTTTCTACCATTCTTCTGGGGTGACAGTTATCAAATGACAAAAAATTGAACCTATCTGTGAGTTTTCTATAGTTACAAGTGATTAATTTAATGTCAAACTTAACTAGTGAGATATCTAAATAATTGATTGGATTTTCTTGATACATGATCTCAAACTGAATATTGACATCTCTACAACTCAAGCAGTCATAAAAAGATAATTGGCTCCATAGGACAAAAATGCCATCAATATATCTTAACCATAGATAAATAAATGATGAAATATTAGTATATTTTTGGAAGTATATCCTCTGCTTTTGTGGAAGACAAATGTAAGTTTCATACTCATGTATATTTTAGACAGTACATATTATTCTTTAAAGATTTTAAGTTTTTAGCATTCAATTGCTTTATTCTCGTGGTACAGCACCAGGTCACATGACTGGCGCTATATAAATGTTTATAATAATAATAATAGAGAGGGGAAATATATTTCCTCAGGCTGAGGAGGACAGCTGTATAGTCACGTTTATGATGGAGGAAATCCAAGACTAGAAGAAGGCTCTTTTACCATATTTTACAGTCTTGAATGTTCCACAGCAGAGCTCCTTTTCAGAAAGATGTCATTATAAAGTTTTTTATTTTATTTTACAAAATTTATAACCCGCTCTTCCCGCCACAGGCAGCCCAGAGCGGCTAACAACAATAAAAATATAATATAAAACAGTTTAAAATACTTTAAAATATAATAATCATAAAACCGGAACAAAAACCCACTCCGTCCTTACCCCCTCTCCCTCGCCAAATGCCTAACAGAACAGTCAGGTTTTACAGTTCCTATGGAAGGCTGGGAGGGAATTCCAAAGACACGACCACTGAGAACATTCTCCAACACGGCGTCCCCGGACAACCGCAGGGGCTGGTCTAGAACCCGGGGAGTGAGGCGGTCTTGCAAATAAGCAGGGCCCAGGCCGTGTAAGGCTTTATAGGTTAAAACCAACACTTTGAATTGGGCCCAGAAGACTATTTGCAGCCAGTGCAGAGATAGGAGCACTGGTGTAATGTGCTCCCGGCGGCCCAACCCCACCAGGAGCCGGGCTGCCGCATTCTGCACCAGCTGCAGCTTCCGAGCCGTCACCATAGGTAACCCCACGTAGAGCGCATTACAGTAGTCTAACCAAGAGGTAATAAAAGCATGGATGATCGTGGCCAGGTCAGGAACCGAAACCAGCGTCCGAAGCCACCGCACCAGATGTAACTTGTGAAAGGCGCTCCTCACCACAGCCTCCACCTGGGAATCCAGGCAGAGCTGCGCATCGAGGAGCACCCCCAGGTTCTGTACTTGGGAATTCAGCAGAGGGCAAATTCCATCGATCGATGGGTCTGTCAACTCCACCAACTTACCCACTAACATCACCTCCATCTTGTCAGGATGCAGTCCGTTACCCCTCATCCAGTCCCCCACAGCTGCTAAACACCGGGTAAGCACTGAGACAGCCGGGCCTGGGTCGGTCAAAAATGAGAGAGACAGTTGGGTGTCATCTGCATACTGATGACACCTCACCTCGAACTCTCTGATCACCTTGCCGAGCGGGTACATATACACGTTGAACAAGAGAGGGGACAAAACCGAACCCTGCGGGACCCCACACAGGAGGTCTCGGTCAGATGAAAAACAATCACGAGTACCATCCACTGAGTTCTTCCCATCACGAATGAGCGGAGCCATTCAAGAATGATCACACCCACCCCCGCACTGTCCCACAGGCGCATCACCAACATCTCGTGGTCAACGGTATCAAACATTGCCGACAGACCTAATAGGACCAATAGGGTCGATCGACCCCAATCCTTTTCACGGCGGAGATCATCCACCAAGGTCACAAGTGCTGTCTCAGTGCCATGACCCGAATGGAAGCCAGACTGTGAAGGATCAAGATGCCCCTGGAGCTGCTGAGCCACTACCCGTTCAATAACCTTCCCTAAAAAGGGAAGGTTAGAGACAGGCCAATAGCTGGCAGGGGAGTCAGTGTCAAGCGATGGCTTCTTGAGCAGAGGCTGCACCACCGTCTCCTTGAGACAGCCTGGCACTCTGCCCTCCCACAGGGAGGCGCTGACCACCCCGGCCAGCAACGGCCCTATTGTCTTCCGGCAGCTCTTAACTAGCCGGTGCGGGCACGGATCTAATTCACAAGAGGTGGCTCGAACAGCCCCAAGCACCCCCACTACGTCAGCAGGTGTCACCGACTGAAAGTGATCCCACAAAATTGGACAAGCCAGGGCTTCTACAACCCCTACCTCCTCAACTGCATTAAGTGCGGCATCGAGGTCTTGGTGAATACTAGCGATTTTCTCCACAAAATAATCTGCAAAAAGGTCACAGTGGGCGGGAGATGGCTCAACCACCGAGTTGAGGGAGGCTGGACTGACCAGCCCCCATATGACCTGGAACAGCTCCACTGGACAGGATTTCACAGATGCTATGAGGGCAGCAAAGAACTCCCTCTTTGCTATCCGCATAGCCACGGAATAGGTTCGTAAACTTGCTCTATGTCGCAATCTGTCGACTTCCGCTCGAGATCGACACCACCGTTGCCCCTCTTGCTATAGGACCTGCAGTTCCTCAGAGAACCAAGGGGGCCTGCGGGGCCATCGCCTGGGCAACGGACACCTGGGAGCCGTTTGATCAATGGCCTCTGTCAGCAAGCTATTCCATAGCTTGACAAGGTCATCGATGAGACGGTCATTGAGGTCAGAGGGTAACTCCCCCAGAGTGCCTAGAAACCGCACCGGGTCCATCAGCCTCTGGGGGCGGACCATCTTAATAGGTTCCGCACCCTGCCGGGGGCAGACATATGCTGGAAGGGAAGTCTGCATGAAGTAATGATCCATCCATGACAAGGGCACAGTTGACATCCACTTTGTAGACAAGATCACTCCGACCCAGAGTAATTTCGACACTGGGTTGGATGCAGTAGGTGAGGAGCATGAGGTTATGGAGGCACCGTCTGGTCGATCTTTCTCGGAGGAGTTTCAGGGAGTGACGCCGGCTGATACGGTGAATGTCTTGGGGTCTGTTCCAGCCACAAGTTGTGAACTAGATCCGTGTCCATCCTGGTTGGTGAAAGCCTCCAGGGAGAAACTGGGGTCAGTTCTGGCGAGGGTGGTTAACGCGTCCCTTCGGCAGGGGAGGTTGTCACCCAGTCTCAAGGAGGCTGTGGTGTGCCCCCTGCTGAAGAAGCCTTCGTTGGATGTGGATGCACTCGCCAGCTACCATCCTGTCTCTAATCTTCCCTTTTTAGGGAAGGTTATTGAACGGGCAGTAGCTCTGCAGCTCTAGGCGCATCTGGAGGGTATCAGTTTCCTTGACCCTTTTCAGTCTGGGTTCTGCACTGGCTATGATACTGAGATGGCAATGGTGGCTTTGGTGGACTATCTCCGCAGGGAGATGGATGCAGGATGTTCTACATTCTTGATCCTGTTAGATCTCTCGGCCGCTTTTGATACCGTGGACCATGGGCTGCTGCTGAGACGACTGCGAGACCTAGGGGGTCTGGACGGGACTGTCCTTGGGTGGTTCTGCTCATTCCTCTCGGGGAGAAGCCAGCGGGTGGTGCTGGGAGCTGAAACATCGAGCTCCCGGGCCTTGACCTGTGGCGTTCTGCAGGGTTCGATCTTGTGTCCGCTTTTGTTTAATGTGTATATGCAGCCCCTGGGGGAGATCGTGAAAGGGTTCGGGGTGCGATGTCACCAATATGCTGATGATACTCAGCTGTACCTCTCATTTTCGACCGACCCAGGCCCTGCTGTCTCGTTTCTTTCCCAATGTTTGGAGGCCGTGGCGGATTGGATGTGGCAGAGCAGACTGAAGATCAATCCTGATAAGACGGAGGTGATGGTGGTGGGTAGGGCGAGGGAGGTGCCAGCTCCTCCGGTAGGGGGGTGGTGGTCTGCCCTCCTGTAGCCCAACAGGTTCAGAGTCTGGGGGTGGGTTTGGATCCGGACCTTCGTCTGGATCAGCAGGTGGAGGCGGTGGCTAAAGCCACCTTCTGCCAGTTGTATCTAGTACGGAGGCTGCGCCCATACATTTCCGGACCCGACCTGGCCACTCTTATTCACGCCTTCATCACCTCAAGGCTAGACTACTGCAGTGCACTCTACGTGGGGCTTCCCTTGGTTGTGGTTCGGAGGCTGCAGCTGGCGCAGAATGCGGCGGCCCGTCTCCTCACAGGGACGAGGCAGCGGGAGCATATAACACCTGTGCTCCGCACTCTGCACTGGTGCCTATAGCGTACCGAGCCACATTTAAGGTGTTGATGTTGATCTATAAAGCCCTACACGGTCTGGGCCCCTCATACCTTGGGGGACCGCCTCGCCCTCTGTCCCTCAGGGCAATCCCTGCGGTCTGCCATGGGCGCCTTCTTGGTGGTCCCCCGTGTTAAACGGGGGGCTACAATGGAGAGGAAGTTCTCAGGGGCCGGGCCCCAACTCTGGAACTCCCTTCCAGAGGAAGCTCATCTGGCCCCTGGTCTGATGGCTTTTCGTCGAGCCTGTAAGACCTGGCTGTTCACCCAGGCCTTCAGAGGGTAGGATAGGTTGGGGGGATTTTGGGGGGGGAGGGGTGTATAGTAAATGTTGGGGGGGTAATTCTTTTAACTATTTTTATTTGATGATTTATGAGTTTTACTATTGTTTTATTTTTTGTGAGCCACCCCGGGATGCCATGGGCATGAGGGGGCGGCCAATAAATGTAAATAAATAAATAAATATATCTTCCCCCCCATTAACAGAACACCCGCCTCAAGACCAGTGCAAAACATGAGGTCCAAGATATGTCCTCAAGATGTCGGGCCGTTGACCCTCTGGGACAGGCCCATGGTTGGCATGGCGGCCATGAACTCATGGTCGGCTCCCCCGAGCACTGCATCAGCATGAATGTTGAGGTCCCTCAAGACTATTGTCCTGGAGGACCGCAGCACCACCTCTGACGCAGCCTCTGCCAGCGCATGCAGGGAGGCCACTGTACTGGTAGGTGCACGGTATACCAGCAGCACTCCCCAGCTGTCCCCTGCCAAATCAAACACAAGATGGAGACCTTCAGTGCCTACCATGGTCCGCACTGGATACCTCCTCACAGACCACCCCTCTTTAGAAATCATAGCTATACCACATCCACATACACCGTCCCTCCAACCGAGGCTGGTGCTGCACAGAATACCCGGCTGAAACAAAATTAGCCAAGACAGGCCCCGATTCATTGTCCAGCCAGGTTTCCGTGATACACGCGAGATTGGCGGCACAGTTCAGGATTATTATTAGCATTTATATAGCACCAGCGATGTACCTGACACTTACAAAGAATAAGATAGACACAGTCCCTGCTTGAGAGCTTACAATCTAAAGACGGGGAGGGGAAAATAGAGGGAAAGACAAGGGATGCGACATTCATGAGGATGCGAGAGCTCAGGTGCACGTGGAATGATCACGGGGTTGCAGGAGTTTGCTGCCCAGAACCTAACGGGGGAATTCCTCCTGGGACTGCTGAAACGTGCGGAAACATGAAACGGAATCAACGTCTGGGCACCATCCTACCAGTGGGTTTGGGGGGGCGTCAGGCTTCAAGAGTGTGTCAATTTTGGAAGGAGCATGGCCGCTTTGTCAGTTTCAGCTGGCTGAACTGCTCTGCCTTGGAATGAAGTCATAGTTACTAGAACACATTTGGCTCAATGGGTACCACAACATGCAGAGCCCCCCAGTGTATATTCTCCTCCCCACAAAAGCCATTTAAACATTGCTCAGGCCCCTCGCTTCAACTGGAGCCTTCACTAAGATAGCTCAACTTGCTAACTGATTGGCGTATCTCAAACTCCAACACTGAGTAAAGTCACTGCAAGATAAGAGTGGGCACATTGTACTCCATTTGTTTACAGGCAAGAGGATTAAACTCCTAACTGGGAGGGCGTGGGCAGAGCAGAGGGAAATAAAATCCCTTCATACAAGCCACACTGAGCTTTAGGAACAAAATACCAAGAGGGCCCCCCTACCAAGAGTCTAAAGCAGATACTATCGCCATCACTTAACTAATATAACAGATGCTACTTAAGACTGCATGACCTTGGAGTTGCTGCTCCGTTTTCACAGCTCTTTGTGGTAACGTAGCAAGGTTACTGGGAAACAAAACATTCTTTAGCGATAACTTGCTGTCACCAAAAAAAAAGCAAAAAAAAAAAAAAGCAGTGCTAGCCAAGTGTCAAAGGAAACACGTGAGGTTTTGGTGCTTGTTATACAAGGACCAGTTGTCAGATGTGCTGAGCACCTACAATTACCACTGAGGACAAAGGAAGTGGTGGGTTCTCAGCACCTCCAAAGAGTCAGAGCTAACAGGACTATCAGATATTACAAATCATTCCCAACCCTTCAGTGGGATGGAGGATGCTTATCCAAGAAAGCATCCCAGAGCAATTGTAGCTCATTATACAAAAACATGCAGGAGTATAACACAGGAATGGGGAACCTCAGGCCTGAGGGGTCAGATATGGCCTGCAGCTCCTGGATTTGGCCCTTGGATCCAGTTCCTATCTCCAAGCAGTGAAAGACTGAGCTCAGGGTACGGGAGCAGAGACGAGGACATGCACACAAGGATACAGGGATATATATCTATGATCTGGAGTCTCCTTTTCCTAAGTACCCCCACCTTCTCAGAGGCCACTGGAGTTGTATTAATTTATAAAATGGCCCTAAGGAGGGGAAAGGTTCGCCGCCCCTGGATTAATAGGTTAGAGGGAGGACTCAAAATCAAACACTATTATTCAAATCGCAAGTAATGATCACAGACAGGTCCCTGCCCCAAGGGACTTACAACCAAGAATAGATACAGAGCAGGGAGACAAGGGGAGGGGGCTAGGATACATTCATGAAGCTGAGAAATCCCCAAAGGTAAGACAGGATAAAGAGAAGCACAAACGGTCAGTCTATGGGGAGGAGGAATTAGGGGAGACCCGATGGAAGAAGGAGGTTTTTTGTTTTTTTTTAAGGAGAGACCGTGAGGGAGAAAGCAGAGTCTGTGTGTTCAGGGAGGGACTGAATTCCAAGCAACATGAACTACTGGACTGGTCACAGAGCCATAAAACTCCAAAATGAAACCATAAGATCCAAAAAACCAAACCTGGGCCCGCTGCTTCAGCAACACGGTAACAACATTTCTCACAAGAGCATCCAAGGATGAATTGGTATAGCAAACAAAAATCCAGTGTAGGCATTTGGCCTAAGCTAAACTTTTCTTTGGCCTGTTACTCTACCAGTAAAAACAGGCGGCGAGCCAACCTGGCGTCTAGGTTAGCACATTTTAATGACGGTTCTAAGAAGTGAACAGTTCTGCCTTCAATGTGAGGATCGTTACACGGCGAAGCCACAAGTACAGTTGCGAGGGAAGCAGCCAGATAACCAACAGGCACACTGCCAAAGGGATCGTTTAGCTAACTATTATTTGTACAAGGTGTCTCAGGAGATTTTAATGCCTGCTCAGTAAAGACCTTGGTTTCATCCTACAGACCCACATGGAGTAAAATCAGATAGGGGGCACAGCCAAACGTGTCAAGATAAGAATTCACCTCTTGGACTGTTTTTACTTTATTCACCACCGACCTTGTGTTTAACAGCACCAAAACCGGGTTGGGGGCCTCCTGACCAGGATCCACTTGCTCATCTGCTGGGAGAGGGATAAGCGGGATGTGCACTAGGCAACTGTCCCGCCTCACCACTCCCACTCTTCTCCCTCTGAGACCATATCTTCCCCTGGCCCATCACAACCCCAATAGCCGCACCTACCCCCCTGACTGCCCTCCCAGCTCCTCCCTGACTGTCCCGCCTAGACTGTGAGGGAGATCACCCCACCCCATCCCCGGGTCTCCCTCTCTCACGACAAGCAAAAAAGTTGTAGGCCAGATCTGGCCCGTGGGTGGCAGGTTTCCCATCCCTGCTCCCTTCCCCTGAACCCTGATGAAGACATTTGAAACATGTTGGCTACCCAAACCATGTATGAACATTGTTCTATGTAATGTCATTCAGTATTTCAATGTGTGATCATTGTGGGGTCATTTTAGTCATCTGTGGATAAATCTTTCATATATATGTATTTAAATATATATGTATAAAATCTTTGCATTCGTAACGTGAACATTGTATAATTTTGTATCCTATTCATTCCCATTTTTGAGGAGATTGTTTTTTATGTAATATTAAATGTTGTGACTGTGAGTCCACTATATTGTTTAGATCTGTTTGGAATCTAATTAAATCTGTGATGACACTATATGGCAGGAGTGGGAAACCTTTTCTCTCCCAGGGCCATTTTGAAAATGAGTACAAGCTCTATGTGGTTGGGAGTCCTTAAGGGATGTGCTCAGGATGGGGGAAGAAAAGGGAGGGTCAGGGGCAGATCGTAAATCTTGATTTTCTTTATCCTTGAGTGCATGCCCTCCTCTCTGCTCCCTTCCCCTGAGCTCACTCAGGCTGCTTGCAAATGAGCATGGGGGGTTGGGGAGCCCGGCACTGCATGATGGAAATCATGCTAGAAATGGGCTAACCCACCCCCGCACATAAGCAGAGTCTCCTGGGATCACTCCTAATGCAATCTGTGATCCTGGAATTTCCCCTACCCCCCCCACGCTCATCTGAAAGGCCTAAGTTCTTGAATGTTGAGACTAGATCTTTAGACCAGCTCCAGGAATTGGAAAGGGGCCAAGCAAAAAAATTGTAGGCCAGATCTGGCCCATGGGTGGCAGGTTTCCCATCCGTGCGCTATAGCCTAGTTAGGGTGCTTTTACAAGAGACAAAAAACTCACCATAAGCGGTTTCCCTGCAGTTTTCTTACCTGTGTGAAGAGATTAGCCCACAAGATCTCACACTACTGACTTGCAAAATAACCCGTAATTGTTAGGAATAACCCACACGTATTAGGGCAAAAATTAGGTTTAAATGGCACTAAATCCTTCCTTCATAGCATGGAAAGAATGATACGGCACAACAGTTATTTCCCACAGAAAATTAAATAAGCTGGAGAGGTGACTCATGTGAATGCGCCCTTAGTTTGGTGAAAGGAAAGGTACAAAAATTCTCGGAGGGGGTCATACTTCTGGGGGCATTGTCACATGCAAGTAGACTGGGAAAGTGGTTAATCGGTACCTTGTCGGTTCCCAGCTCTGTTTTCACCCAGCCAGGGTGGATGGCAGTGCACAGAATCCCATCATCCTTGTACCCTAGAGACTGGCACCGTGTGAGCATGTTCAGAGCAGTCTGGAGATGAAACCAGAGGCAGAATTACAGGGGTGCAAGATGTATGTGAATTTACAGTAGGGCAACCAACTTTCCTGACCACGCATCCTGTATTTTGCATTTGGGGGGACATGAAATGCGAAATACAGGATGGGTGAGCAGCTTTATCAAAAACCATGCTCAAGATACATCACACTGCATGTTGTCTTGACTACACCTGACATGTCTCATAGGGTGCGTGGGCTGGGACCCAGTGTATGGGCTGCTTCTGCTGTGCTGGATAGTTCCTACTGCATAGGGCTATGGGTGCAGCAGCAAAACAGTATTAACATGTTTCCAGCAGCCACTGGCAACTTGAATTCTCAAAGTGCTCTGCTGCCATAAATCTGTCGGAGGCAATTAGGAACACTTCAAGGATTGGGGGGGGGGGGGGGGAGGCTGATTGTAGGGCTGCCCCACAAAATTCAGGGAGTGCAATTGGGAGGGGATTGGTAAAAGACCTGAGTTTAGGGGGAGGCTGAAAGTAGAGAATTCTCCCCAGTGTATCCACTGTAGACCACACTGCTATATTTTCCCAGAGCAGCCTTGTCTGCATCTCTGCATCACTTTTTGAACTCTTACTTGCACTTATTTTCCTGATACTGAGCTTTCTTTTACTTCAAAGCTCATGTGGCTCACTTGCTGAAACTGATGGCAGAGCACTAGAGGGGACTCTGTTTCCATACAGGGGGAAGCCTCTCAAACATTCCATTTCCCCCGGGTATGCCTCATGTGAGGGTGGCTGTGACTGCCATTTGTAAGTCTGGCTAGTTGCGTGCTCTTTCTGAGAGTGACACTCCTTTGCAGCAGTCAGCTGTAGGGCTCCTGACTAGAGAGGAAGGCCTGTAAACGTTGCAAGTGAACATTAGTCATGGCTCTTTTTGGAGGTACAGTGGGGTTCAGGAAGAATCATAGAGCTGGAAGGGGACCATGAGGGTCACTGAGTCCAGCTCCTTGCTTGGTGCAGGGTTTGCCATACCTAGATCATCCCAGAGATATGCTCATTCAGCCTCCTCTTTAAAATCTCCAATGATGGGGAATCTGCAGCCTCTCTAGGTAGCCCATTCCATTATCTGACTGTCTTGACAGTCAGGAATTCTTGCCTGATGTTTAATCTAAATCTCCCTTTCTACAGTTTATACTCATTGCCTCTTGTCTGTCATCCACAGCAAGAGAAAACAATTGTTCTCCATCTTCATTATGGCAGCCTTTCAAATATTTGTAGACTTATCATATCCCCCCTTAGTCTTCTTTTCTCCAAGCTGAATATACCTGTATCCTTCAACCTCTTCTCATATTTGTGTTCCAATCGCTTTAACATCTTTGTTGCTCTGCTGTGACTGGTTATCCCAGGTGCACTGTACCTTGCTGCAGCGGTAGGAGATGACTGGAAAGGTGGCCATGTTGGGTGGGTTCCCAATGGAGCTGCCTATGGTGGAGATGTTGATAATGGCAGCCTTGCTACAGCTCAGACTCTTTTGCTTGCTTCCCTGGGCAGCCTTCTTCAACAGGGGCAGAAATGCCTAGAGAGACAGACAAGATTAATTCTGCCTTCCAAAAAACCTGTCCCTGGCTCCATCTGTGCCTGCCGGGAAATGGGGGCAGCAGAGACTCTATTGCGTGCAAGTGCACACATCATCCCTGCCCAGCTCCTTGTGCAGAAGGGCATAAAACCATCTCAGGCTAAATTCTGCTCTCTGTAACATTCTAATTAGTATCAGTGTGGTGATACAGGCAGGATCAGGACTCTTTTCATTAAAGCGGGCAAGTGGGGCTACTGCCCAGGCTTTGAGGAGCCCCATTGGGATATCAAAATATCCTGCTTTATTTCTGCCAGAAGTGCCTGGCCCTCCCCAGGGAGCCAGAAGTTGTTGCTTGTCTGTCAGCCACTACTCCTAGTTCCTTCAAGAAAGGGGAGCTGCCTGTGGAGGATCCAGTTTCAGGCTCCTTAGGGCAGCTGTGAATGATCAGGGGTCACCCTCAGCTCCCCATTGCAGGATGCAGTCACCCTCGGCTCCTCTTCTGCTTAGTCCCTCTCAGGTTTGTCCTTTTTAGTTTTGCAACCATCTCAATCAAATGCCAAACCAGCAAGGGAATTTATTCCATTGTATCTTTACCCTTCCTTTCCCCTCAAGCCGTTACTAAGCACATACAAGCATCCCCTATTCCCTGGCCTCCCTGAACCACTTTCCCTCATGCTCCAGCACTCCCCGTACTTCAGTTCCCCACACACTCATCTAGTCTCCCCTACTCCAATGCCCCCACCCACCCTTGTCTGCTCCAGCACCTTGCTTTCCCTAACTTTGCTCCTGTGTTCCTGGGCCTCACTGCACCGCCATGCCTTGGATGTGCTCTCCCCATGCCTTGCCTCCCCTCTGGCCCCCCCGTTCCCACTTGGTATGGTATACGCCTAATAATCTGTCTTCCTGCAGGGCCCTATTACACCTAGCTATGCCAGTGAAGCAGGGGTGGAGGGGAACTGACATCTACATTCTCTTCAGCTTCTTGTCTTGCCTGGAAAACAGGGTCAGATCTTGCTGAGAATCTCCTACCCAAGCACTCCACACGGTAGTGCCTCACCTGGGTCACCAGCATTGGCCCAACTACATTAATGTTGTAGACGCTCAGCATGTCTTCCTGAGTTGCTGACTCCAGGGTGCTTGCTGGCATGACACCAGCATTGTTCAACAGCACATTCAGCCCAAGGTCCCCCAGACTGGCCTCAGCTTTCTGTGCAGCTACCTTGATACTCGCTTCATCTGTAGCTTCTAGAGAGAGAAAAAAAAACCCTGAGTATGAACATAGGACAGTTCAACTCCTGATATTAGTCAAGCAGAGCTTAGGATGGTTACATAGAAGGAAGAGGCAGATCTTCACACTCTTGTAGGTAGAGAATACACACGTTACCATGAATATGCTACCTACATTTCTCACCATGTTCCTACCTAGGAACTTTGTTCCACCCATGCCAACATCCTCACCCACCCCAGTCTCCTGTTCCCTAAACCGTCTTTGTGCCCCTTCTCCCATGTTGCCCCCTATGCCTGAAACTGCCTCCCCAAATGTGTATTCTGCTCCCTCCCTTCAAATCCCTCCATAAAACCTGCCTCTTCCATCAGCCTTCCCTAGTTTCTTACCCCAATAGGTTGCTCCTTTATGCTTTTCCTTATACTGTTTCAAGCTTCAGGAACTGCCCTTCTTCTTGTTACTAAGCTAAACTTCTCAGTTTCATGTACATATCCTTATCTTTCCCCTCTCCCTTGTCACTCATCCAGGCCCAGCATTAAGCAGGGCCAGTCAAGCCCCACAGGGAACGGGGCCCACAGAAAGTCCCAGTGCCCCCCCCCACACACACACACACACTTGGAGGATACAAGAGGCAAGACCTGAGTGCAGAGGACAGAACCCACAGAGATAATTGCCCTTGCCAGCTGGAGCCGCATCAGGGTAGCATATCGCCTCCCACCATTCCCATAAGTGCCAGAGCCTTTGGAAGAAGGACTTTGGTGTAGGCAGATAAATTGCACTGCTCCTGCTTCTGAAGACTGCTTTTGCTCTCCCTACCATCTGAATTCTGAAGCATTCACAGAGAGAGACGGGCAGGAGCTGCCTCAGAAGTATGAGTGGCGCAGTGCCCATCCCACCTGCACTGGAGTCCTTCTGCTGGCTCTGGCACTTGTGGGGAGGATGCTGTACTGCTCCTTCTGGCTGGGGTCAGCTGCCTCTGCAGGCCCTGCCACCACTCTCTACCCAGAAACCCGAGTTGACTGCGTTGCTGCAATTTGCAGTGATTTTTGCAGAATCAGCCAATCCTTGCAGAATCCTCGCAGAATCAGCCAATCCTGACCATGACCCGAGGGTAAATAGGCCCCTGGGAGATGAATTGTGGGTGGGTGGGGTCCGAAGGCCCTATGTTTGAGTGTGGGAGGTGCTGAAATTCCAGAGGATTTGAGTTGTGTTTGATTAGCAAAGTTGTGATTCTATGTCAAACCTATTGCAAATTTGCTTCCCATTATTATTATTATTATTATTAAACATTCCCAGCATGCATAGTTATGCAAATCAAGTTAATTATGCAAATATTAATGCTCGTGGTGAATTTGCAGAATTTGGCTTCACTGGTTGCAGAATTTAAGATTTTTTGGTGCAGTCAACTCGGGTCCCTGCCTCTAGCAAACCAAATGCCAGGCATTATTGAGAAAGGAATAGAAAATAAAAAGTATCATAATGCCACTGTACAAATCTGTAGTACAACCCCACCTTAAATACTGGGGCCGATCCCATGCCCTGCGTGCACACACATGCGTGCAAATTGCACACATCTCCATAGGGATTGCATTGTGCCACGTGGAACCTGCGCAGATCTCATGCAGAACTTGCGTGGATCCCGCTTGGGATTGTGGCCATTGTGTACGGTTCTGGTCACCCCATCTCAAGGAAGATATAATAGAACTGGAAAAAGTGCAGAGAAGGGGAACAAGGATGATAGAAGGGATGGATCAAATTCCATATGAGGACAGGCTCAACGGGTTGTGACCCAGAAAAGTCACAGCCCAACAGAGCTGTTTAGCTTGGAGAAAAGGCAATTAAGGGAGGTATGCTAGAAGTTTATGAAATCATGAGCAGTGTACAAAAAGTAAATAGGAAACTGTTTGCTCTTTCTCACAATAAGAGAACAATGGGACACTCTGAAGTTAAATGGTGGCAAATTTAAAACAAACAAAAGGAAGGACTTTTTTACTCAGCAGGCAATACAATTGTGGAAATCGTTGTCAGGGGAGGTGGTGAAAGCCAGCACCATAACTGGCTTCAAATGGAAACTAGATAAATTCTTAGAGGATAGAGCCATAAATTCTTACTAGTTGGGGCTTAAACCCCTAGTTACTGGTAACTCAGAGTGATTGGCAGATGGGTCACACCTCTATGACCTGTACTTGACTTCTCTCCAGCTACTGTAGCTGTCCACTGTCGGAAACAGGATGCTCGATAGACCATGGGTCTGACCCAGTATGACACCACTTATGTACGCCCAGGCCTCACCACTACCCTTACCCTAACCTCTGCCTTCCCTAGGGCTAGCCCTGTTCTCTTTCATTGTCCATCCTACATTGTAAGCCACTCAGAGCAGGGAACTGTCTCTAATCGTGACTGTTCAGCACTAGACATGAATGAATGAATAATACTATTATGCTGCTAACACAAGGTATCCTAGGCTTGAGGCAGGTAAAAGGTTAACTGGAGACTGCTAAGGACTAGGGGCTTCATCTTTCTTGGGTCACTAAGGGTGTTTTCAAACATGACGATAGCATGGATTTCCACACTTTGCCATGTTTGTAAATCTGTGCTGTTGTCGCATCTGAAACAGCCACCTGATGTTGGCCCTGGCTGTAACACAGGCCACAGTAGTTCTTAGCCTGGGCTGTGACTCTGGCCCATGGCCAAGTTGCAGCTCAAGCAAAGTGCTACCACGGCTGTGCTACGGTGGCCCAGACCGGGGTAAAACAGGTCATCACGTTTGATGGCCCGCTTACACTTACACCGGACTGGATCTATGACACTTCTGGGCATCCATGGCAGCCTCATGGGCCACCATGGCCACCCATCAGGGAGGGGGGGGGCACTCTTAAGCAGCATGGGGGTGGGGCTGTGCAGACGCACATCCGCATGTCGCCCTCCCCTCTCCCTACCCAGGCCACCATTACATTGGTTCAGCAGCTGGGCAAAATTCTGCCCAGAGTGAGCACCCTCACTCCAGGCAGGATTAAAGCATGGCGGCACTCAGCGCCATCACATTTGAAAACACCCTAAGATGCTTAACATTCTAGAGACAACTAGCAAGGTATGTAGCATGACAAGGCGAGGGTGGGGAAACCAACTGAACTACAGGAATAGGGAGCTTCCCTGAGTGTTCCAGCCGACCTCCGAGTCCTTGATCTGCAGACATGGAAGAGTTGCTGACTCCAGCTGGTACTGTCTCAGCCACACATTTGCCTTTGACTGTTTGTAGCAAGTGCTTGTAGATGACACAAGGAGCCATTTGTGTTCAGAAAACTGAATCCTGAACCAAGTGTGATGTTCCATGAAGCATTGCCATAGTAGAACAAAACACAGATATTGCCTGGCCAAATGGGTATCCTGGTTTGGCTCCTGTTCTTCACCTTCAAGGCTCTCCATGGCCTTCCTCTCACATATCTCTCCACTCTTGTATCCCGCCACATTCCTGTGCCCCCACCTTCACCTGCTCGCCCCTCCTCTGCCCCCACTCTCACCTGCTTGCGACCCCCTTGCTCCTCTAAACATCTTCGCCTCTGCTCTCTTGCTGCCCCTCATCCCTGGAACTCTCTCCCTTGATACATTTGCTCTGCTCCCTTGCAACTTTCAAATCCCTCCTGAAAACCTACCTCTTCTGTCAGGCTTTCCCTAGCTCGTCATGAGTGAAAGTGCATCCTCTTCCCCATCACTCAGAATCTAGTTCCCTGTAACTAAATGAAGCACGTACACCTGCAAATTCTCAACCTCATGAATGTACTCTGGTCTCTCCCGATGTTCACCTTGTCTTCCACTCCCTTGTCTCTTAGATTGTAAGCCCCTGGGGGTAGGGACCTGTCTAAAACTATTGATCATACAGCGCCAGGGTAGCTCCACATAGAACGCGTTGCAGTAGTCCAATCTTGAGGTCATGAATGACAGTGGCAAGATCAGAGCCCCAAATAAATGGCCGAAGGCATCAGACCAGATGTAATTTACCAGACACATTCCTCACCACAGCTACCACTTGAGCATCCAGGCAGAGCTATGAATTAAGGAGGACTCCGAGACTCCAAACCTGAGGGACCAGGGAGAGATGCACCCCATCAATGACAGGGGCTTCCACTCCCTCGCCGTTGCCCACCAGCATCACCTCTGTCTTGTCAGAATTCAGCTTCAGAAGACTCATTCTCAATCCTCATCCAATCTCCCACTGCAGCCAGGCACCAGGTAAACACTGAGACTGCTGGGCCTGGGTCATATGAAAATGAGAGGTACAGCTGGGTGTCATCAGGGAGAACACCGAACTTCAAACCCTCTCACGATCTCGCCCAAGGGCTGCATGTACATGTTGAACAGGAGAGGGGACAAAATGGATCCCTGTGGAACTCCACACATGAGGACCCAGGGGAAAGATGTACAGTCCCCCAGTACCACACATTGAGATCTCCCGGCAGGAGAGCAGAACCATTCCAAAACAGTCCTGCCCACCCTGGCACAGTCCCGCAGGCAAGTCAGCAACATCTCATGGTCAACCGTGTCAAAAGCAACTGAAAGATCTAACGAAATCAGAAGAGTTGGACAGACTTCAGTCCAACTCTCAGCGCAGATCGTCAACCAAGGCCACAAACACAGTCTCTGTGCCATAACCCAGATGAAAGCCAGACTGCGAGGGATCAAGGAAACCGATGTGGTCGAGATGCCCCTGGAGCTGCTGGGCCACTGCACGGACTGACCAATAGCTAGCAAGGGAGTCAATGTCAAAAGATGGTTTCTTAAGGAAAGGCTGCACCACAGCCTCCTTCAGGCACCCCGTGACCTTGCCCTCCATAAAGGAGGCATTGACAACCCCCACCAGCAATGGCCCCAGTGTCTCCCAGCTGGCTTTCATCAGCCAGAACAGGCATGGGTTGAGATTCCTGCTGAAACCGATCCCATAAAACCAGACCAAACAGGGCATTCAAAACCTCAAATACATCCATTTCTTCAAGTGCAATGTCGAAATCGTGGTGGATACAAGCAATTATATCCACAAAATAGTCGATAAACATGTCACAGCAAGCACTGGAAGCTTCCAGTTCCAGGTGGAGAGAGGCCAGACTGACCAGCCCCCTCACCACCCAGCAAAGCTCAGCTGGACACAAGTTTGCAGATGATACGAGGGTAGCAAAAAAACTCCTCTTTGCTGCCTGCACAGCCACGACATAGGCTTTTAAACGCAGCTCTATGCCACAATCGGTCAGCTTCAGTACAAGTACGGCGCCACCATTGCTCTAACCATCTCCCCTCCTGCTTTAGCCAACGCAGGTCTTCCATGAACCACAGGGCCCTGCGTCGCCTATGCTTAGGGAGCGAACGCCTAGGAACCGTCCCAGAGAGCAACAAGGTCATCAAGCAATCAGCTGTCAAGTTCGGAAGCTATATCCCCCAGAGCATCCCGGAACCGATGCGGTTCCATAAGTCTCCGGGAGCAAACCATACAAATAGGTTCCACACCCTGCTGGGGGCAGACATACATTAGGAGACTGGCCAACAGGAGATAATGGTCTGTCCATGACAAGGGCACAGATGACACCTCCCTCACAAACAGACACATACACCCCACGCCTCAAGGCCAGTGCAAAATACCAAAACCAGAGTATGGCCCCCCCCCCACCTCGTGAGTCAGGCCAAAAACCACCTGAGACAGGTCCACAGTTGCCATGGCAGCCACAAGCTCTTGCTCCGCCCCCTTAACACTGGCATCGGCATGAATATTGAAATTCCCCAGGATCACAAGTCTTGGGGATCGCAATACCACCTCCGACACTAAATCGGCTAAAGCAAATAGGGATGGTGCCGTACAGGAAGGTGCATGGTATACCACCAGCAGCCCCAGTCTGTGTCCATGTGCCAAATCGACCATGAGATGAAGGCCCTCTATACAAGAGGTCAATCGTCACCTGGTTAAACAAGCTCCAGGACCCAAAGTTGACATACCTACCTCACAAGGTTGTGAGGATTAAAAAGTTGTGTTAGTTGTATGTAAAGCACTAAGTGCTCCAAGTGCCAAGGCAGGGTGTGCTATATAAAAATAAAGATGTATTATTATTATTATTTTATTTATTATTATAGGGAGAGAGCAGGTATTCACGAACACATAATCTTAGCCTCCTCATTTATGGCTGACGCATCTTTGGACATCATGTATTTCTCTGTGAGAATCATGGCCTCAGGCACAGTGACGAGACACAAGCTACGGCTACTCTTGGAAGGGATATAACCACTCCAAACCACTGTTTAGAGCAGCACCCTTCACAGGGCAAAAATTAATTGGGGAGACACTGGACAAATTCCTCATGGATGCCACAGAAAAAAAGAAAAAGTCTCTGTTCAGATCAAGCCTTTTCAGGGCTCACAGTGCTGCGGGCAGGGATTCTCTCGCAAAACCTACCACTCATCATACCTCCCCTTATTCCTCGTCATACCATAAGGACACCAGGGGCACAAAATCAAAGTGGCAGCAAGGGGGTCTTACCAACAGCCACAGGAGTCAGGACTGCAACAAGCAGAGACCCCAAAATCAACAATAACATAAGGTACTCCTCCCACGACTATCAAGCAGCAGTGGGAGGTACCCAACTTGGTTCGTCAAGGTCTGGAGGGCCACAACAATGGATAAATGGGTACTCGAGACAGTCGAGAGGGGTTACACCATCGAATTCAGAAGCTGCCCCTGGAGCATGCAACCACCAAAAGCATCAACTCACGTGCAACACTGTCAAACAGCTATACAGGGTGGGGGCAATGGAACCAGTTCCCGTAAATCAACAGGGTTCAGGAGCATACTCTACCATCTTCCTCATCTCCAAAAAGATGGGCAGAGTACATGTTATTTTCAGTCTCAAAAGACTGAATCAAACAGTCTGACAGCAGCAGTTTCTCATGGAAGCACTGAAATCAATCACAGCAGCAATAGTGCCAGGGTACTTCCTGGCATCTGTGGACCTGAAGGACACATACCTGCATATACCAATACACTTGGCCCACCACAAGTACCTGAGATTTTGTTATGCGGGTACACATGGATAGCAGTTAGTCAGCCCTTTGAGGGGGAGAAGGGAAAGTGTAGGAGGCAAAGAGGCTGGCCCTCGGCCACCCCGCTAATGAGGAGTAGCCAGGTCCACTTGGGAGTGGAACCTGTCTCCCAAAAGGAGAAAGCGATGTAGAAGGCCAAACTGGTGGAGAGTGCCTGGCCCTTTAAGGAGTAAGTGAATTAGCACCAGTCTGAGATGGCACCAGCAGGAGTGGTGCAGGCAGTGATGGGAGGATCATGTCTGAGACACCTCAGCTGGTGTAACAAGAAGACTAGGAGACCCAGTATGTTTAATGATAGCTCGGGCTTTATTGTTATAGTGTATCTCCAGAGCACTCCACGTGTTTCTGCTTAAATACCTGCTTACTGGTAAGATTCGGCAGTTAGAGAGAGCGAGAGTTCCCCTCCCCGACACCTGGGCTGTACCAAGTCTCTCCAAGCCTGGGGTGTCCCCAGTCCATAGAGCCTGGACTATACCAAGTCCCTCTGTTACATCTTCCATCCTTTTTTTTAATTAAGTGCCCCATAATTCCCGAAACAAGGAGAGAGAGAGAGAGACTCTGTGTGTGTGTGTGTGTGTGTGTGTGCGCGCGCTTGTATAGCCAGAGGTTACAAGCACTTAGCCACTTACCACGGGTTCTTAAGAGGTTGTGTAGTCTCTCCGGTACTCAGGAGTCTTCAGTGGGTGGCCTGCCCTGGACTGTCTGGTCTGCTTTCCTTCCTGTTCCGACGTCACCTCTGGTGGGTCCGGTTCTCTGTTCAGGTCCCCCTCGTCATCTTCTAGGGGGGGGCATCTCGCTGTCGTCTGCATTTGGTGAGTCCCTTACTACTGGTGGTTCTCCCCATAGGATCTCCCCATACAATTTTCCGGAGCCACTCTGGCTCATCTGCCAGCCGTTGCATGCAGTAGTCCTCCTTGTCTTCTACTCCCTTGGTGTCCAGCTTAGGATTTGCCCTCTGTGTTCGCAGCCGGGACTCTGGCTTTCCCCATGGCCGTGTCTCACCCGAAGGTGTTTCCGGTTGCGCCGTATGGTGTATCCCTCGCTGGTGGAAGCTACCATCCTGTTTATGGTCCCTTTGGCCCAGGTATTGTTGGAGCCCTCTGCTAGCTGGATCTAAACCTGTGTGCCTGCGTCCAGAGGTGAGAGATTTAGTGCTGACCTGTTGTAGTAGTTTGCTTGTCGCTGCTGTGCTTCAAGCATCTCCTGGTGTCGATTTCTCTCTATTTTCGGTCTCAGCTGGTTGTTTGAGACGGATAGCAAGGTTTTTGGTCCTGCGGCCTAATAGTGCCTGTGTTGGGCTGCTGCTGCACCCCTGAGTGGGCGTGTTGCGATGCGCTAGGAAATCTAGATAAGGGTCTGTGCCTGTTTTTTCTGCTTGGCTGAGGAGTCTCTTTTCCATCTTTACAGCTGACTCCACCTTTCCGTTGCTCTGTAGGTAGGCAGGAAATGAGGTGACGTGCTCAAACTTCCATTTCTGGGTGAATGCCTGAAATTCCACAGATGTGAACTGGGGTACATTGTCTCTCACCAGCTGCTCAGGTATACCCTGTCTGGCGAAGTGTGCACTTAGCCTCTCAATGACATCTTTGGATCGCGTATCTTCCAGCCTGTCAACTTCCCAAAAGTTGGAATAGTAGTCTACTGTTATCAAATACTTCCACATGAAGAAGTCTGTCTCCACTTTCTCCCAGGGTCTCATAGGTGGGTCGTGTGGCCACAAGCTCTCCTTTTGTTGTTGCATGCTGTCTGTTCTGCAGGTTTCGCATCTTTCACAGAATGCTCTTACTTGTGCTCCCATGCCAGGCCAGTATACACAGTCTTGGGCTAGCCTTATGCAACTTTCCACCCCCATGTGTGAAACGTGGATCGTTTCCAGTACTCTTTGCCGAAGCAATGTGGGTATCACTATTGTTGAGCCTCTGAATATCAGTCTGTCCTGCACGCTCAGTTCTGCCCTGAAGTGATAGTATGCCTCTGTTCCTGTAGGTGCCCTGGCCTTGTATGCAGGCCATCCCCTGAGAATGGTGGTCTTGAGCATTTGCAATGTGGCATCTTTTTCAGTGGCTTCCTTTAGCTCTTTCAGCTTGTCCTTCCTCATGGGGACGTATAGGAGCATGTTTATGGATTCTATGTCTTCGTCTCCCTCCTCGCCCTAGTGCTCAAGGAAGGCTCTGCTTAGTGTGTCTGCCAGGACCAGGTCTTTCCCTGGGCAGTACCGGATCTCGATGTCATAATTTTGCAGTCTCATCATCATGCGATGATGTTTCTTGTGAAGGAGAGTGCGGGATATAAATAAAAAGTGAAATGAAATGAAAAATGAAATGAAATGCGCTGTAGGCGTTTGGGTGCTCCCAGCAGGGGTTTTCTCATGATGGTCTCTACCACCTGGTGGCCAAACGTATATTGGTGAAAGCGTTCCACTCCAAACACCACAGCCAGGAGTTCTTTCTCTATCTGCGTGTACCCCTGTTGGGTCTGTGATAGTGCATTGCTGGCATAGTCAATGGGCTTGTCCTGTAGCAGCACTGCGCCTAGTCCCTTCTCTGAAGCGTCACACTGGAGGAAGAGTCGTTGCCCCAGTTGGAAATATTGCAGGATAGGTGCCTTGGTCAGCAGCTCTTTTATTCTTTGTAGTGCTTGTTCCTGTGGGTGGCCCCAGTCCCATGCGATGTGTTGTCGTGTCAGTTGCCATAGTGGTTCGGCTTCAGTGGCTAGGTTTGGGCAATATTTTGAGAGGTAGTTCACCATCCCGATTAGTCTCTGTATTCCTTTCACATCCGTGGATTGTGGCATATCCAAGATGGCCTCTATTTTCTTGGGGTCTGCCTTCAAACCCTCCGCTGATATTATGTGCCCGATGTAGGCCACCTGTTGTTGTTTCAGCTTAATTTTCTCTGCATTGAGTTTGATATTTTGCTTCCTGCATCTCTCGAGGAACCTGACTAGGTTCATGATCAGTCTCCACTGCCTCATCGGTGGCCCCTTCTCCGAAGATTAAGCACATCATCTGCAATTACTCTCACGCCGGGCAACCCTTCCAGGGCCTGATGTAGCCTCCTTTGGAAGATTTCAGGTGCGGGGGAGATGCCCATTGGCATGCGTAGCCACCTGTACCTTCCAAATGGCATTGCAAAGGTAGTTAATCTGCTTGATGTCTTGTCTAGGGGGACATCCCAAAACCCATCCCTCACATCACACACCATGAAGAAATGTGCCCGAGCAAGATCGGGCAGTATGTCCTCTATCGTGGGCAGTGGGTAGTGTGCCCTCTTTAGTGCTTTATTTAGAGGCCTAGGGTCAATGCATATGCGGAGCTTACCTGATGGCTTTCTGACCACCAGCATGTTGCTCACCCATGGCATGTTGGCTTCTTCTGCCCTGATAATGCCTCGCTCCGTCAGGCTCTTCAGCGTTTCCTTCACCGCCTTGTTTAGAGCTACCGGGATCTTTCGACGGGGTAGGCATACTGGCGACACGGATTCATCCACTTCCAAGTGTTCTGTGCCCTTCAGGCATCCATCTCCCTGGAAAGCATCTTCAAATTTCATTAATACAGAGTCTTTCGTTATTCTGGTGGGGCTTGCTTTGACTGCTGTTTGGCTCTTTTATGCTCACTTAGCTTCCCTGTCAGGGTGACTTTCAGCACCTCCACCTGCTTCTGATTGACAGTGCACAAAGTTGCGATGCTGCACTCTCACCAAGTCCATACTCTAGATGGCCAGTGACCCTAGTAGTGGGTGTTGCCCCTCCTCTTCTACTACCACAAATTTAAGGTTGTACTTTTTTCCCATTCTTAGGGTTTTTTATAGTCAGGTTACATTTTCCTAGCGGTTGCACCGTGGTGTGATTGTACATCAGCAGTGTTCTCGTAGTTTTTCTAATCACAGTGTTGGGTCTCAGGTCTTTTCTGGGGATTACATTGCACGTGGCTCCACACCACAGTCCACTTGAAACCGCACTTTCCTAATAACATTTTGGCAAAAATGGCTGCTTGTGTTCTGGTGTTAACCGCCCTCACCTGGTGAGGCTGTGGAATTACAGTTATGGACGTCATCCTTTCTTCCTCATCTTCAGACTCTCTGGAGCTAGCTCCTTCCTCTTGCATCATTCTTACTCTTTGTGCTTTACTGCCCGCCTTACACATGGTGCTAAAATGATTAGGCTTGCCACATGTGTTGCATCTCTGCCCATACGCCGGGCATCTGTCCTTGTTCCTTTCGTGCCTTCTCCCACAAAAAGTGCATTTTCCCCATTGCTCTGGTGGTGTCCTGCCCCATGAGGGCTCGCCTGGCTTTCTGCCACATGGGGGCTTGCTCCTTCCCACCTTCAAAATGGTGTCTGCCCCACATCTCTCCAGGGTCCTCACCCTTTCCTTGGCAGCCTCCACAGCGCGCACTATGCCTATGCATCTCACCAGGGTCAATTCCGCTTCCTCGAGCAGTCGCTCCTGCAGCTTCCTGTCTGATGTCCCACATACAATCCTGTCTTTGATTAGGGATTCCTCCAGTTCCCCGAACCTGCAGGAGCTAGCTAATGACCTGAGTTCAGCCACATAGGCCTCCAGGCTTTCCTTTTCCCCTTGGTCCCTACTGAAAAATCTGAAGCACTCCACGGTATCATTGCACTTGGGTGCACAGTGTGCCTCTAGGGCAGTCATTACTGTAGAGAGTGGGGATCCATGGGACAGCTTTAAGCCTTCACATATCTTCCTCCCCTTGGGCCCCACAAGATAGAATAGAAGTTTTACCCTGTCTCCTTCTTCAGTTTTCACTATGGCCAGATCTGTGTAGAGCTCAAATTCTTGCCTCCAGTGGCTCCATTTGCTTGCCAGATTAGAGCTTCTGAAATCCAAGAGTGCTGGTGGCTTCAGCGCGTGGGCCATCTCTGCATTGCTCTTTTCAGTCTCTCAGTCTCTCCATGGGCTGTTCTAGCACCGCTGCCACCATGTAACAAGAAGACTAGGAGACCCAGTATGTTTAATGATAGCTTGGACTTTATTGTTATAGTGTATCTCCAGAGCACTCCACGTGTTTCTGCTTAGACTGTGTTCCCACCTGCGGCAGCAGTGATGGCAGCGGGAGGGGCGAGGGAAGACGCGGCAGCGCAGAGGAGCCAGCTGACGAGAAAAGAGCCAGTGCGAACGGGGATCTGCCATGGCTTCTCTCGCACATGTCAGGGCAGGATTTTGCACCCTGATACGTGCAAGAGAAGCTGCAACAGATCCCTGTTCGCACCGGCTCTTTTCCTGTCGGCCGGCTCCTCCGCGCTGCCGCGTCTTCCCTCCCGCTGCCGCCACTGCCGCCACAGGTGGGAACGCAGCCTTAGATGCCTGTTTACTGGTAAGAATCAGCAGTTAGAGAGAGTGAGAGTTCCCCTCCCCCACACCTGGGCTGTACCAAGTCTCTCCAAGCCTGGGGTGTTCCCAGTCCATAGAGTCTGGACTGTACCAAGTCGCTCTATTACAGCTGGGCCAGCCTGTAGTCTGGCTAATGGAGAGCAGCTGATCTGGGTATGGCTGGGGCCAGTCCAGAGCTCTCAGCAGCCTGAGCTGGGACTCAGTCTGGGGAAAAGGCTAGTAGGAGACAGAAGGGGGGAGCTCTGTCTCCAAAAGGCTCAAGGACAGAGAGCTCCTGGCTTTCAAAAAGAATAAGTGAATTTTCTCCCATATTCGTTCCCTCCCACTGACGTTCCACTCCACTTTCAGCTTTGCTCACTTTCCGCCCTCCAGTGCGGATCACTTTATTTCCGCACACAACTGGTACGATGACCTCTCCACTTAAATGTAAAAAATTGTCAAGAAGTTCTTCATATTCCCAAACCAGGTGATCGTTACCTGATTTGGCATTATGAACCTTTACTTTTTTGTCTTCCAACCGAAGGGCCTTTGCTTTGGCGCATAGTTGGGCAGTGGTCCGTCGGTATCCTCGCTCCGTCATAATGGCTGCTATCTCTTGAAATGTTTCAAGGTTTCTATATGCGTCGCCAAGCACCCTCTGGAATCGATCCTGGCCCCATATCTCAATGAAGACTCTGGTCTCAGTTCTTGACCACTATGATGTCCGTGGATGGCCAGATGATGTTTTGGAGGTTGAAGACATCATCAATAACTCTATGATCCTTGCGAGAAGCAGCTATTGTGTCTTGGGGGACAAATCAGATCAAATGTGTGAATGACTGTACATACTTTACAATGTGGTGACAGTGTATGCATGGGTTCTGCGTAGCTGTTTTTTAGGGAGCCTTGTTGGGATGTGTGCAGTGGGTGGGGAGCCCTGTGGGGCGTGTGAATAGGGTGGGGAGCCCTGTGGTGTGTGTGCATGGGGTGAGGTGCCATGAGGGGAGTTTGCATGGGGTAAGGAGCCCTGTGGGGAGTGTGCAGGGGGTGATGTGCCCTGTGGGGAGTTTGCAGGGGGTTGGGAAGGATTTGGGGGAGTGTGCAGTGGATGAGGTGCCATGAGGGGAGTGTGCATGGGGTGGGGAGTAATGAGAGGCGTGTGCATGGGATGGGAAGTCCTGTGGGGAGTGTGCAGGGGGTGAGGAGTCATGAGGGGTGTGTGCAGTGGTTGAAGTGCCATGAGGGGAGTGTGCATGGGTTGGGGACCCCTGTGCAGTGTGTGCATGGGTTGGGGAGCCCTGTGGGGCATGTGCCATGGGTGAGGTGCCATATAGGGCGTGTGCATGGGGTGGGGGGCCCTGTGAGGTGTGTGCAGGGGGTGAGGTGCCATGAGGGGAGTGTGCATGGGTTGAGGTGCCATGAGGGGCGTGTGCATGGGGCGGGGAGCCCTGTTGGGTGTGTGCAGGGGGTGAGCTGCCATAAGGGGCGTGTGCATGGGGTGGGGGGCCCTGTGGGGGGGGGCATGGGATGAGGAGACCTGTGGGGTGTGTGCATGGGGTGGGGGGCCCTGTGTGGTGTGTGCAGTGGGTGAGGTGCTGTGTATGGTGTGTGCATGCGATGACGTGCAATGGGGGGAGTGTGCATGGGGTTGGGAAGTATTTTGGGGCATGTGCAGTGGGTGAGGTGCCATGTGGGGCATGTGCATAGCAGCGGACCCCTGTGGTGTGTGTATGGGGTGAGGTGCCATGAGGGGAGTGTGCAGGGGGTGAGGTGCCCTGTGGGGAGTGTGCATGGGGTGTGTACATGGGGTGGGGAGCCCTGTGGGGTGTGTGCATGGGGTGGAGAGCCCTGTGTGGTGTGGGCAGGGTGTGGGCTGCCCTGTGGGGTGTGTGCATGGGGTGAGGTGCTCTGTGTGGTGTATGTATGCCGTGAGGTGCCATGAGAGGAGTGTGCATGGGGTTGGGAAGGATTTGGGGGCATGTGCCGTGGGTGAGGTGCCATGTGGGGCATGTGCATGAGTTGGGGAGCCCTGTGGGGTGTGTGCATGGGGTGAGGTGCCATGAGGGGAGTGTGCATAGGGTTGGGAAGGATTTTGGGGCATGTGCAGTGGGTGAGGTGCTATGTGGGGTGTGTGCAGGAGGTAAGGTGCCATGAGGGGAGTGTGCATGGGGTGGGGGGCCCTGTGGGGTGTGTGCATGGGGTGAGGAGCCCCGTGGGGAGTGTGCATGGGTTGGGGAGCCCTGTGGGGTGTGTGCAGGGGGTGAGGAGCTATGAGGGGTGTGTGCATGGGGTGAGGTGCCATGTGGGGCGTGTGCATAGCATGGGGACCCCTGTGGGGTGTGTATGGGGTGAGGTGCCATGAGGGGAGTGTGCATGGCATGGGGAGCCCTGTGGGGTGTGTGCAGGGGGTGAGGAGCTATGAGGGGTGTGTGCATGGGGTGAGGTGCCATGAGGGGAGTGTGCATGGGGTGAGGTGCCATAAGGGGAGTGTGCATGGGGTGAGGAGCCCTGTGGTGTGTGTGCAAGGGATGAGGTGCCCTGTGGGGTGTGTGCAAGGGATGAGGTGCCCTGTGGGGTGTGTGCAGGGGGTGAGGTGCAATGAGGGGAGGGTGAAGGTGATGGGATGCATACATCAGCTATGAGAAGTTTGTGCAGGATCAGCTGGTCTCCTGTGCTTGGGGTGCGGAGAGGGGGTGGGCAGGTGGAAGCGGGGACTGGAGGGGTCGAGGTTAGCAGAGGGGGGGCATGCTGGGGTTCCTTCCAGATATGTAAGCTGGGGATTTGAGGAGGGCAAACAGTCAACGACATCGAATTTCAGGGATCCAGAGTGGTGGAGGGGATCCAGTGCGCGAAGAGGTGAAATGGCGGCACCGCGTTCCTTTTACAACACACACGAGACGGTGTGAAGTACACCCTTCCGCGGCACCACATATTACAAACTCCCAAAGATCCACATCCAAGCAGGAAACCGACTCAAACCTGTGTACCCCACGGCGCTAGCTCTGAGTATTCGCTGATAAGTCGCTCCCGCTTGGACGTGCCTTCAACTGACCTGATCTCTAGAAACAGTGCAAACACACAATGGCCGCTTATGATCTGTGTGCACATGCGTGTACGTCGATCACGTCTCTGAGCTGATGCGCAGGATGAGATAAGTGCGGCTGTTTGATCTACACGATCGGATCGCGACAAATATGCGCTTTTTCTCCAATGCGCATTTGTCCAGGCAGGGGGGGAAAATGGTTTCAAACGGTTTGGGGCTCGGTACCGGCATGTGCAGAGCGCATTTCATTTTCAGATGGTGAACAAATCCAATGGCTGTTTTAACATACAGGTGCTAGATTTGTCTCGTTTAAAAGCGGCCGAAGATGAAGCCCAAGCTGCGGGCTTGGGGGACAGGGAGAATGGAGACCAATGGTAATTGACAGGGAAGCGGGAGAGGAAGGTTTGGGAGGGAATATCAGGAGTTCAGTTTTCGCCATGTTCAGTTTGAGCTGGTGTTGAGACATCCAGGCGGAGATATCAGAGAGACAGTTGGTGAGACGAGCTTGAACCGAGGGGGAGAGGGAAGGAGTGGAGAGAAAGAGTTGAGTGTCGTCAGCGTATAGGTGTTTTGGAAGCCATGGGAGGCAATGAGTTTGCCTAGGGACTGGGTGTAGATAGAGAAGAGGAGAGGGCCAAGGACAGAGCATCTGCATACTCTCCCAGCTGCCTCGGCTGTCAACACCTGAGGAAGCCGCAACCCACCTGGAGCTTGGCCTTTCTGCTGCCAGAGTTCCAGTGACCAGCGAGCCAGGAACTGGTGAAGTTGCAGTTCATCTGCATACTTTCCCAGCTGCCTCGGCTGTCAACATCTGAGGACACCGCGACCCTCCTGGAGCTTGGCCTTTCTGCCGCCCGAGTTCCAGCAACCAGCGAGCCAAAAGGCTCACTGGCCATAAGATCACTCGCCAGCAGAATACTACTACAACGACAACAGCTAAGGGTAAGCCTAAGGGTACTTCTACTACCTAGTGGCTCCTCCGTGGCCAGTAGGTCAGCCACTCTCCACCTTGTTCTTCTCTATCTCTTCTCTATTACCTATCCTCCCCACCATCATGCCTACCCTAATCTCTCGCCTTCCCTCTCCCTCCTTCTCCCCTTTTCCCCTCTCCCCCCACCTCCTCCTTCCTCTACTTCTTTTCCCCCTGCTCCTTCCTCCCTCCTAGCCCAACACTTCTCTCCGACCTCCTCACACTTCCTCCTCCCCTTTGGCTACCTTCCCCTCCTGCTCCTCCCCCACCCTCCCTATCTCTCACCTGTTCCACCACCCACTTTCTCCCAATCTTATCCCCATTCCCTGCCTTCCCCCTGATCAGCTCCCATTCTCCTGCTCCCTTTGGAACTGTCGTTCCTCTTCCAATAAAGCCCCCTACATCCATGATCTCTTCCTCTCCCACTCCCTCCAGCTCCTTGCCCTTACTGAAACTTGGATCTCCCCCTCTGACTCTGTCACCCCAGCTACACTCTCCTTTGGGGGTCTCTCCTTTTCTCACCAGCCATGCCTTGAAGGCTGGGGTGGTGGCGTGGGCCTCCTCCTCACTAACTCCTGTCATTTCAAACCACTTTCTCCTTCTCCCCCCCCCCCC
>QEPC01003417.1:482165-494709 GCA_003113815.1 Sphenodon punctatus
CTCCTCCTCTGTCCCCTCTCTCGCCCTCCCACGCCTCCCCTGCTCCCCTAACTGCCTTTGTCCCTGCTTCCTAGCTGCCCCCCATGCCTAGAACTCCCTCCCTGCCCACATCCACCTCGCCCCCTCCTTTCGTACCTTCAAATCCCTCAAGACCCACCTCTTCTGCTCTGCCCTCCCCGACTTCTTACTCCCCTCCCCTAACTCCTGCTGATACCTTCCATACAGTACAATCTGTTACCTAAGGTCTGTGTACTCATATCCTCACCACATGGACCAACCAGCCATCATTCTTGATGTAACCAAGCC
Organism: Sphenodon punctatus; assembly: GCA_003113815.1. Classification (NCBI taxonomy): domain Eukaryota; kingdom Metazoa; phylum Chordata; class Lepidosauria; order Sphenodontia; family Sphenodontidae; genus Sphenodon; species Sphenodon punctatus. The sequence continues at coordinate 482,472 of QEPC01003417.1, forward strand.
AAGCGTGTGCACCTGGGACCTCGCATCCTCCTGAATGTTACACTCCTTGTCTCTCCCTCTGTTCCCTTTCCTTCGTCCCCCACCCCCCGCCCAGATCTCTCAGATTGTAAGCCCTAGGGCAGGGACCATGTCTATTTAATTACTTTGTAAAGTACCAGTTACATTGCTGGCGCTATATAAATGCTTGCTAACAATAATAAAATAATAAAAACGTAGATGCCCAGGCACCCAGTGTCATAAGAGCCTGTTGCAGTTCCTCACAGTCTGATCGTGTTTTAACTACTTTGAATAAATTGGTGTCGTCTGCAAATTTGATCACCTCACTCTTAACGCCCTTTTCCAGATCTTTAATGAATACATTAAACAGCACCGGTCCCAATACAGATCCCTGAGGCACACCAATTTTTACATCTCTCCATTGTGAAAACTGACCATTTAGTCCTACCCTTTGCTTTCTATCTTCCCTAGCAGGACACCATGCAGGGGCACCAGACAAGGAATACATTTTCCCAGACTGTAGCAACCTAACAAATGACCTGGTGCACAACCACTTGTGAGTTGCTACCGTGTCCTTTGTTTTCAGCCACAGGAGAATTAACAAGGACCTGTTCCCTGTACCGAAACTTAGGACAGGGGGAATGTATCTTCCCGCCCCATGGCTGTCAGTTTGTTTCTCAGGGCTGGGTGGGAACCACATAGCTTATCTGGGACTTACTGTTCCCCTGCATGGACAGAGAGTTTATAAGCCTTTCCTGCGAGCGTGACGGGGCTGCATAGCTCAAACACTGTCACTCTGGGTGGAGACCTGTGCCCTGCTGGCAACCTCTCCGAGCAGCTTCAGGGCAATAGGGAGGAGTTTACCCACCAGATCCTGAATGCAAACAGAGAGGCAGGAGGAGGAAGGGTGATGGGCACCTGAACCTAAGTGTTGCTGCCAGGAACTGCCAGCAGCGAGTGGTGCTGAACAGCAGCAGCTGGAGACAAGGACTGGAAGCTAATGGATTATCCGCTGGGGTACTGAGCCCAAGAGACCCAAAGTCTAGTCCCTGCTCTTCCACAAACTCTTTGGGCTTTATCTGTAGCACAGGCGACTCGTGAGGGGACACAAGGGGGGGAACATGCCCCCCTGCAGATTTTCAGAAGCCCTATAGACCCCCTGCCCATCCACCACTCCTGTACCCCCTCCCCCCAACAATCAACAGTTACCAGTCACCTATAGTCTGTAGAATGAGGATTTGGGCACCTACCTGCCTCCCAGGGGTACCATGGGAATGGGGACTGGACAAGAGTGTTGAATGGGCAGATAGTTCAGCAGTGTCTATAGCTGAAATGAGACTCAATCAATCAATTAGGAGTCAGCTTGTGCCATAATCCTTAGCTGAATTACAAAAGTAGAAGTCAAAGTACAAACATACACTTTATCATTGGCTAAAAACATAATATTCTAAACTTAGGCCAATATTTAGATAAGCCAAATATTGGAATCAAGTCCTTATTAATAAAACACTTGAATAAGAACAATCTTAGTCCCTAAAAAGTATAAGGACATACATGAAGTTCAAAACAGAGTCAATATTGTACTAAAAAAGAGCCATCAATATTAAGTGGTTAGTGAGGCAATGAACCTAGAGCGAAGAATCTCAGCTTGATGAGCAAATAAGGCCAGTCTAATTATTTAAATAAATAAATATTTAAGAAATCTTTCTTTTTCTTTTGCTGTAGAAGCCAAATTGTTTTCTCCTGCTGAGAGAAAACCCTTAGAGAAGGGAGGTGGGGGTGGGGATAGAATTATCTCTAGCAACCATATATAGGGGATAATCAAGGCTATAATGCATTAGGTCCTCAATGCTGTCCCATTTTTTTCTTGGATGCACAATCCTTATCGTACCATGGTGTACCTTTAGATAAATTATGTTGGAGGGTCTTGTTATCCAGGAGAATGAAAAAGTAAGGTTGCAATATATTAAACAATTGTTGGAGATACATAAGGACCTCCTGGTTTCCTTGGGCCTGAATGATCTGGTCTTTCAAACCCCAAACTATCTCGTCCTGAAGGATTTTGTTGAATTCCTCAACTGAGGTTCCATTCCATCTTAGTTTTTTTTTTTTTTTACCATAACCGGCATGAGTTTATCACCCATCTGGGGGGCAATTCGTCCCACTCCACCCAGAGGGTCCAGGTTGCATGCAGGACCCTGTGTTTTCAGTCTCATCAGTGAGGGATGGTGATCACTTTTACGGCAAGGAAGTATACTAAAGTCCACAATCTTCCACCAAAAACTAGGGTCGATCAATATATAATCTATGGTGGTAGTACCCACCCACTGTTGATACAAATGTTGGATCCGATGAAGAAGGACTATGATAGGATCCGTTGACTGACCTAAGTGTCAAGTCAAGTTGCAATTGCTGTAATCTTTGGCCTGAGTAATATGTTCCTTGTTCTCTAAATACCAGGGGATCAATACCAAGTATTTCATTTATAGAAATGTAATCCTCATCATCCCAACAAAGGCCCCCTACTCAGGCATTAAAATCTCCTGCTACAATGAACCTAGCCAAGGGAAATTCTAGACGCGGCGACTGTATATAAGAATAGAACATATCTCAATTTTGTCTAGCCATATCTCTCTTGGATTGGGGAGGAAGATAAATGTTAACGAAAATCCAAAGGACAGAGGAGGGTATGGTCAGCTCGATAGTAAAACTAATATCCAAACAATGGGATGAAATGAGGCTTTTATAGGTGATTCTGGATGCAAAGTGAGGCAAATGGATAGAAGAGGGAAGAACATGGCTGATGTCACCACTCTGGGTTCCCAGACAAGAGAATTCATTCATGCTTTCGCACTCAGCTCTACCTCTCTTTTTCCATCAATCCAGGTCATACAGTCTCCTTATTTTCTCAGTGCCTGTCAGCTGTGGGGGCTTGGATGAGGATGAGGTTGAGTCATCTGCAATTGAATTCTGACAAGACGGAGGTGATATTGGTGGGCGAGGGCTTGGGGGGCCTGGGGGTGGTTGAATCTCCTCTTGTTGGGGGGGTTCACTCTCCCATGGTCTCTCAAGTGCGGAGTCTGGGTGTGCTCCTCAATTCACAGCTCAGCTTGGAATCTCAGGTTGTGGCTGTGGCGGGGAGTGCGTTTCGGCAGCTACATCTTGTCTGGCGGCTTCAGCCGTATCTCTCAGACTCAGACCTCGCCACTGTCATCCATGCCTTCATCACCTCGAGGCTGGATTACTGCAACGCGCTCTACGTGGGGCTGCCCGAGAAGTTGGTCCGGAGGCTGCACCTTGGGCAGAATGCCACGGCCCGTCTCCTTACAGGGGTGGGGCGCAGGGAGTACATGACACCTGTGCTCCGGGCTCTGCACTGGCTGCCTATAAAGCACTGGGCTAAGTTCAAGGTGCTGGTTTTAACTTTTAAAGCCCTTCACAGCCTGGGCTCTGCTTATCTGCTGGACCGCCTCACTCCCCATGTGCCTGTGCGTCCTTTGAGATTGTCCGGGGGAGCCTTTTTGGAGGTTCCCCAGGTGTGGTGGGTGGCCACCGATGTTAGATCTTTTTCGGTGGCTGCCTCTGTGCTGTGGAATTCGCTCCGGGAGGAGGCTCAGTTGGCCCCCATTCTCCTGTCATTTTGACATTTATGTAAGACCTGGCTGTTCCACCAGGCTTTCGGTGAAGGGGGGGGGCGGGGTTCCCTGCATATGAGAAATTTTTAACTTTTAAAATTATTTTATTGTTTTATTCTTTTATCTTGTTGTTCGCTGCCCTGGGCTGCCCTGTGGGCAGGAGGGGCGGGATAAATTTTTTATATAAAGAAATAAATGCTGGGGCATTCTAGCCTTGCAGCCCCCAGCCAGCCACAGTCACAGTCCACAGCTTTTCACAGGCCCCCATGCTAGCTGGCTGCGGCTGCATGTGGTGGACAACTTTGCTCCCCAATGCTGCAACCATCTTGGGTGGCAGGAGGAATGGGGGAGGATTCATAATGCACAAATGCTGGCTGTGGACCATGGCTCACATAGGTGCATTATGGGCTTCTCTGGTCCCCTGCAGCCAAGATGTCTGCAAGCTGTAGGGCTTCAAATGATGGGGGAACAACAGCTTCCAGTCCCCAAAAGTAACGTGTAAATTTCCACCACAAGGATCTCACTGGGCCAAAATTAAGGGAAGGACGGACGTTCCTCTGTAGTCCATATGACATTTTGCCCATCTTTGCACCTATAAGAGCCATTCACAACTGCTGGGAAAGCACAGTGATCCCACTTTGATCTCTCCCTCTCTGCCCAGGTGTAAAAGGAATCACATCCACTGGTGTCAATTGGCATAGCTCTGCCAGTGGTGACAGGCTGGTCTATACAAGCTGTGGGGAGGGAGTGGGGCTTATCCACAGAATGACTCATGGGTAGCCAAGCTTTCCATTGCTATGGCAGCCTCACCACCCCACCCAGTGGGCTTTTGTACAAGGGCTCAGTGAGGTAAACAATCCTCACCTATTGGGTCAATCAAGGCTGTTCAAACAGATACAGGCTTGTTCAGCACAGTATTTATTTTGCCTTCACCCACAGTAGCTCTCTGAAAGTCGTCCATTTTCTGACCCTGGCGCTATTCAATTTGATGGCAGGCAATTTGGGTTGTAAAGTGGGAAGTAGTCAGGTGTAATTTGGCCCAGGTTGTTCTAGGCTGATATTACAGCCTGGTGCAGAGGTGAGGCCCTGGGAAGGGAGTGGTTAACCCAGGGGTAAGGAACTTCCAGCCCCTGGATTAAATGTACAGTCCATAGCCTTTTGTTATACAGCCCTTTTCAGGTTCATGGATCCAGCCCGCCCTTTCAGCTCACATCTCAGCACCTGTCGCTCTCAGTGCCTCTCAGCCCCCTTCCCCTGCCCTGGGCATGTCTCCTCAGCCCCCCCCCTTGCCCCTCCCCCACTTTAGCAAGATCCCCCTCAACTCCTAGCTGGCCAGAAAGTTTTTACTAAATACAAAAGTGACCCACGGAGGGAGAAAGGTTTCCCACCCCTAGCTGAACAAGTAAGCATTCCATTTTATAGCACTAAACAGAGCCTGAGGGGAACACAGGCTCCTGAGAAGCTCATGACAGAGAAGGGAGGAAGCAGAGAATCTCAAAAGTTCAAATTCTCTGCTAGTGTAAAATTGGCACAACTCCATTGACTTCAGCAATGCTGACCCTCATTTAGGCCCTCTGAGAAACTGGCCAAAGAATCTAAAGCAGAGAGAGTGCATTTGGTATTTGCAGGGGCTGTTTGGAGAGGAGATATGGGGAGGACATACCTAGCTGCAATATCACGAGGTTCGGATGCTTGGAAGCCAGAGCCTTTAATTCCTAGAAGCAGAGAGAGATTAGATTATAGGACCAGAGTTTAAAGGCAGCACGGGCATAAATGCTGAATAGCCAGAAACCCAGTGGCTAGAAGTCCCATAGCCTCACCATCACACTGGCCTGTTTGGAGGAGTGGGGTTACATGAGTGTAAGAAGGAGCAGTCAGCAGGGTGGTGGCTGGAAGTTAGTAACCCAGGGATTACTGCACCAGGATATGGGAATCGTTCTTGAATATGTGGATGGCTGCTGGAAAGAGGAGAGAATCACTTGTTCTCTGTGGCCTTTGAGAGTCATAAGAGGCAATGGGTTTAAGCTGCAGAAAGAGAAATTTAGCTGAAAGAGGGGAAATTTTCTAACCATATAAGTCCTGTGTATGCCAGACATGGAAAATCCTTTCCCTCCAGTGGAAAGGGTTGAGAATGAGTACAAACTCCACGGGCTGGATAGGAGTTGGAGTAGAGGTGCTGAAGGGGTGTGCTCAGGATGGGGGAAGGAAGAGGAGTAATCATGGGCCCAGAAACTCAGTTCAAATCTGCTGTGGCTGGACTCTTTCAGAACCTGAGCCAAGTCTGGGCCCAATGCAGCTGGGCTGGCTCCTCTCTTTACAGAGCCCTGTGATGTTATGATGCTCTGTAAGAGGGCATGGGCTCAACTGAATCCTACCCCTCCATGGTAGCTAAGCCTGTGTGTGAATAAGCTCTACTCCCTCATACGCTTCCATGTACACACACACCTCCCAACATTCCAAGTGCATAAAGGAGGACAAGCCCTCCAGCGTACCATTCCACTTAGTTTATCATTTCACCATTGTCCTCATGGTCCAGATCCAGGAAATGAAAAGGGGCCAGATAAAAATTAACCATGGGCTGGATTTGGCCCCTAGGTCTGAGGCTCTCCACCACTGGTGTAGCCGGTAGAGGGAGCGTTCCTTTAAGTACTAGTGCTGCTAGCCATGGCTTGTGGCCAGCTCCCTAGTAGTGCTGTAGTCCGATCACTCCTATGGGATCCTGTAGACCTGGGTTCGTGAGGAGGGGGCCCTCACATCCTTTGTGCCCCTCTCTGCAGGAGTAAGCAGTGTTTGGAGTAGGATGCCATTTCTGGCAGGATGGGATTGATTTGCTGCCTGCTGCAGCAGCGGGTGAAAACAGATATAACGCTAACTCCACTTTAATACCACTTCAAGTTCTTACGCATGTTGGAGGACTACATAGGGCACCAATACAGCCCTGCAACATGCATAAGAAATGATAAAGCAATGTTAAAGTGGGGTTAGCATTATGTCTGTTTTCACCCAGTGTATACCAGGGATGGGGAACTTCTGGCCCACAGTCCTTTTGCAGTCCACAGCCTGCCACCACCAACCAGCCACCAGAGGTTTCCCCATGCCCCCATTGACTGCAGCCTGGCCAATGGCCAGCAGCAGTAGCACCTCCAGTGTAGAGGGTCACATTGCCCCTCAAATGCTCACCTGCCCCATATAAAGAAAGGAGCTGGCATGTTGTAACAAGGGGGGAAATTATACTGGGGCCCCAAGTTCAGGGGGATCCCAAAGCTACAAGCTAGCATCTGTGTGAATAAAGTCCTGCCCTCTAGAAACTGGCTTGGCCAGACACTAGGTAATGGGGAGGATGGAACATAGGAGGGACCCAGCTACTACAATGTACTGGGACCCCATATTTCTCTCAACAGCCTTGAGGGTGAGTCCCTGGGGGTCACTAACAGGCTTCTCGGAGCCCATCTCCTACTTTCCATTTCTTACTCTTTCATTTAAAAATGTGAAAGCCCAGTTTCTAACCTTCCTAGTTTTGAAGGGAACCTAGAAAATGGGGAACAAGGATGTGGTGATGCCTGCTGCAATTTGCAAGGAGTCTGAAACAAGAGCTTCAAGAGGTGTGCGTCATTCTGATCTGCTCAGACAGGGCCTGTGGATTCTGATTCCAGGACCATGGAAATGGTATTTATCTCAGATGCCACAAAATGGACTCTGCTCCTGCAGGTGGCAGCTCTAAGGGGTTGGGTCACCATTAGGTGCCAGGCTAGGGTGGCCAGATATACCTATTTTAGAGGACACTTATGAGAAATACAGGTTGCAGGGTAACCTGCCCACCCTATGCCAGGGCAGTACAGCCAAAAACCGCTACTTGGGCAGGCCAGGGTGATCTGACAGAAACCTGGCATCATGGGGTGGCCATGGTTTGGGGAAGGCTGAGAAACCCTGTTTGAACAGAGAACAGCCTGGGGAGTCTGTGTTGAAACAGCACAGGTTGCTGCTGAGTGAGGGGTGTGTTCCCACCGAGTTTGGTGGGCGGGGGGTATTAATGAGGGGAACTGTCCCCTGCACTCAAACCCTAGCGAGTTCACCCCCTCCATCCCCTCTTTTATTATGACCCGGGATCTGTTATCTAAACCAGCTCTTCCCTGGTCCCTGGAACATTTCTCAAAGCAAAGTTCTGTTTCAAGGAGTCTGATTCTCACCTGCGCTCTCGCTCCTTCTGTGTCCCGGCACGTGGCAAAGACCAATTCTGGGGGGTTTGGTTTTGCCAGGAGCTGCTTAACCAGCTCCAGGCCAATGCCACGATTGGCTCCAGTCACCAGAATGCTCTGAAAGTCTTCCCCAGCCATGTTCTCTTGAATGCTGCAGCGTCTTGCCTCTCCCTGTGTCTCCCTCTGAGAGTTCAGTTTATTTTGGGGCTGTGCCATTTCTCAGGGCTGATTTTTCTCCTTCCAGCCTCCGCCTACTTGTTTGCATAACTCAGTAAGAATACAGCCTCCTAGCTGCTGTTTTAATGCTGTGTTTGATACAGTGACTAGTCAGGCGGTCATTGCCTGTATCTACCTGCATTAAACAAATATGCACTTGAGTGAAACTTGAACCCACCATCTGAACAGGCCCTGGAACAAAACAGGGACAAAGAGCCTGTTACTTTAGCTTTAGGCTATTAAGACACCCCAAAACCTTTCCTTCCCCAGCATATTCCCTGTAGAAATTCCCTCTGCCATCATAGTCATTTGGCCTTTAGGGAGCAACTGGGGGCCCAGGAGTGACCTCTCTTGGGGGAAATGCCCAAGATTGGCCCAATGCAGATACTGTGTAGAGAAGCTACAGGTTGCCCTTCAGGCCTTCGTGGAAGCTGGGTGCAGTGGGCATGCCAAGACAGGAGGTACGAGTAGGACAGTTCTAAAGCAGCCCAGGGAAGGGGGAGTGAGAGTGCTCCATTTTATGACCCTCCCATCCCTCAAATGGCAGCTGCTCCATCCACTCAACCAGTTTCTGAGACATTCAAATTCCAGAAGGGAGCAGAATGGCACAGGGGAGAGACCTCCCACTAACACTACCCACCTCCACCACTCTGGCAACAGCAAAATTGAGGGGACTGACCATTGCACTCCAAACACAAAGGGGGAGGGGTCTCATTCATCCCCTTTGTTTCACACTGTTCCTTGCATCCACTTACTTTGGCAGCTGTGGATTTTGTAGTGGCCACAGCAGGTGGCTCTACATGTTATCTTAAACACGGGGGGGAATCAACCCCATGTTCCTAACTTTGTGACATCCCAAGGCGGAGAAGTTTGATCAAATATTTATGCTGCTTCATATTTCTTCTGCCACCTTATGGGCTGTGCCCACCAGGGGGACTCCTTTGGGTAGCTGTCATGGGGACATGGGGGCAACACACCCATTTGGGGGGAGATAACACACCCAGTTGGGGGAAGATGACGCACATTTCAGGGATACATGTAATGTGATATAAAGGGTTAACAGATTGTAAGCTCAGTTGCAGCAACATACTGAAACCAGTTGCCAGAGTGGGGGGTTCCCTTTGTTATAACAAGTGGGCAGTTTATTGCCAAGCAATGGCCAGGTCAGTCCTGCCGCCTTATTACAATGACAATAGCCAGGAGACACAGGAAGTAACCTGGGGCCTCCTGTGAGGAAGAAGAAGGAAGTTCTTCTTCAAGAATGAGGACTTTTCCATCTTGGACTTCAACAAGTAAACAGCTCAGTAGAGTAGCTGCTGCAAGAATGCAAACTATGGACTAAAAGCTTTGCCATGAACTAAGACTTGAACCCAGTCTTCAACATCCAGACCGAGACAGCATCTGATGGACCTGTATTGCACCTCTTAGGGTAAGAGACAGTCAGGGAATATCAGTGGATTTAGAATGCGTGGACTTAATGTTTGATTTATTGACTTGCACTATCTGATCAACAGCCTTGTACTTGTATATACTCAATATATGTTTTATAATCAAGCCTAGCGTGCTTGTGTCTTTATTTGGCATTAGGGAATTCACTTGAGGGTAGTCCTATCTAGGTGAGAGCCTAGACGAACCTTTTTCATATAAGACAACCTCACTGCAAAGTCTTCCAAGCTACAGGTGGCCAGAGAACGTTCTCTGCGTTGCGGCTGGGCTGGGAGACCAAGGGGAGGCTTGGCTAGGGGCGTGGGCCTCTGAAAGCTCCCTGATTGCGGTGAAGGTTTTCTAATCACATGGGGACCCACACGGGCACAGGCAACTGGGTTGCGGCTGGCCTGGTGGGCAAACGGGGACAGCCTCTAAAAGGAGTGAGGGCCCCAACCCCCAGTGACAATAGCAGCTTAACATAGGAGCTATCCAGCTCTCCTGGTCAGCGCCTCCTGTTCCCCGTTGTTTGTTCCCCTCAATTTTGCTGTTGCCAGAGTGGTGGAGGTGGGTAGTGTTAGTGGGAGGTCTCTCCCCTGTGCCATTCCTCATGAGTTCCTTGGATATGTTCCAGGCTGCAGACCTGCATATACTCCATGGCAAAACTCAGTATTGGAATGATTAGCCTGTCCCCCATATTAAGTGACTGGAAGGGTGGTAAATGTTATGTGTAGAGACACCCAATGTGTTCCCTTGTGATCAGTGGCCCAGATGTGAGCTCACACGAGGTAGCCACTGTGCTGATGCATGTCAGCACCAGGTTAACATGCACAGTGCACTGACCCCACTTTGGGGGAGGCAATGTTGTGTGAAACCTGATGGGAGGATTTTGTTAAGTCACTGGCACTAGCAAAGCTTCCCTCACATGCATTGTTGCTAGATCTGCATTTGAACTGTCTCTCACCCCTGTTCTGCAAATGACTAAGCAGTCTCAGAGCTGCATCTAAAATTAACCCATTCCCAACAGAGCTGGGTCAGATACCCCAAACCCCCCCAGACCTAGGTTTGGCCTGGCCCTGGCAAGCCCCTTTTGCTGAGTCACTGCGCTGACAAAGCATCCCTTGTGTGTATCGTTAATGAAGATGCATCTCTGAACCATATCTGTACATGGCTAATCACTGTCATCTTCTGTAGCCAGCAGGTTAAATCTCAAGTGGAGCTAAGGCCACATCCAGTCAGAACTTTTTAGAGGGGCACTTTGCTCTGGAGTTAATCACCCCAGCTCCAGTTGTTCACCCAGCACTTTGATCTTCATGGACTACTGCTCTTGCAGCCTGGGCTCTCTGTACCCACTCTTATAAGTGTGTGTGTGTGTTGGACCAGATACACAATGCAAGATTCAGAAGTGCAAACCTTTGGTCATCAGTAATCTGATGGTATTTGTTGATTACAGAAAATTTATTTGTGTAGGCTTACCTAGGTATTTAACAGAGGAACACTTCAGAATCCTGTAAACAGTTTCAGAAAAGACACACATACCCGTTTTAGAGGAAAAGAAAGTTTTATAAAAATAAATTAAGTTAAAGTTAAAATAAACATGGAAAATTGGTTGAGTTACAAACAGCTGCTAAATAATGCAATCCTAAATTCACTCTAATGGCTCCTGTATCAAAAACTCACCCTCCAGTCAAGTTCTTAGTCAAGTTCCTTTTATAACCATGTTAGCTTGGTTAGAAATAGAACACAGTTTGGGTCTGTGCATGTCTTACATATCTTTCATGTGCTTTGATCCATTATGTTATTAATTCAACTTGTTGCTTTCTGTCTAAATCTTTCCCTAGAAAACAGCCTGTTTGTTTCCCCTGCTTCCTGGGGTGTTTCTAGTGTATCCCATTAGGAGTCCTTTGCATATCTACTATTAATTTTTCACAAACTGGGAGTCCTGGATTTGCTTAATTCAGCTTGGCTGGCTCAGGGCTGAGCATGTCATTCACATTACTAGGTACATAAGGTTACATTTTATAATGTCTGTGTTATAAATCTGGACAATACTATTGCTGTATCATTGTAGTGGAGTTTTATGTCAACTAACAAGACACCAAATGCAAAGAGTTTACATGTATGCATTTTGGAATCACAGGAATATTGCTTTTTACATAACACAGTGTAGAGAAAGTAGGGTTTGCCATGCTGGGTCCCAAATATAGACAATATAGACAAAGTTTTAAGTGATATCTTTTATTGGCCCAACTCCAGTTGGTGGAGATAGGCAAGCTTTCGGACCTCACAGGGTCCTTTGTCAGGAAAGTCTGGGGTTACTTGCCTGACAAAGGGAAAGTCTGAAAGCTTGCCTACCTCCACCAACTGGAGTTGGTCCAATAAAAGATATCACTTTACTACTTTGTCTATATTGCCTACATAATACATAGAATATTTCTGATAGTCATAAGCAGGGACCTGTGTTAACTGTGTTCCCCCCATTTTGCTGACAATGGGGAAAAGAAAGTGAACACGGCATGGGTGTAGCTACCATAGGGACAGCCAAGACATTTGTCCTGGGGCCCATCCCTATGGTAGCTAAGCTGCCCGACCCCGGCCTCCTGTCCCTGAATTTGTTTATTTTATTAAGTTCAACTTCAACAACTTCTGCCCGGCCGGCTGGTCCGCCCACCACCACCACCACCACCACCTCGTGGCATGGCGGTGACCCGGTCCCCAACCCAAAAAGACACCGACCGGCATCCGGCGGTGGCAGCAGCAGCGTTGCGC
>QEPC01003417.1:508232-535222 GCA_003113815.1 Sphenodon punctatus
GCCTGCCCAAGCCCGCCTGCCTTACTGCCTCTCATGCCACGCTGCCTGCCTGCCCGCCCGCCCAGCCAGGTTGCAAAGCTCGAACCCTGCCTCAATCTGCCTGACTGCCCCTCATGCCATGCCGCCTGCCTGCCTGCCCTGGCAACCAGTGTCTGCTGCTGCTGCCAATGGCCCCCAGGCCTATATGCTGTCTATGCCAAGGGTTATGTATCCTGGCAACCCACTGTCTGCTGCTGCCAATGGCCCCCAGGCCTATATGCTGTCTGTGCAAAGGGTTCTGTACCCTGGCAACCAATGTCTGCTACTGCTAGTTCCAATGTCCCCCAGGCCTATATGCTGTCTGTGCCAAGGGTTCTGTACCCTGGCAACCCACTATCTGCTGCTGCTGCCAATGGCCCGCAGGCCTATATGCTGTCTGTGCCAAGGATTCTGTACCCTGGCAATCAATGTCTTCTGCTGCTAGTGCCAATGGCCCCAGACCTATATGCTGTCTGTGCCAAGGGTTATGTACCCTGGCAACCCACTGTCTGCTGCTGCCAATGGCCCCCAGGCTTATATGCTGTCTGTGTTAAGGGTTCTGTACCCCAGCAACCAATGTCTGCTGCTGCTAGTGCCAATGGCCCCAGGCCTATATCCTGTCTGTGCCAAGGGTTCTGTACCCCAGATTGCTGCCAAACTCAAAACCTGCCTTAGCCCGCCTTCCTGCCTCTCTTGCCAAGGTGCCTGTCTGCCCACCCAGGTTGCTGCCAGAAACAGAGAGAGAGAAGAGAGAGAGAGAGAAAGTCTCCCCACTGCTAGAAGGAGAGACAGACACAATCCCACCCATGCTGTCACCTGCACTATATGGCCAGAGAGAGAGGGAGAGAGAGAGAGTCTCCCCACTAGAACGAGAGAGATGAGGTGGAGGGGAGGCCAGCTCAAGCTGCCACCTGCCAGAACCAGGAAGAACTCCCATCTGTGCCCGATGCACACAGCAGCAAACCTACCAGAATGAGATGGAATATAAGAAAATGTGTAACATATTATGTGCCTGCCTGTGTGCGTTCCTATACCTACCTATCGCATGACTGAATGAAGTGTGTCCAACCATGCACTAATTCTAGGGACATCATTCAGCTCCCATAGGCTGTCATTCCACTGTACCTGAATCAGTCATGCCCGCCCGTCCCAGGAACCATCAATGAGATTCTGGGACCATCATTCCAGTCACTGGGGGCTGTCATTCAATTCCACTGCATCCAGAAGCCTGGTGCCCGACCCGCACGCCAGCCTGCTCCCCCCCCAGCCTACTTCTCAGCACCCACCGGAGGATGCCCACTGAAGCTGCTGAAAAAAAATCCCCTCTGACCACCAGCACCCACCGCCTGCTGCCCACTGCCAAGGAGCCTGTCTCTCTTTCTCTCAGGCACATACACACACAGAGACACAAGCCCTGCCCCTTCTGGGGGGCTGTCTGCAAGTTGAGACCCTGCTGCTTTCACATCTTTGCGTAATACCTTACCTATGCTACGTGTGGAGGTGCCAGGTGCTGCTGGTAGGGATCGACTAGCTGTATGAGATTCTGCCACCTCCCAGAACTTCAGTACAGAGGGATAAAAGATTGGCAAGTCAAACAAAGCTTGTAACAACAAATATAACTTTTATGAACAATTTTTAAACAACAAGAACAACAACATTATAAAACCAAAACCAAACATATATACAAAGAAAATAAACTTTTAACTTTGGGGTCTAGCCTACTTGTCTTTCGACCCGTCCCCCGGAACTTGGGGGAAAGGCAAAAGGGGCACAGGACAGGACTGAGGGGCAGGCACCCTGTGCTCTGGCATTTCGTACCCGTTCTGGAGGGCAAAGTCCACGGCCCCTGCCACGGCTGCATGCCACCTGGAGACCGACTGGTGGTACAGTTCCAGGTGTTCCATCTTGACAGAGACGTACTGGGCGTATGCTTCCACCTTCTTTCTCTCCACCTCGAGCTCCTGGAACTGTTCCAACAGGCGGTATCCCATGGTGGCTGCATGCAGCCATAGGCCGTCCACAAACTGCGGGGTAGGCCTCTCAACTTCTGCCCGAAAGGCCCTTGCCACTGCAGACTCCTGGGGCCTGGGAGACTCCACATCAGAGCTGGAGGAGGAGGAAGGGCTTACATGGTGTTGCTTCTGTCGTGCCTTCCCCCCCTTCTTCTGGTGATGACGATGCTCCACGGCCACAACACCAGAGTCCTGCGACTGCCGCCTCACCATCAGCCCGTGTAGCTTCTCGCTGTGGGCTATCAGCCCTGATGTGGTCCCCTTGCGCTGCCTCCGAAACTTTTTGTGGCAGACCTAAAGAACATAAAAAGATAGGAACATAAGAAGTGCCATACTGTGTCAGACCAATGGTCTGTCAAGCCCTGCCTGTATTCTGTCTCCACAAGAGGGTGGGTGGCCAATCTCTCTCTGTGTCAGTCGCCGCCGCCTCCAGCACCAGTCCCGCTTGACGGGAGCAACAAGACCCGCGGCACCACGGGACGCCGCCCGGGCAGCAGTCACGCCCCCAGCCACACCGCCTAGGATGGCAACGTGGGGATGCTGCAGAACCCTCAGCTCCACCCCCGACAGCCCCCAACCAGGAAATGCTGCCTACCGTTGCGGGCCCGTCCCTGGCCACGACCCCGCCATTGTTACGCCACTCGGAGCGGCTGCGGGCGCGTACAGGGGCAGGGCATGGAGTTTAAAGGCCAGCACCGTGCTCAGAGCGGCGCTGGTGATTTCAGAGAAACCGGCCCCCCTTGCGCTTGTATTTGTGACTCCTGTGAACTTGGTGCTTGCTACAAACTCCCTTTGCTGAACGTTTGGACCTTCCTCCCTCAACCTTATCTTGACTGACATGTGAGCGATTGAAAGAGTGAACAGAGTGTGACAGTGAGCATGGGTGGCTCCCCTTCAGGGCCCCCTCCCTTGGGACAGCACGAGGGTGTGTGTGTTCCCCTTCCCTTCCTCCCAGTCAGAGGTGGGTCCCTCTCCTCATGGTGTTCCTCCTCACGTCCCCCTCCAGCCCCACGTTCCTTCCCTGAGTGTGCGTGATAAGGTGTGTGGGGGTACCTTGTGGCCTCTCTGGGTCAGGGCACCCTATGATGATAGTGACCTGTTCTCTTTAATTAGAGGTGACGGCCAACCTACTATCCTGATGGGCATTATAGTCCCCCATTTCCCTTGTGACCCAGGAGAGCCTTTCACGAATTGGTACTGCATATCTGAGAGCGTGAGAGCAACCTCCCCAACATCCCCCTCCCCAATGACAAATTACCAGCCACCCCTGGTCCCATGTGGGCTTTCAACATTATCGAAGTGGCAAAGGAATTGGGCCAACTAGGACAGGTGGTCCAGTGATTAGCAATGGAGATGAAAGATCTCCACGCCCAGCAGGCCACCTTGGCTTCCGCTGTGTCTCAGCTTCAGGATGCGGTGGCAGCCCCAACTCCCTCTGCTCCAGGGGCGGGGGCTTCCCCTGCCCTACCTCCACCCCCGGCAGTCCCTGCACCCGCAGCAGGGACACAGGAATCTAAGGGACCCAAATTGGAAACGTTTTTTGGGAACTGAAAGGGGTTCCAAGCCTTCCTTGCCCTATGCCGCCTCACTTTCACCCTTCAACCCAATGCTTATGCGACAGATGCCTTAAAGGTGGCATTCATCATTGGCAATTTAGGGGGTACTGCCCTTGAGTGGACCACTACCCTGCTACGAGGAAATAGTCCACTACTCGCTAATTATGCAAATTTCCTTAAAGAATTCACCTTTCTTTTTGATAACCCACATTGGGTATGGGATGCCCAGACCATGATCATGAATCTTCGGCAAGCAAGGAGTTCAGCATTAGAGTACATTACCCAATTTCAGCAACTTGCCTTGGAGCTTCAGTGGCCAAACGATGTCCTCCTTGTGATGTTTCAGAAAGGCTTATGTGATAAGATCAAAGATCAATTAGCGCTAGTAGAGCTCCCAACTATCTGGGAAGCCCTTGCCAACCTGGCCTTACAGATTGAAGACTGCCTGGCAGAACGAAAAAGGGAGCGTCGTCAGGACGTACGCCTTGCTCAGGTAAAACCTGTATTCCCTCCCAGTCCTCCCCGGCTACCTGAACCTGAGCCCATGCAATTGGGCACCTCCCGGGGACCCCTGTCTAAAGAGGAACGTGAATGGCACCGGGCCTTACGCTCCTGCTTTTACTATGGGGACCTGTCCCACTTCATTGGGGAATGCCCAGCCCTACCAGCAGACCGTAGAAATGCGAGAAACGCCAGAGGGCGAGGCGGACAGGGGCTGTCTCGGTCCTAACGACCTCCCCAAACCCCCTATACTGGAATCCCCTAGGTTGCCATTGATTTATTCCGGTAACCTTAACCATTACCCCCCATCGGTCCTTGATTCGCTGGGCCCTCATCAATTTGGGGGCCTCTGGGAACTTCATTGATGGCTCCCTGGTAGCGGCCTGGCAAGTCCCTACCCAGAACAAAAGAATCCCTGAACCTATCCATACTATTGACGGTTCCCCTCTGGTCTCCGGGCCCATTACGTCCTGTACCAAATTATTGGGCTGCACGATAGGAACCCACAAGGAACAAATCATCTTTGACGTAGTGTGCACCCCCTTTTTCAAATTGTGTTGGGCATTCCCTGGCTTTGCTGTCATAACCCCACCATTACATGGTCTCCTAAGCAAATATGCTTCTCCACCCTTCATTGCCACCAAGAGTGTCTGCTCCCAAATCCCGTACATGCAATTAGGGCAACCAAGGGGTCCCTCTCAAGCCCCGCGGACCTGAACCCCGTGGACCTGACCCTCCCGGAAGTCTACCAGGATTACCAGGACGTCTTTTGTAAAATCCGGGCTATGGAGTTACCACCACATCGTCCATATGATTGTCCCATCGACTTCATACCTGGGAAGGAACCCCCATTTGGATGCATCTATGCCCTAGCGGAACCCGAGTTACAGGTGTTGCGACAGTACCTTGATGAGAACCTACAACAAGGATTCATCCGTCATTCAACATCCCCAGCCGGGGCCGCTATATTCTTTGTTCCCAAGAAGGACGGGGGCCTCCGACCCTGTGTGGATTACAGGGGACTTAACGGTATTACTGTGAAGAACAGATACCCACTACCCCTCATCCCGAAACTTTTGGACCGCCTACAGGGGGCCCAAGTATTCACAAAACTGGATATACGGGGAGCCTACAACCTGCTTCGCATGCGCCCAGGCGACGAGTGGAAAATGGCTTTCCATACGCGTTATGGGCTATTCGAATACTTAGTAATGCCCTTCGGACTTGCAAATGCTCCGGCTGCCTTTCAGCATTTAATCAACTACGTGTTTCGTGACATCTTGGATGTCTACGTCATTGCATATTTGGACAACATTCTGATTTACTCTCCCAATATGGAAGAACATGTCAACCATGTCCGCGAAGTGCTCAAACGACTCAGAGCCAACAAGTTATATTGTAAAAGGGAAAAATGCTCTTTTCACCTTACGTCGCTCAGCTTCTTGGGCTTTATTATAAGCCCTAGCGGAATTCAAATGAACCCTCAAAGGTGGCAGCCCTGAAGAATTGGCCGGCTCCCACAGCTGTAAAACCCTTGCAGCGGTTCCTTGGGAGTACTAATTATTACCGGCAATATATTCCCAACTACGCCGAGATTACCGCGCCACTAACGTTATGCCTAAAGAAGAACCAGCCATATCACTGGGGCCCAGAACAATGTTATAGTTTCACCTATCTGAAAGAAGCCTTTACATCTGCCCCCCTGTTACAGCACCCGGACTCCATTAGGCCCTTCTTTGTTGAGGCAGATGCCTCAGGCTGAGCCATAGGGGCCGTCCTCCTACAAGAACCGGATAAACCACATCCTTTTCTCCCATGTGCATATTACTCTAGACAGCTCACTCTGGCAGAGACCAACTATAACATTTTAGACCGAGAGCTCCTCGTGATCAAGGTCGCCTTTGAAGTTTGGCGCCACTACATACCAATACATGCTCCAGATCTCTACTGGCTAAAGAACCCCAAATCAAATTGATGCATAGGTGGTATACTACACCAGTAGAAATCAATAGAATAAAAGCAACATACCCCCCAACTTGCTGGCGGGGATGCGGGGAGAGAGGTACATNAGGGCATAGGAAGACAAGGGTCTGTGCCTTCAGAAGGTAATGATCTGACCATGACAACAGTGTTGTAACAACACCCTCAATAATCGGAATCCCAGTTTCCAGGCTGGTGGAAAATATCAAATCCAATGTGCATCCCACCTCAAAGAGCTCATTTTTGATACAAACATATAAGTCAGAATATAGTACAATAACATCTATTCAAGAACTTGTATGCAGTGTATTAAATAGTCCACTTACATTTCAAATTATGCTCTTGTTATCCAAAAGTAAAGCATCACAGCTGTCAGACTGCTAATTGTTTAAATATCCCCTCTATATGAAAACAGGCAGAAACGTCTCTTGCTTGCAAGGCCACTAAGTTTTCACATAGAGTCCATGCTCCTTTCTTTGCTGGCTGTTCTAATGTGCTGAAACAAAACGCCTAAAAATCCCTGGATTTCCCTAAGTGATTAAATGTTTTTGAAATGTTCAAGTTGTTTCTCAAGAGAAACAAAGGAGTTTACACACATGAGAGCTACTCTGCTTCTTAATCTTTAGCAGCTCTTAAATTGCTTGTTTTTACAGCTGCATCTCCATACTAAAAGCAGACACCTGTGAATTTGTTGCAACAATTTTGAAAATTCCCAAGCACCTCTCATCAATAAGAATAAAAAAGGGCATCTGGTACTGTAATGGGCCCATATGCAGTAAAATAAATAATCCTCACATAGAAGGGTTAATTACCCTGTACTAACGCCCATAGTTTGAACTGTCAGAAGATTGCGTTATATAAGATTACAAGAGACACTCACCAAAAACCGCTGGCATTCCAACATTGCTTCTAGTCTATGCTCTGAGAGGATGACACTACAATTTGCAAATGCGTGCTTGAGTGTTTTCCTAATGACTTGGAAGGTTCTGAAAAGTAAACAAGTTTTTGGCATGTGAAGTAATACAACATAAACATTATACGCTGCATAATTGACACATTATATGAATTTGGCATCATCATAGCGCAGGGGTGGGGAACTTTTTCTCTCTTGTGAGCCACACTGAAAATTAATACAAGCCCTGCAGAACACATAGGTGGTGGGGTGGGAGTGCTTTACGAGGTGTACTCAGGATGGATGGAAAAAGAGGAGAGTCCAGCTCATAAATCTATTATTATTATTATTGATATATATCCTGCCCCATTCCTGAAAACTCAGAGCAGCTCACAACATACTAAAAGCAAAATACAAAAAAGTGACCATATATAAAAATCTTACTCCCTTCACCTTCCCATACTTACCTTAGTATTTTCCAGCCCATTACCACCTCTGAACCCCTTAGGGCTGAAATGAGATTTCACCAAAACAGGAAATCTTGTCAAAATTCCAGTTCCCAATACTGTCTCAGTGAAATTGAGAACCTCTTGGTACTCAGTACTGTCTCGACTAGGGGTGAATCGCAAATCACAGAATCAAGAAATGTTACCAAGATCTCGACAAGAACTTGGTAACGTTCCAAGATCTCATTAAAATCTTGAGAAAATTTTTAAAACGCTCTGCACATGCGCAAAATGTCCACCATGGTCATTAAGTGCATGCTCAGTTCTTTTCAAAATGGTACCAGCAGTGTTGGTGCCACTTTGGAAAATGGCTGCATATGCAGAAGGGGGGAAAGAGGGTGGGAAAGGGAACGTATACTGGGGGAAGGGAGGGAGGGGACGGGGAGGCAGGGTGGAGAGGGGAGAGAGGTGGGGAAGGGGGAATAAATGTAATATTTTGATTGGAATGTGATATTATATTGTTAAAGTTAAAATAAAAAGAAATATTTAAAAAAAGGGGAGAGAGGTGGGGAAGGGGGAATAAATGTAATATTTTGATTGGAATGTGATATTATATTGTTAAAGTTAAAATAAAAAGAAATATTAAAAAAAAAAGAAGTTTGGCGCCACTACCTGGAAGGCGCCCGACATCTGGTGACCATGGTAACAGAGCACAAAAACTTAACGTTCCTTCAAACGGCTCATATCTCGAATGCCCGCCACGCTCGTTGGACACTCTTCTTTGTGAGATTTGATTTTCATATTTGCTACCAACCCGGGAAGCTACGTATAGTAGCCGATGCATTGTCCCGATATCATGAAGGTCGCTCGGAGCAATCTGTGACCCCGGAACTCATTCTAAAGGCACGCACGTTTGCCGGCATGTATCACACTCTCCATGATCTCCAAACTGCGGCAGCCAGAGAAATACCCGAAGTCCAGGGACCAGAAATCGTTACACAGGAGGGACCGCCTACTTGATACAAACCAGTAGTGATACCTCCGTTGCGTCAGAAAGACGTGTTGTGGGCCCATCATGATGCCCCCACAGCAGGACACCCCGGAGCTGAACGAACTCTGCAAATGATCCGTCGCTCCTTTTGGTGGCCCACTCTACGACGGGACGTACTCCAATATGTTGCAAGCTGCGCCACCTGCGCCCAAACAAAGACACCTCACCAAACCCCCACAGGACTTCTCCAAATAATCTCGACACCACGAGGACCCTGGCAGCGTATCGGCCTTGATTTTGTGGTGGACTTGCCCCCTTCCCAACAGTATACCACCGTCCTTGTAGTAGTGGATCACTTCACCAAACTGGCCCATTTTATTGCATGCAAAGGGTTACCATCTGCTAAGAAAACTGCACTCCTGTTCATCCACCATATCTTTAAACTTCACGGTTGCCCTCAAGAGATTATTAGCGACCGGGGGACACAGTTCACGCTGCGTTTTTGGAAGGCACTTTTTCAAGCCCTACAAGTCACTCTCAAACCTACAACTGCATACCACCCCCAAGCAAATGGGCAAGTGGAACGAGTCAACCAAAACATGGAACAGTACCTCTGGTGTTATATCAACTATTTACAGGACGATTGGCACGCATGGCTCCCGTTGGCAGAATATGCCTACAACAACGCCTCCAATGCATCTTTGGGGACCTCCCCATTTTATGTCATGCATGGTTTCCACCCCCAAGGCGGCGCCATAGAAACCGTCTCCACCACAGTCCCCGCGGCAGGAGCTTTAGTACAACGAATCCGACACGCTCAAGCCATAGCTCGTCGCGTGTTGCACCAGGCCAAGCAAAAATACAAGGAGCAAGCCAATCGACATAGACGACCAGAATCACCTCTTAAACCAGGGGACCTTGTGTGAATCGATAGATGACACTACCCTTCTAGTAGACCTTCCCCCAAACTGGACCATCAATACATGGGACCCTACCCAATCCTCCAACAAGTAAATGATGTCACCTATACTGTACAACTACCCCCTCACATATGCATCCATCCCACCTTTCATGTTTCCCTCCTCAAGAAAACAGAACTACGTCAGGGAATACCCCCGCAGCCTCCCGCTGGACCTGTCGTACAGTCGGCCACCGGCTCCGAGTTTGAGGTAAAAGCTATTCTGGACTCTAAGCTTCTCTGGGGCCGTCTCCACTATCTCGTTGATTGGATCGGCTACGACCCGGCCGACCGATCTTGGGAACCAGCCTCCAATGTGTCTGCCCCTCGTCTGACTCAGGCCTTTCATCTCCGGCACCCCTTGAAGCCCGGCCCTGGGTACCAGCGGCCTCGGGGGGGGGGTGTATTGTCAGTCGCCGCCGCCTCCAGCACCAATCCTGCTTGACGGAAACAACAAGACCCGCGGCACCACGGGATGCCGCCCAGGCAGCAACCACGCCCCCAGCCACACCGCCTAGGATGGCAACACATGGGGACGCCGCAGAACCCTCAGCTCCACCCCCGACAGCCCCCAAGCAGGAAATGCTGCCTACCGTTGCAGGCCTGTCCCTGGCCACGCCCCCACCGTTGTTACGCTGCTCGGAGTGGCTGTGGGAGCATACAGGGGTGGGGCATGGAGCTTAAAGGCCAGCGCCGTGCTCAGAGTGGTGCTGGTGATTTCAGAGAACCTGGCCCCCCTTGCGCTTCTGTTTGTGACTCCTGTGAACTTGGTGCTTGCTACAAACTCCCTTTGCTGAACGTTTGGACCTTCCTCCCTCAACCTTACCTTGACTGACACGTGAGTGATTGAAAGAGTGAACAGAGCGTGACAGTGAGCGTGGGTGGCTCCCCTTCAGGGCCCCCTCCCTTGGGACAGCACGAGGGTGTGTGTGTTCCCCTTCCCTTCCTCCCAGTCAGAGGTGGGTCCCTCTCCTCACGGCGTTCCTCCTCACATCCCCATCCGGCCCCACGTTCCTTCCCTGAGTGTGCGTGATAAGGTGGGGGGGTACCTTGTGGCCTCTCTGGATCAGGGCGCCCTATGATGATAGTGGCCTATTCTCTTTAATTAGAGGTGACGGCCAACCTACTATCCTGACGGGCACTATAGTCCCCCATTTCCCTTGTGGCCCAGGAGTGCCTTTCACGAATTGGTACTGTGTATCTGAGAGCGTGAGAGCAACCTCCCCAACACCCCCTCCCCGGTGACACTCTGCAGGGGACTTCCTAACAGGTCACAGGGCAATCCATTCCCTGTTGTTCCAGCCCCTGTGCCTTACCTTGCATTCTGCAGATCCATCCTCATGCCTCAAGTACCACTGCCAGACATCGGACCTTGTGCGCCCGCTGTCTGGCAGTGGAACTGGCAACCTCTGCCTTGGTGTCCTCCTGTGCCTGGCACCAGTGCCGGGGGTGGCATTCGATTCCTCACCCTCTCTGAAACAGGAACACATAAACAACACCTAAGTAATATCATGCATTTATGATGATGCCTCTAGTCCTACCTCCTTGGGGTGCTAGGGGATGCTAGGGATAGCAAATGGAGAGACCGTTGCTGGCACGTGCAAATCCTGCCCTTCCTTGGGGTGCTAGGGGATGCTAGGGATAGCAAATGGAAAGACCGTTGCTGGCACGTGCAAATCCTGCCCTTCCTTGGGGTGCTAGGGGATGCTAGGGATAGCAGATGGATAGACCCTTGCAGGCACATGCAAATCCTGCCCTTCTTTGGGTGCTAGGGTGGGATGGCAGCTAGAAAGACCCTGGCTGGCACGTGCAAATCCTGCCCTTATTTGGGGGTGCAAGGTAGGGATGGCAACTGGAGAATGGAGACCTTTGCTAGTGATGGCTGGCACATGTTTGGGTGGGGTGCTCGTGCTCATGCTCATGCCTGACTGCTGGAAGAACCCCCCACACCCTCTCTCTTGTGGCAGACATCCGCTGCCCTGCCACCCGCTGATGCCCACTGTTTGTGCCTGACTGCCCACCACCCATGCACCCACCCGCACACCAGTGAGCTCGCTCTAAAGGATAGTATTCTTCTTGTCCTCAAAGTAAAAAAAAAGTTTACAAACCTGGCAGCACCTCCTGTGCCCGCTTGCTCCTCCGATGAAGAGCCGACCTCCTCCACCAACAAAGGTCCAGGGGCTGGGGCAACAGCAACCTCTTCCTCCTCCTCCACCACCAGCTCCGGGAGCATCACCTTAGCCCCCCGGTGTTTGATCAGCACAATCATCTTCATTTTTTTTTTTCCAAACAGTCATCAGCCCAGCCAAACGTCACCCACCAACTCATCAACCACACAACACAGTCAAACCAAACCAACACACAGTCAAACACAGCCAAAACACACAAAACAAATCCAAACAGCCAGCCAGCCACACCACACATGCTCTCTCGCCACACAAGCTCCGCACACACTCGAATTTCCAATGCAATCACAGGACCACACGACACCTAGACCAAAACCGAAACCAAAACTGATCTCTGAATGGCCGAACCAAACTGAACACCACCGAACTGAACAGCCGAACACAAACATGCTTCCCGGACCGAACCGGAACACGGTTCCCGAACTGAACAACCGAACTACCAAACAACCGAACCGCGACCTGTTCGCACATCCCTAAGTCGCTCCTTCTAAATTCTACCATCATCCTTGCTAACCACTACTTCTCCACCCTGATTGAGTATGACTCCTACAATCTCTACCATCTCTTCTTGACTTTCAAATTCTTTTCCAAACCTCCCTCTCTTCCTCCCATCGACCCATCTCTGTACAAGTATTTGCCTCCTTTTTCAAGGTCAAGATTGACAACATCTATCTTGACTTCACTCAGGACTGGCCTTAGAAGTTGTGGGATCCAGGGCAAAAAAAAAAAGCCAGGCGTTCTATGCCCGCCCCCCCCCCCTCTCCTTTAACAACTGGCAGTCTGGTGTTTGCTTACAAAAACCAAGAAACACCTGCCAGGGGGTGGGGAGGGAATCCTGCTCATGAAAGGGTGAGTAACGCCCCACCTCCACAGAGTTTTGCCCTACTTCCATTAAGGCTTCTACCAGGGCCCTGCCACTGGCTCAAGGAGTCTCTTAGCTCTTAGCTCAGGTTTTCCCGGGTTGTTGGCAACAGGTGCTCCCCTATTGGTGCTGATACCGTGGAGTATCCCCCACCAAGTGGCGAGGGCGACTTGTCCACTGGCACGAGAGAGGCATTCATTGTTACCTGGGACTGAGCCCATACCTGCCACGCCTGTTGATCTGGGACTTCCTGGTGATGCACCAACACCTGCAGAGCTCGTGCTGCCGGGGCTGTTGTGGCCCTGGGTGCCTGGCAGGGGGCAGATAGGTACTGTGCCTGGGCTAGTGCTGCCCAACGAGGGGAAGGGGGGGATGCCGGCACTACCTGCACCCAAGCCCGATTCCACCATAGGAGCTGGGTTGCCCCCCTCCCCCTTCCTCCAGGGCAGGAGCCATCCTATCTACAGCAGGTGGGGGAACCCCTAATCCCATGGTTCCTTGTCTGGCATTACCGGTGCCTCATAAGGGTATTTATTTTATTTATTTATTTTTCAGACTTATATCCCGCCCCATCCTGCAATGCAGCAGGTATGGGATTGGTGGCTGGCTGGTACAAACTGGTGCCAGGTGCGGTGGCCCATTCGGTCTCCCCACCCTCTGGGGGCATGTACAGCCCCCTCTTATCCCAGATCACCTTGTTCATCTCGGTATTCTTTATAGGGGGCAGTCATGGTGGGCTCTGTCTCTCTTCTCTGTCAGTCCCCAGTGCTAGCTCTCCGCTCCCATTCCAGTGCCTTGATCCATGCCCACATGGCCCTGTCCCCAGGTTCCTTGGGTTGGTCAGCTGGGTCACGGTGGGGTCTCCGCACTGGTGGGGCATCTTTCTTTGGGGAAGATGCCCTACCAGGCAGGGGAGGGGGCCCGGCTGGCAGTGCTGAGGCCGATTCCCTAACTCCCTGGATACCCCCCAACCGGGGAGTGGATTGTGGACTTGGCTCCCTTCCCCTGCGCCTGCGGCAGGAAGGCCAATACGGGGGTCACCATCTAGGGAATAGGCGCAGGGGGGCATTTGCGTCCCATTCTCAAAGGGCCTGTGAGGGCGGTATCCGTCCTGTATTGTACCGGGGGACTCACCGATCTACTCCTCCTTCTGGGTGCCCCCCCACCTGTTCACGCAAGGGTGGGCATGGGTTGAATGCCTTGGGGAAGGGGGGTGATGGCAGAGAATCCCGGCTCCATCCCCGCCACGCTGATCGTACCCAGGGGCTCATAGCCCAAGGCCCATGTTTTGCGTTGGGGTGGAGGGGGGTGGGAGGCAGGGTCAGACCCTGAAGCCACCAGCAGGTGGGCCAGGGCCTCACACCCTGCCAGGCATTCCTGGATCATCCCCTGCCCTGCCTGGTCCCTTTCGGGCGCCTCGGGCCCCTCCTGGGGGAGGGAATTGTTCTCCACTGGAAGGTGCCCCCCCCAGTGACTCATCATCAACTGAGGATGCCTGTTGGGGACCCCTTTTGGGGGGCTTTCTTCCCCCTCCCCTTTTCCTCCCCATCACTCATGGCACTGTGGTGGATTTTTCTATCCACAAGGAATGAAAGGAGGCCATTACTTGGAACGTTCCCAAAATTTATTCAAGTATGCAGCTGTCGGGCTGCCTAGCATCCAGTGCTGGCAGATCCAGAGAACTTAAAGAAGAAGCTATTTATACAAGTTGAGACAAAGGATTTACAGGCAACCAATCACACGTTACATATATTCCATACAAGGAAGTATCAAATACAGTTTGTCGCTTCTGCGTATTGCATACAATTACATAATTTGTTTTTCTTGGCAGCTTCGTATACACAAGTTACTTGACCCCTGCTGATTAGCTCCTGGAGACTCTGCAGTTTAGAGCATGAGATAATGGGGGCGGCCAGCAATTGGTTAGTATAGGAAAGACACACTGGCCATGCAGAGGGAGTTATGTGAGTTCACATAGTGGTTAAAACAATTCTACCTCAGCACTCAGGGATCTCCTAAGGAGCCACTCCTGTTGCTGCAGTTCCTCCGATCCAGGCAGGCTCATTCCAGCAGTGCTCAACCGGGAGCTGCTGACTTCTAAGGTGCCTGCCTGGAACTGCAGCTTCTCTCTCGGTGTGAGGAGTCAAGGCTCCTCCCCTGTTGGGAGGCAAACTTGCTCATGCCAGCTTTTCATGCCTCGCCGGGGTGGGTGGGTTGCTAGGCAACCCCTGTTGGGATCTCTGTGGTGATGTGCGCCCTGCACGCGTCCCACCACATTGGTGGGAGAGGCCAACAGCGTGCGCGAAAACAGCTAGGCTGAGCGGTCAGATCCTGCCCAGCCTCAGTCTAAGGCTGGACACAGAGCACTGTGGAACTCTGCCAGGCTGAAGTCCAGCCAGAGGCCCAGCTTGTGAGTCCTTGTCCCGGAAGGCCCTGAGGCCTAATAAAGAAGTGTATTAACAGCTCGGTGGTGTCTGTGAGTATCTGGGGGCCCCACTCAGTCCCTCATCCTGATCCTGCCCACAGCCCCAGACAGGAGACCCAGCCAAGTTTCCTGTGACCCAGTCAGGGGACACTACATGGTGTCAGGAACAGTTTTCACCTGCATCGCAGTTCCTCCTCTAATCCAAACCCACCCCTCCCCAGCCAAGTATGGTGCATTTTAAGCAACCATTAGCTCTCAGCTTCACAGGGAACCTGTGGGAAAATTGGTGAAAGTGGGAGCAGCAACTCCACATCTACCTTGAGGTAACAAAGGCCCAGGAAGAGTCACAGAGCTACCAGATCGCGGTTGCCTTGCACTTCCTGGGGAAGAAGGCCCTGGAGGTGTACAATACCCTCCCTGATGTTTACGCCAACCCCACTCGGAGAATGCTAGAAGAGTTGCTCATGGCACTCAGAGGCTACTGCTCATGGACACTCACAACCCCCCTCTGCTCAGTAAGACTGCATGCGTTGCCCTTGACCTCATCCGTCGAGTCTACGAAGTCACTCTCCACCATCCTTCAACAAAAGAGGAGCTCCTTTCCCTCTACTCTGATGTCATGGAGGGCCTTGGTCGCTTTCCAGGTCTCCATCACATACACATGGATCCCAGCTTGCCCCCAGTGATTCATGGGTGTAGGAAAATATCCTTCACAGTTCAGAAGGGTCTCAAGGAGACTCTCACAGACCTGGAAGCAGCGGGAGTAATTTCTAGGGTCACCAGGCCTACACCATGGGTCAGCAGCCTGGTGATCACCCAGAAGAAGAATGGATCTTTGCGCTTCTGTCTTGACCCATGAGACCTGAACAAAGCCAATCATCACCAGCACTTCTCCATTCCCACAGTAGCGGACGTGCAGAGGAACCTCGCAGGCAAATCCCTCTTCTCCATCCGGGATGAGAAGGATGGTTATTGGTAAATCGCCCTGGACAAACCCTCAGCAGAGCTGTGCACATTCAATACCCCAGGGGGGCACTATCACTTCAACAGGCTCCCGTTCGGGATCAAGTCGACCAGTGAGGTGTTCCAGCAGAAGAACTATGAGTGCTTCGGCGACATCCCAAGCATTCACATCATTGCAGACGACATTGCTGCCTCTAGCAAAGACGAGCACGACCAGACCCTACAGGTGGTCCTCCAGAGAGCTCGTGACCGTGGAGTGAAGTTTAATAAGGCCAAGATCCAGTACATGGTACAGAGTGTCCGGTACATGGGGCACATCTTCTCGGGTGCGGGAGTCTGCCCCAACGACAAAAAGGTGGAAGCCATCTCCAAGATGCCCCCCCCCCATCCCCGGAGGACAAAAAAGCACTGCAACGCATTCTGGGCACCATCCAGTACCTAGCCCAGTACATCCCCAATGAATCCAGTCTGACTGCCCCCCTACGAACCCTGCTGCGCAAGGATGCCACATGGTTCTGGGACGCACACCATCAGTCTGCCCTCAACACCCTCAAATGAACCATCCTGTATGCTCCTGTTCTGAGGTACTTTGACCCTGCTGAACAGCTAGTGATCCAGGCAGATGCCTCCAAGGATGGGCTTGGGGCCTGCCTCTTGCAAAAAGACCACCCCATAGCCTATGCCTCCCGCTCCCTCACCTCAGCGGAGCAAAACTACACACAGATCGAGGAGCTTCTAGCCATCATCTTCGCTACCGCCAAGTTCCACCAATACGTATATGGCCACATGGTGTGGGTGCAATCCGACCACAAGCCGCTCGAGGCCATCATCACCAAACCCATAGGGAAAGCCCCAGCTAGGCTGCAGTGTATGCTCCTTCAGCTCCAGAAGTATGACCTGGAATTTGAATACACTAAAGGTTAAAACATGCATATTGCCGACACCCTTTCAAGAGCCCCCATCGGAGGGGATGCAAGGCATATGCAAGCGGTGCTTGAGGAGAAGGTCATCTACAGCACCAGGTGCACCATGCCCCAGAGCGAACTCCTACTCTGTCAGCTTCAGGATCACACAGCCCGCAACCCAGATCTTCAGCTCCTGAAGTCCATCCAGGAATGAGGCTGGCCTGACTGGCCACAACAGTGCCCTCCACAACTCAAGCCATACTGACCCCTCTGAAAAATGCTCCGAGTGGAAGATGGACTCGGGATGGTAGGTCCCAAAATCCTCACCCCGAAAAAATCTCATGAAAACATGCTGAGAGCCATTCACCTGCCCCACCAAGGGGTCCAGAGGTCTAAAGGCAGGGCGCGAGCGCTCATGTACTGGGCCAACATGACAGCGGAAATAAAGTAATGGGTTGCTGGGTGTGACTCCTGCCAGGAACTGCGTCCCTCTTGCCACCTTGAGTCAGGTCATCCCCATGGTGCAGTTTCTGAGCAAAAAGTTGGCAGGCTTCTTGAGGGTGCAGGTGCAGTTGCCAGAGGAGCAGCACTTCTTACCAGAGGTGGTGGGCCTGGTAAAGAGACCCCAGGCAGCGATTAGGAGGCGGCTGGAGCCCCTGCCGAAAAAGGAGTATGTGCTGACGATGCTCTGCGGCCCCGGGTGAAGGGAAGTGTGGCGGACTGCTCCGGCACCTTCACCCTCAATTAACAGGAGCTGATAGAGAGGGTGAGCAGGGAAAAGAGGGGTTTATGCCAGGACCTGGGGAGTGATGCGGGGGGAAGCAGCAGGGTAGAGGAGACAGAGAACATTCCTAGCAGGAGCAGCAGCCGTGTGGTCACCCCCTGTAAGGTCTCCCCTGGGCAGGCTCTGGGCACAGGCTGTTGGAGTGGTGATGGGAGGCAGACACCTAACAGCGCTGAATTGGTGGTGGCGCAATACTTGGAGGAGTCAGTGGAGGATCCCAGCAGTGATCTGTTGACTTACTGGACCCACAAAGTCTGAGTGTGGCAGGCCCTGGCCAAGGTGGCGCAGGAGCTACTAAGCTTCCCACCAACCAGTGTGCCAAGTGTGTGGGTCTTCTCAATAGCAGGGGACTGCCCTTGCTTTAGGACTGGGATATCCTAAAGCAAGGAGAGTCCAGCCAGCATTAATCTAAAGGTAAAGGGAACAGCATTGTGTACGTAATGATGTGTTGTGTTAACTGTGGGGAAAAGGCAGTTGGCGTTTGGGGGAGTTAGCATGACCCATGGGATGGAGAAAAAAGAGCTGGCCACTGCTGTTTCAGGTGGAGATATTTATTCATGCATAAGCATGATACACACTGATATGTGCACATACGCCAGTAATTGGCAGCATGCTCCATGCTTACTGCTGTGCGCTTCAGCCCTCACTCCTCTCACCAGGGCAAAGTCTTCCCTTCCCAGGTCACCAGGATCCCATGTTGCTTCTCAGAGAGGCTGCAAAGCACCTTCATGATCCCGCTCACACTCTCATCCACGGTCAGGTCAGCCTGCAAGAACATTAAGAAACGTCTGACAGGGACCAACCAATGGTCCATCTAACTCAACATTCTGTCTTTGACAGTGAGAAAAATGCACAACCTGTCAAAATGGAACATTCCATTTCCTGTATTCACCCGGCAGTCAGAGGATTCATATACCCTGGCCAACCAGATTGTCAAACTGGATTGTCAGATGAACGCTGCACTGTCAGGGAAAAGCTGCTAAGCACCTCGGGATTGATGAGAGGTTTGTTCAGAGAGAATGTAACACAGGGACCCTGCCAACGAAAGGGGTGGGAAGCCAGTAGTTTCTGTCTATTTTATTTGTTCCACTTCCCAATGGCTAGAGCAGATAAAACCTCTCCTCACTTGTCCTGAAGTCTGTGGGGATTTCCTGTCCTGCTCTATAGTTAAGGTGGTTGTAAACTTTCATTTTACACCGCCTGTGCTTTTCAATGGGAGTCAGGAGAGCAAGTTCTTCCCGGTTTGTCGGGAAGAAAATGTATTGATGGGCTTTGCAGCGTTTCTGCAATGCATATCTTATATATAATTGGTTAAAAAATTAAAGAACGATGTATAGTAGACCCTTTTGGTTCTTATTGCAAATTTTGTCTTTTCTAAGAAAAGTTATAACGATTTAAAAGTCCCATTTTGAGTCAATGGAACTTAACATTAAATGGAACTAAATGGAACTTAAGTGGAATGAGAGCCAGTGTGGTGCAATGGCTACGTGCGCAGTACTTGGACCGGGAGGTAGAGGGGGACCCTGGTTGAAGTCTCACCTTAGCCAAAAGCTCACTGCATTTTTCACACACACACACACACACACACACACACACTCTGCCCTGAGGCAGTTCTTAGATGCATTCTTCACACAAACACTGCCCTGAGACAGTCTAAAGTAACCACAGCTGTAGACGTCACAGGCTGCCATGGAAACCGAGTGACCACAGCTGCCTAGAGCAAAGCGGTTTACTAGGAGAACTTTTTACACATAAAAGTTCTGGGAGAAGTTCTGTTCAGAAGTTCAAAGAGCCGGATATTTAAGATTTGGGTGAGTGATTTAGACACACAGAAAGTTCAGAATGTAACAGAATGTAACAGCAAGCATGCAGGAGAAATGTGTGTTTAAAAACATCCATTGTTTCTTGTCCCAGCATTGGGCTGCACTGGCTAAGGGAACCTCCTAAATTCCCCCTGATCCCTGGATGATCCCTTCTGGAGCCAGGCAGTTGGGAGGGGGAATTGGTCCGTCTGCCGTTGGACCAGGGTTGTCAGACCTTGCTTGTCCTGCCAGACCTTTTGGCTGCATTCGACACAGTCGATCATGAGATGTTGGTGACTTGTCTGCGGGACTGTGCTGGGATTGGCTGGACGGTCTTGGACTGGTTTTGTTCGTTCCTGGCCGGGAGAACTCACCGGGTGATCTTGGAGGAGTGTACATCTTCTCCCCTGGACCTCATGTGTGGAGTCCCACAGGGTGCCATTCTGTCCCTCCTCTTGTTTAACATCTATATGCAGCCATTAGGGGAGATCGTGAGAGGGTTTCAGGGCATGCAGTGTCATCAGTATGCTGATGACACTCAGCTCTACCTCTCTTTTTCCATCAACCCAGGCCATGCAGTCTCCCTATTTTCCCAGTGCCTGTCAGCTGTGGGGGCTTGGATGAGGTTGAGCCATCTGCAATTGAATCCTGACAAGATGGAAGTGATGTTGGTGGGCGAGGACTTGGGGGACCTGGGGGTGGTTGAATCTCCTCTCGCTGGGGGGGTTCGCCCTCCCATGGTCTCTCAAGTGCGGAGTCTGGGTGTGCTCCTCAATTCACAGCTCAGCTTGGAATCTCAGGTTGTGGCTGTGGCGGGGAGTGCATTTCAGCAGTTATATCTTGTCCGGCGGTTTCGGCCGTATCTCTCAGACTCCAACCTTGCCACTGTGATCCATGCCTTCATCACCTCGAGGCTGGATTACTGCAACGTGCTGTATGTGGGGCTGCCCGAGAAGCTGGTCCAGAGGTTGCAGCTGGTGCAGAATGCCGTGGCCCGTCTCCTTACAGGGGTGGGTCGCAGGGAGCACATGACACCAGTGCTCTGGGCTCTGCACTGGCTGCCTATAAAGCACCGGGCCAGGTTCAAGGTGCTGGTTCTAACCTAAAAAGCCCTTCACGGCCTAGGCCCTAGTTATCTGCGGGACCGCCTCACTCCCCATGTGCCCATGCGACCCTTGAGATCGTTCGTGGGAGCCTTTTTGGAGGTTCCCTGGGCGAGGTGGGTGGCCACTGATGTTAGATCTTTTTCGATGGCCACCCCTATGCTGTGGAATTCGCTCCCGGTGGAGGCTCGGTTGGCTCCCACTCTCTTGTTATTTTGGTGTTTATGTAAGGTCTGGCTGTTCCGCCAGGCCTTTGGCGAGGGGGAGGTGGAGGTGGTAGGGGGAGGGTCTCTTTCCCTGCATTTTGTAAATGTTTAACTGTTTTAAATTGTTTTATTGTTTATACTGTTGTTCACCGCCACGGGCTGCCCTGTGGGCAGGAGGGGCGGGATAAAAATTTGATATAAATAAAATAAATAAATAAAAAAAGGGGGAGGGGAGATTTAAAGTGCCTGTCCCTGTTCACTCCCCCCATCTGCCTGATCATTCACTCTCCTGCCCGCACAATCGTGTTCTCCCCCTCCAGCTGATTGTATTGGGCAGGAATGAGAGTGATTGATTGGGTATCTAGGAGACTAAATGATTGGTCAGGCAGGAAGACTGAACAAGCACCAAACCACTGGCTATACTGTCCCCCTGGCCTGCCTGAGCCCCATCAGCAGTCAGGGTAGGAGGAGAGGTACTACTGCTCCCTCTCCCCTGCCTGATGCTGTGCCACTGAGCCCCTCACCAGCAGCCTGGGTGGGAGGAGAGGCACTACCATCCACCCTTAGCCTGCTGCTGGTGCTACCCAAACTCCCTTGGCAGCAGCTGTGGGGGGGAGGGAGAGACACGTCTGCCCCTCCTTGCCCGATGCGGCTGCCATTGCTGCTGCCCTTGCTCAAGCCCTCTCTCCAGCATCCTGGGGGAGAGGGGGGGAACTACCCCCCACTTATTCCAGTACCACCGCCACTGCCTGAGCCTCTTAGGCAACAGCCGGGGGGACGGGTGGTAGTGCCTCTCCTCCGGCCCAGGCTTCTGGTGAGGGACTCAGGCTTGGGCAGTGGCACAGCATCAGGCAGGGGAGAGGGGCCCACCCTGACTGCTGATGGGGCTGAGGCGGGCCAATGGGACAGTACAGCCAGTGGGTCAGTGCTTGTTCAGTCTTCTTGCCCAGCCAATCATTTAGTCTCCTAGTTGCCCGATTGATCACTCTCCTTCCTGCCTGATATGATCAGGTGGAGGGGGAGAGTCAACGATCATGGGAGCAGGAGAGTGAATGATCAGGCAGGCAGGGGAAGTGAACAGGGACAGGCACTTTAAATCTCCCCCTCTCCAACTACCTGACTACAACCACCCCTGCCAAATGCTGGACAGCAACAGAGAAAGAAAATGAGTATGTGAGTGTGAAAGAGAGTGTGTGTGTGTCCAAAATGGAGTTGGATAAATTTATGGTATATATCTTGTGAGGAGTTTTTATTATTTGATGCTACAGGACAAAGTCCCCCCCGCCCCCGCAAAACATGGGTTCCCCCCCATCCCGTTTCTTCCTGTAGAATCAAAGTTGTCTGAAGTTGGAGGTGAGAGTGTCGAGGTATTCTGCTCAACGTGTATATGCAGCCGCTTGGGGAGGTCATGAGATAGTATGTGGTGCGGTGTCATCAATATGCTGATGACACCCAACTCTACCTCTCTCTTTCATCCGATTCAGAGCCGGCAGTCTCAGTACTTACCCAGTGTCTGGCGGCTGTGGGGGACTGGATGAGGGTGAGCCAACTGAAGTTGAATCCCAACAAGATGGAGGTGATGTTGGTGGGTAAGGTGGCAGATGTGATGGCCCCTGTCATTGACAGGGTTCACCCTCCGCTGGTTCTCCAAGTTTGCAGTCTGGGCGTGCTCCTCGTCTCGCAGCTCCGCATGGATCTCCAGGTAGGGTGTGTGGCAAGGAGTGCGTTTCACCAATTACATCTGGTGCGTCGGCTTTGGCCGTATGTTTCAGATAGCGACCTGGCCACCATCATCCATGCTTTCATTACCTCGAGATTGGACTATTGTAACGCACTCTATGTGGAGCTACCCATGATGACGGCCCGAAAACCGCAGTCTTCTTACGGGGTCGGGCCACTGTGAACACATTACACCGGTGCTCCAGGCCCTGCACTGGCTGCCGATAGTCTTCCAGGTCCGATTAAAAGTGTTGGTGTTAACTTATAAAGCCCTATACAGCCTTGGCCCAACTTACCTACAGGATCGCCTCACTCTCTGTGCTCTGGAGTGACCTCTATGATCAACCAGGAGCACCCTCCTTGAGGTTCCCCGTGTGGCCCCGGGGGGGGGGGGGCAGTATGGAGAAGGCGTTCTCGGTGGTCGCACCTCAGCTGTGGAATTCCCTTCCTGGTGGAGGCCCAGATTTCTCTGACCCTCCCTTCCTTCCAGCATATGACTAAGACCTGGCTGTTCTGCCAGGCGTTTGGCGGGGGAGATGGGGTTTAGGGTGGGGGGTTGTGGGTTAAGGAGGGGGGAGAGAGATCTATTTATTTGTTTTTTGCCTTCTCTTTTATTGTGATGTTTTAAGCTTTTGAAAAATTGTTTTATGTGTGTAAGCCGCCCCAAACTGCCTGGAGCAGGAGGGGCGGGGTAACAAAAAGTGTTAAATAAATAAATATAACTGATCACCATATTTGGGGTTGGGAAGGAATTTTCTCTCTGGGCAGATTGGCAGTTGGCTCTGAGGGTTTTTCACCTTCCCCTGCAGCATGGGTGTGGCTTGTCTGTTTGGGACATCTGGATCCTTCTTTTTCTAAAGTTATTTCCTGTTATTTCAAGCATCAAGAGCTAATGTGGTGTAATGGCTAAGTGTGTAGTACTTGGACTGGGAGGTGGGTGTGGGACCCCAACCCCGACCCAGTTTTAGTCTCACCTTAGCCAGAAACTCACTGGCTGACTTTGGGCCAGTCACAGTATTCTTTCAGCATAACCTACCTCAAAGTGTTGTTGTGAGGATTAAAAAGTTGTGTTAGTTATATGTAAAGTGTTCCAAGTGCAATGGCAGGGGGGCACTATATAAAGATTATCATTATTATCCATGTGCTCTGGTTGGTCCCAGTCTCTGCTTGTAGCTATTGGTGGAATTTCTCTGTGTGGATGGTTGGGGTGTGGCAGGTCCTGCAGTGGTGGTGCAGGGGCTGGACTAGATTACCCTTGAGGTGAATGAGAGGAGACATTGATGTGCTTGTTCAGGGAAGGGGGACAAGCGCTTTAAATAAACTCCCTCTTCCAACTGCCTAACTGCAGCGGGGATCATCCGGGCATCAGGGAGAATTGTCATGGAGGTTCCCTCAACCAGCACAGCTCCAGTCGGCTGTGTGGGGCACAGAAGGTCATACAGAAATCAAAAGACATTGGAAATTCCATATACATACAAACCTACATTTTATAAACCTCATTAAGGTGGCATTATAAGTCAATCAAATGCTAACACGACAGTAAATTGACTCTTAAGGTACATTACTTGTACACTCCTATTTCTCTAACCTACATTACCTATAAAAATGAGTATTCCCTCTCTAGAACCAACTTTCACAAGTGATACAAATTAATCAGTTTCAAATAGGAAAAATGTAGCACTCAACCATTTTCAATACAGTATATCACTCAACACATGCTTAATACCTCACCAATGTACACTGGGGAAAATATAATTTATGTCTTAACTGAAATTAAAATTAAGAAATGTGGTACTGACTATCTGAATGAGGGTAACAAGTGGTGAGGATACTATTGATTTTAACCCACATCCATTTTCTGGAGGTATTTTCCTGACCCGGGGGCACATCTCTCGCAAAAAGTTGTGAGTTAGTAGCTCTCCAACTTTGCCCTTTTAGAACATTGTCACCTGAACCCAGGTCCACAATATACTCAAAGGAAATTTGGTTACCATTAACTGCTTTTTTTTTGTGAACAAAAAACCCTGTGGCAAAAAAACTACCCCAATACGTTTTGCCATGAAGTGTGTTTGAACCCCAGGTTTTTCACCTGGGGTTAAAAAACTATCTCAGCACATTTCATGTTAGTTTACACAATCCAGAAATGTCAGCACCAAGAATGGGAGTAGAAAAAACACCCCAAGACACAATTAACGTCAGGTTTTTTAACAGTGTATGAGGGTTAATTTCAGTTAAGATGTAAATTATATTTTCCCCAGTGTACATCAGTGAGGTATTAAGCATATGTTGAATGATACACTGTATTGAAAATGGTTGAATGCTACATTTTTTCTATTTGAAACAGATTAATTTGTATTGCTTGTGAAAGTTGGTTTTAGAGAGGGAATACTCATTTTCTATAGGTAAGGTAGGTTAGAGAAATAGGAGCATACAAGTAATGTGCCTTAACAGTCAATTTACTGTCATGTTGAGTTTTATTGAGTTGTAGTGCTGCCTTAAAGAGTTTTTTAAATCAGAGGGTTTTTGTATAGGGAATATAATAAAGGGCCTGTTAAGATGATACTATATTACTCCTACCAAGGAGCCAAAAGTGTCGGCTCCACTGCTTTTTGTTCCAAATAAAGGGGAGGGATTGCATTCTTCAGGATGTCCCTACAGGGAGTTGTTATGGTTGACTGAGGACTCTCTACAGGGCACAGTTAACACCATCAGCAAAGAGCCTACAGGCCAAAGGCTGATCAAGATGCAAAAAGGTTAGATATTTACCTGGTCCACTTTCACATGTACAAAACTAAACCTATTTATCAAAACTAAAGCAATTGTTCAGATTTTAGTTCAGTATTGTTAACGCTACACTCCTAAACTGATTTAGTACCACCACCATCTTCCCCCAGTGGCTGAGTCACAAAAGTGCACATGATGACACCTATCTCTTCATGCCATGTATGCAAAACATTCCAGGATGAACTCCATAGTCCTTGACGGGAGAAACACTTTACTCTGCAGCTCAGGGATGATTTGTAATTTGTATATCATGTTCACTAGCCAAACAAAGACGTGTTCACATTACAAAGTACTTTGATTTAGGAAGCAAAGGGGATTATCTACGCCTGGTTTTCACAGGAGTGACTTCTACTTCTGAATACCATTGTTTGACGTGAACAATAGTGAGGTACAAGCGGGTTAATGACTTAATAAACCGATTTAGCTGTTTGTGCAAACATGGCCTGGAATAACAGAAACACCCACTGTCAGCTAAAGCAAAAGAGCAACATACCTCATCACCGCCCAGTTCAGTTTTTACCCAGCCAGGGTGGATGGCAGTGCAGAGAATCCCATCGTCCTTGTATCCCATGGACTGGCACTTGGTCAGCATGTTCAGAGCAGCCTGGAGGTGAAACACAATGAGCGGAGGCAGGACACGGTCACTCACAAAAACCCAGCAACCACTTTACCCCTTCCTCAGAACATGATGATGAGTCTGATATAGATTCAGTGAGTGGGTGTAAATTTACACCCAGGAATTCAGAGATTCATCCAGTCAATGACTGCAGCCAGAGTAGGGAATGTGCTTGTGCAGCAGGGGATGGAAAAGCCACTCCAGGAGCCTCAGTTTATCAGGGATCGTGGAAGGTGTTACTAGGATTACCACCTCTTTGACTCTGTGTTTGTGTCTAGAGTCTCTGGGTTGAGCTCTGATTTCTCTGTTAGCCCAGCTAACTCAGAAAAGCCAGGGCTTCCTGGGGTGGGCTGTAGGGCAGTGGTGGCCCTCGCCTGAGGGCACTGGGGCAGTGCCCTGCCCCCTCTCTCCCCCCCGTCCCCAGGTGCCACTGACAGAGTGCTCACTGACTGAGTGCGCTCTATCTCTCCTGGCTGAAATTAACATTGGAGCGCTGCGCAGCTCTGATTGCTGCAGCATGGTAGAGCAGTGCGGCACTCCAATGTCAATTTTAGCCGGCAGAGACAGAGCGCTCAGTCAGTGAATGCTCTGTCTGGAGTCCCAGAAGGGACAAACTGGACTGAACATGCGCCGGGTGGCTGAGCGTTCAGTCCAAGCGAGCCACTGGGAAATGAAATTTCCCACTCATGGCAGCTTTGCATTGAGCCCTATGGGCGTTCAGGGGAGGTGCTCGGTGGTGAGATATGCTGCAGCACGCATGCTTGAACTGACTCCATTGAGCATGCGCGCCGCAACACATCTCGCCGCCGAGTGCCTCCACTGAATGCTGAACTCAACTGCCTGCTGCCTGCCTGCCCCGCCTACTGCCCTGCCCTGCGACGGTGAGTAAATGTGTGTGTGGGGGACTCAGGGAGAGAGACTGGGGGCCTGGCATGGAAGGGGGGGAGGGTGTGCAAGACTGGGCAATGGGGGGGAGAGTGGGTGCGCGCCCACCCTCCCCCCCATTCCCCAGTCTCGCACACCCTCCCCCCCTTCCATCTCAGGCCCCCCGCCTTGGGAAAGACTGGGGAAGGAGGGGTGAGTAAACGTGAGGGGGACTCAGGGAGAGAGACTGAGGGCCTCGGATGGAAGGAGGGGAGGGTGTGCAAGACTGGGAAATGGGGGGAAGGGTGGGTGCACACCCCCTCCCCCACCATTCCCCAGTCTCGCACACCCTTCCATCCCAGGCCCCCAGTCTGGGGAGAGACTGGGGAAGGGGGGGTGAGTAAACGCGGGGGGCGG
>QEPC01003417.1:535281-570517 GCA_003113815.1 Sphenodon punctatus
GGGGGATTTGGGAGGGAGGGTGTTGTGGGGACAGACAGACTGGGGGGAATTTGGGGGGGAGGGTGTTGCTCTGTGTTTGCATGATGACAAAATGGCCTCTACTCATGCTTGGGAGGGGTGGAGGAAAGCAGCAGCAATGCATCAATGAATGCATTGCTGCTTTCCTTCTCCCCTCCCAGCATGAGTAGAGAGGCCATTTTGTAAATTTGTGGTTCCACTGGTCGTGGCTACTCTTTTTTTTTAAATGGTCCCTTTGCTGTTTCACTGCTGCTTCCTGCTGCTGCTGGAAAGTAGTTTGTGTGGACAGGCATTTGGCTGCCAGGGATAAGGTGTGGCTGCTGGGGATGATGCTGGTTGGACTCGGGCATGCTTTGGTGGGAATGCAGCCCTGAAAGGGGACAAACTGTTTTTTAAAAAGGGGCCTGTGTGCTTGAACAGGCAGTTTGTTGGTGAAGCTACTAGGAATGCTGGTCTGGATGTGTCTGATTTGGTGGCAATGCATCCCTGAAACCGGCCAATTTTTAAAAAAAGACCTGTGTGCTTGCACAGGTGTTTGTCTGCTGGGGATTCCTTTGGGGGCTTGTGGGAATGGTTTGGTTTGTTTATGTGTGGTTTTCTGGCTTTTATATGGGTTTTGTTCACTTGATGATGTGGAGTGTTAAATACTAATTCCCCCCGCCCCCTAATGCACACGCAGCAGAGGGTGAGGGGGAATTAGTATTTAATGTCCCATGATTCAATTGAGGTTTTGAAATCGTGAGATGTAACGGTTAGTCTGGTGATCTACCTACTTTTAAACCTGGCAGAGGAGGTGAGAGAGCAAACTACAAAAATGGTATATAAATTCATCAGGGGGGAGGGGCACACCCATTGTTCACAGATACCGTAGGGTTGGGCTGCTCCACATACACGCCCTAGAGCTGCCACTACCCTCAGAAGTCTGGAGAGCTGCTGCTGACACCATGGTTCTCTCTGGCAAAAAGCACATATGGGGAGTAGCCACCTGTCTTCAGAAGATGCGGCCCACCAAAATAGGAGGACCTCGATCCCCCAGGCTACACTGCTGTTGCTATTGCTGAGTTGTCCTCTTGGAGTTAGGGAGGAGCTCTTCTCGGGAGGGGAGGAGTACCTTGCTGCAGCGGTAGGAGATTGCTGGGAAGCGAGTGAAGAGGAAGGAAGCATTCTCGATGGAGCCCACTATGGTCGAGATGTTAACCAGAGCTGCCCTGCTGATGCTCAGCCCTTTCTGCTTGCTTCCCTGGGCAGCTTTCTTCAGTAGGGGCAGGAACGCCTGAGGAGAAAAAGGGTGTTTTCAGACAAGCGTATTACCCACCCAGTATTCACTTGTAGGTGAATCATGATTACCAGTGGTGTTTTCACACAAACACGGTGGGTACTGGGTAGAAACTGGGTGGGGAGGCACTTATCTGAAAACACTCAAAGTTAGCAGCAATTCCACCTTCCAGCAAACTAGTCCCTGGCATCTGGGACAGTTCTGGAGAAGATGGTGACCAAGCTAATGGCATCTTCCATGAGACTTACATGACCCCATTCCATCTCTTAGTTCCATGTCCTTGCAGAATGATATGAAGCTGGGAGTATTACCAACCAGATATTTCTGGCATGGCTGAATTCGGGGATTGACTCTTCGGAAATCGCAGCATGCTCGACTGCTGCACAGGGTGGGGTGTGAACTGTAGGAGCCCAGAGTAATTGGCCTTCTGGTTGGTGCAGTGAAAGGTGAAAACATATACCCAAAGCTGCTACTCCAGGTCCAGAACACCTGCCATATTATTATTATTATTATTATTATTTTATTTTATTATAATCATTTATATAGTGCCAGTCGTGTGACCTGGTGCTGTACAGAACATAGAAATAGACGTGGTCCCTGCCTGTGGCTTACAATCTAAAAGACAAGGAGTGGGAGACAGGAAGAGGGGACAGTGGGAGAGACAGGGGAGAAGACAGAGAAACATTAATATCCCATCCCTGCTATAATTGTGGAATGTCTGGCCCACACTATCCAAAACTGTGGACTTTCCTTCCCCAGGGAGAGAAACCTCTGTGGTGTGTAGCCATGTGGAAGCCACTCTGCTTGATGCCCTGTCACTGAAATTGGTCCATGTTCTTTATTCACCTTCAATGCACTTCATGGATCCACTCCATGCCTTCTTCCGGGACCTAATGTTACCCCCATCCTATCCCAGTTCCTACACTCCTCCAAAGCTTCCCTCCCTACCAGCAGGACCAGCCTTAGAATTTTCAGGGCCCCAGATGAAGATAAAATGTGGGGGCCCAGTTGCCCCACCTCCTTTGGGACATCATCTGTGGTCCCTAAAGGTGGTCATGTTTGGGGCCCTGCTGGGAAGGAGTGGGGCTCCCACAGCCTGCCCTGGTAAAGACAGGGGCTGCTGCAGGGTCCCCAGAAAGAGTGGGGTCCAGGGCAGTCACCCCAGATCACCCTGTGGTAAGGCTGGCCCTGCCTGTCAGTCCCCATCTCACCATGTAAGATGAGGCAGCATGATGGGACAATCATATGGACGATGTGGTGGTAACTCCATAGCCCGGATTTTACAAAAGATTTTTCAAAAGATTTTACAAAAGTCCCAGTGAAGGACAGCCAGCACCATGGCTTCAGGCATGGCTCCCTTGCTGGGTCTCCATCTGGAAAGGGAACATCAAGTCCAAGGAGTAATCCAGAGATGTAGTCAAAGTCCAAAGTCTGACCAAAGCCGGGTGAGCTGTCCAAAGCATAGGTGGTAGGAGACAAAGGCTGGGAAGAACAAGGAGTTCTTTAGATTGTAAGCTCTCGGGCAGGGACCGTGTCTATCTTGTTTTTTGTAAAGCGCCAGGTACATCACTAGTGCTATATAAATTAATAATAATAATAATAATAATAATATAATAAATTAATTAATAATTAATAACCTGCCTTGGCCATGTCCTACTTTGGCTGTGTTCACGGGGCCCGTGGGTACCAGCGCTCTCATGGGGCAGTGTACCACCGACTGTTGGAGCTGGGTCAGCTTCCGTGGCCCCCTGCTGCTGACTGCTGCATGTCTGAGCCTACTGCAGCAGAGCTGTCGGCGCTATCAGGCGTGTGGTCCCGTTCGGATGTGCAATTGGGGCTGTCCATGCAGGATCCCTTCGAGGCCTACTACCTGATCACCCACCACGTGTCCTTGTTGGGGTACCACTGGGGCATGATCCATTGGCCCCACCTGGTTCATCGGGTGGGGCACCTGGCCCCTGGGTCCGTTGTGGCCCCCAGCAGCTGGCTGTGAGTTCCGGTGTGCCTCCCGGCCCCCTCAGTTGCCTGCCCCTGTGTGGGCTCCCGCCCCTGCCTGGGGGCCGGGTTCCACTGGCTGCTCCCTCACTGATGTCTCTGCCTTGATGCTGTGCTGCCTGTTTCCTGGGGTACTGCTGCCCCTGCCTGTGACTCCGGGCCCCCTCCAGCCCCCCCATCTGCCTCTGCACCCGGTGTTCCCCTCCGTGGTTGCCTTCCCCGGTGCCTGGGTCCGGCTCTCTGCATGGCCTCACTGACCTGCCTGTGTTCAGCGGACTGTCCTCACCCACCAGCGCTGCCACCTGCGTCCCCAATCCCCCCCCCCTTGGGTGCCTGTGTGACCTCGGGGTTCTGGGCCCCTCTCGCTTTCCTCCGGGGGTGTGTGTGCATCCTTGGACCTGCTGCGCTACACCAGCTCTCCTGCCTGCCCTCCATTGGCCCCTCTCCGGGGTGTGGGTTTCGCGTGTGCCTCCTGGACCATTCCTGGCTCGCTTGCTGTGCCGTGTGGCTCCCGCTGTGCCTTGGTCCCGAGCTCCTGGGGCCCCCCATTCCAGGACTGCCTGTGTTGCTGTGGGGGTGCCCATGCAGACAGTTCTACTGTGGGGGTTGTGGTTGCCGTTGTCTGTGTCCTGCCCTGCCCCTGTGCTGTTTCCCCCCTCTTTCCTGTTCCACGTCCTGCCCCCCCCCCGTGCCTGGTGTGCCTTGTGTATTGTCCAGGTGCTCATGTCCCCCCTTCCCTTCCTTTCCCTTCTGTGTGTGTGTGTGTGCCCAGGCATGTGCTTGTGCTGTGTGTTCCACTGTGCCTCCATTGTCTGTGTGCCTGTTGTGTGTGGTACCTGGCCGGCTCTTCTCCCTCTCCCCCCTCCCTTCCCATTTCCCTTGTGTGGGCATTCCCTTTTGTGCCTTTTGGCTTCGTTTGCCCTCAGGTGGCCATGTCTGTGTCCCACCCCTGCCCGGTGGATTCTGGGTATTTTGACCATAGTCGGGGATCAACGTCACATCTGTTGCACTTCCCTGGGCTGTGATCTGTCGGCCCAATTCCCTGCCGTGGTACCAGTTCCGTCATATCTGTTCGGGGCTTCCTTTGACCCCGGGGGGTGGTTGTTCGGTTCACCCCCGCCGGGAATCCACTGTGGTGAACCGGGTGCTCGTACCATCTGAAATCACCCACAGTATGCTCTTGGGGGTGAGGGGGACAAAAAGCATTGAGATGTGTTCTTACCAGAGCATCAGGCTAGGAGGGTTCAGGGAGCAGGGACTGAAGAAGAAGTGATGTAGGTGTGCCCAAAATAGGCTCTGTCCACAATTATTTCTCAAGAGTGACCACTCACTTACCTTTAGTCTTACTGGAAAAGCACAGCTTCTGAGGTGAGAGTTTGCTACATTGTACAATGGTATACTAAAATGCATGCCAAGAAAGGACATTCCAAAATAAATAGCTGTACTGAGTCTAAGGGGTGATTTTTGTGAGTACTGAGCAAGGGGGAGTATGGGACAAAGGAAAGTTAGTGCAGAAGCAGGGAAATCTGACTGTAACCAGCAATATTACCATCAGTTCTCTCACACCCACAATACAGTATAGTACCCCAGTTTGCCTGTCCTTAATTGCTTGTGCAAGTAAGCAGATGCGCTTGAGCTGTTGCCTGAGAAAGGAGCTATAAATGAAGGAGAAATTGTGGCCACAGAGAAGACAGAGGTCAAGTACATAATATGGGGCAGGGAGGCACTTCAGTGTTGCCCCCAACCTGCGGAGGAAGAGGATTGAGGCTGAAAGACCAAAGCAAAGTGTGGATGCATGGAGCTGTTATGATATGGCCTGGGCCTAACAAAGATGCTAATCTCCTTGCTACAATGTAACTGAATCAGAAGTGCTTCTTCTGACACAAATGTGACAGAACAGACATGGAATGTTACTGTAACTCACTCTTTGTTGAAATGTAACCAAAAGTATACACTGGATTTATAAGTATGTAACACTTTGAATGTAACTTTTGTGTAGGCCATTGTAGCTGTTATTTAGGACTATGTAGAGTGTTAGCAATTAGGCAAGACATTATTTAGTACATGTATTCATTCATTGATTTAAAAGAACAGAAAGTGTTAGGAAAGATGGTCAAATTGGTCAGAGGAAGC
Organism: Sphenodon punctatus; assembly: GCA_003113815.1. Lineage (NCBI taxonomy): Eukaryota > Metazoa > Chordata > Lepidosauria > Sphenodontia > Sphenodontidae > Sphenodon > Sphenodon punctatus. Next base: position 540,704 of record QEPC01003417.1, read on the forward strand.
AATGATGTCTGAGAGAGAACAGAAACCCAGTGTTCCCAAACAACTGAATAGTTTAACTCATAGGAACATTGAGGGACAAAAAGGAAGGTCAGAAACTGATAACAGAGTTAAACTATATGAGCAAGAGAAGATGGCCTTATCAGACAACCAGATGCCTCTAAGAAGGGTGTGGGCGACCCAGGGTCAAAGAGTCAGGCCCTCCCCCTCCGCAGGGAGGGGTAGACCAGACCCTATCGGTCAGGGCAAACCCTCACACCAAATGACTAAGCAGAAGGACCCCAATCATGAATAGCCATAAGGGGGAACATTCTGGAGTAAGAGGCAGACAGCCCCTTAACATGGATAAGTAATAAGGGAAACTTGTATACAAGGTCAGCCTCTGGATCAGTTCTCTGCTCTTCACCTTACTCGGTCGCTAGCCCTTATCAGGGTGCCGACGAGCTCGGTGATTTTGGCCCTCTCTGGGACTTCTCCTTAGGAAGTCCTGCAAAGTGCCACAGCTAGGCTCTCTCTCTCTCTCAGCGTCGTTGGGCCCCCTTCCTGCCTTCTTCTGGAACCAGACCATTGACCTCTGATCACATAAGAATATATGCTTTGTATGTATTTGAAGTAGTCAGAGTAAGGTGAGGGATCATATATTGGGTGCAAGTGTCTCCTTAATAATTGGTATGTTAATTGTGCTGCTATTATTGAATAAATGCCTATTTAATTGAACAAAAGTCATTACTAGAAATAGAAGAGGAGTAATTCCCCACCCTCTCAAACACAGTAGTATTTACACTTGATCCCAGAAATAGAAAGGGACCTGCTTCACCAGGGTGCAGAAAAGCAGCTGAACCCCTTTTATTTCTTTTCAGAGCCTAAGTTGTAAGTGAGCACAATATGCGAGACTGTACAACATCTTTTCTGCTTACACGGCATGCAAGTTAAGGTGGAAACCTTAACTTATGATTTACATGCTTTTGGGAGCATAAGTGAGTTTGTAAGAGCCTTAACTCCTCCCTTAAACCAAAGATTTTTTGATCAAAGAATATTTCATTTGTCAAGTTGCAAACAGGAAGAAGCAGCTTCTTGACAAGTTGCCCAAAGGCTGTTGCCATTGACTGAGTAGCAAGGAGCAGCTTTTGGTCTATCAGTGCCCAATGAGGACTCCAGGGAAGGATTCCATCAGACCTAATTCTAGGGGTGGGACTCCAGGCTGATTATCGGTCTTGGTTTCTATCGGTGTCAGCTCCCCTGTGTTTCGGATCCCCTACTGGTGTCATTTTTACCAGGGTTGGATCTTTCCCACTGACTTTAATGGGAAAGCCTCTGACTCTGAGACACAGGGGAACCGACGCAGAAAGAAACGGAAAATCCCCTCCCGGGGAATCCCCCACCCCGCTCCTGCCCTCAGAGGGTGGGGGTGGGAATCAATTACCCCTAACACCCCACCCGCCAGGGCCCAGCGTTACACCCCCCTCCCTGGGGGCCCCTAAAACTGCACGTCTTACCTGTGGGCCAGGGTCCCGACGGAGGGTGGGGGGAATGGCCACCGCTGGCTGGGGTGCTGGCTCTGCTACCAGTGGCTGGGTCTCCTCCACTGCCGGTGGGAGCCGACTCCGCTGTCAGGTCTGGCTCCCTGGCAGTGGAGCCTGCTCCCGCTGGCAGCAGAGTAGACCCAGCCACCGGCAGCAGAGCCAGCTCCTCTGCCAAGCAGATGGGTCTTCTCTTTCTTTCTTCTTCTCTTCTTTTCTTCTAATCTTCTTTCTTCTTCTTTTCTTCTAGGTCCTATGCTGATCCAGGAACTCTGAAGACTTCTTCTGGTAGCCCCAGGCCAGCAGCATCTTGATTCTTCACTGCCCATGCACAAAATGGCCACCAAGGCCATTCTGCACATGTGTAGCCCTCTTCCAAAATGGCACTGGCAGCGTCAGCACCATCTTGGAAGAGAGAAGACATTCTGCACATGCATCCAGATGAATGGATGCATGCACAGAATGTCTTCCCTCTTCCAAGATCGCACAGATGCTGCCAGCACCAGTTTGGAAGAGGGCTGCACATGTGCAGAATGGCCTCAACATGGGCAGTGGAGAATGAAGCCGAATCGAACGCAGCCTAACTGAACAGCCGAACCAAACGGACGAACCAAACGCAGCCGAACCGAACGGCCGAACCTGAACCGTGATCTGTGCGCCCATCCCTATTTATCAATAACTCCTAACATTGTGTTTGCTTTTTTGACTGCCACTGCACACTGGGCTGAGGATTTCAGTGTATTGTCCACAATGACTCCAAAGTCCTTTTCCTGAGTAGTAACTCCTAATTTAGAACCCAGCATTGTGTACATATAGTTTAAAATATTTGTCCCTATGTGCGTCACTTTGCACTTGTCCACATTCAATTTCATCTGCAATTTAGATGCACAGTCACAAGGTCCTCCTGCAATTCTTCACAGACTGCTTGTGTTTTAACTACCTTGAACACCACTATTTACCTCTCTCCATTGTGAAAACTGACAATTTAGTCCTACTCTTTGCTTCCTATTCTTTAACTAGTTACCAATCCACAATAGGACACCGCCTCCTTTAAATTGCCTTCTATCCATCCCTTTCATTCTATCAATCCCTTGACACCTATCAATAGGAGGACAACCCCCTGATTAAGGGAAAAGGAACTGGCACCCTGTGTTGTCATTTGCAAAGTGGGTTCACATGCCCCCAGTGGTGGAAGTGAAGGGTGAATTTCTCTTTTGTTTGGGTTTGCACCCTCTCTGTACAAGGAAGATTGGAGGTGAGTTAATTGACTGCAATGAATGGCATCAGCATCAGTTCCTCAACAGCTAATGAGTGTGGACACTGTTGTGGGAAATGTAAGAAGGAGATAGAGTCACCAAGAACCAAATTCTCTGCTGGTGAACACAAACATAGTTCCATTGACTTCAGCAATTTACAATGGCAACAAATCTAGCCAAAGAATCTAGAGCAGAGAGAGCATGTTGGGCATTTTCAGGCTGTTTGGAGGGGAGATATGGGGAAGACATACCTAGCTGCAATATCACAAGATTGGGATGCTTGGAAGCCAGAGCCTTTAATTCCTGGAAGCAAAGAGAGATTAGAGATTATATGACCAGAGTGTAAAGGCAGCATGGGCAGGATCCCAGGACTCTGCTGCAACAGTAGCAAAATTGGGCTTGGAGGAAACAGCTGCCAGACCGCTGATCGAGAGTGGGGAGGTGGGGAGAAGCTGCAAGGAGGGCCAGGACATCCTAAGATTCTTGAGGCCAGGCCAGGGAGCATTGTCCTGGGCTTGGCAGTGCAGGTAATGACTGGAAGGGCCGCTTGATGTGGGTGTGCTGCTTGAGGGACTTGGCCGTGTTAGACCCTTTCCAGTCCAGCTCCATGGGGATGGAGCTCGCTGGGCGTGACCCAGGAACTGTCCACCTGGCTGGTGCTGGATTGGCTAGAGAGTTGGAAGCATGGAGCGCTGCTGGGGAAGGGGGGATTTGGGGCTAGAGCTTGACCTGTGGGGACGAGCAACTTCCAGGCAAGCAGCCATAGCCTCCGCCACAAACCTTCCCTGCCAAGCCCAGGGGAGAAGGCTCCATGCTGTCAAGGATTGGGGGGGGGGCTGCCCCAGATCAGCACTCCCTTCCCTCAGTTAAGTCTTCCTGCAGATTGTGTGGCAGCTGCAGCCTGCACTCCAAGAGTCTCCCAGCCCAGCCAGTGTGGTGCAGCTGTATAGCATGGTGCTGAGAGCACACCCAGCAGACCAGGCAACCTGCTCCATCAGCTGTCTGGTGGCCGCTGCTTCTCCTGACTGCCCCGCTCTCTCAATCAGTTGTCTGGTGGCCGCTGCTTCTCCCTGCCACCCCGCTCTCTCAATCAGTTGTCTGGTGGCCACTGCTTTCCCCTGCCACCCCGCTCTCTCAATCAGCTGTTTGGTGGCTGCTGGTTCTCCCAGCTGCCCTGTTCTCTCCATCAGCTGTCTGGTGGCTGCTGCTTCTCTCCCGGCTGCCCAGCTCTCTTGATCAGTTGTCTGGTGGCGATTTTCTCCAGGCCCAATCCTGCTGCCGGTGGCAGACCTACGCATGCCCCATCAGACAGACAGCAGCCCCATGGGAGCCCATTGCCTCAGTTTGGGCCAGGTTAACTCTCATGGCATGCTCCACATTTCTGGGGATGACACCATGTGGAGATGCCCCAGCCCAAACCAGGGCAAACATCTGGTAACTGCCCTTCACACGAGTGGGTAAATCTGGAGCAAAGGGTGGCAATGTGGGGCCCTGTCTTGTGTGTTAACAACCAGTGCAGGGGGCAGCAGGCAGTGAGCTGGCAGTTGGAAGCTAGTAACTCAAGGGGCACTGTACCAGGATTTGAGAACAGCTCTCTCATATAGGGAGAAGGCTGCTGGAAAAAGGAGGGACTCACTTGCTCTCTCTGGTTGCTATCAGTGGGATAAGAGGCAATGGGATTAAGCTACAGGAAGAGAGATTTAGCTGAAATATTAGAACTCTCTAACCACAACAGTAATGTATTATGTGTAAATGCACTTGAGAAGAGAAGAGCCACAAATCCCACAAAATCAGGCCTGCTCCCACAAACATATTTCCTTGTGGGTTCTTTTCCCCCTTCTCTCTCTGCCTGTCTGGACGGAGTTGGGGTTTGCACAGCAAGAGATAATGTGGGTTCTGCTGCTTCTTCCCACCCAGTCAGCTCTTCACTGGGGTGGCATCAGCCCTACCCAAGAGGGCTATTAAAAAAATTAATTGGGGGTGAAAAACCAAAATGCTCATTCCTGCAAAATAATTTTTCTCCGTTAAAAAAAAAATCTCCCCCTAAAAAATATCCCAGCAAGGGTTACCACCGCTTAATTACACTCCTAGCTGCAGGAACCAGAGCTGTAGCAATGGAGTAAGGAACAGTAGTCTCTAAGGGGACATTCAGACTGTAGGTGGGGGAAGGACAGAATTGCCTCTGGGATCTGGGGTACAACCAGGGTCTCAGCTCAGGGGACAATACCAAGAGACTTGGGCGTCCCTGATCCCCAGAAGTTCCATCTTGCCCACAGTCTTCCCATGCACCTATCTGCTCCCAGTGCCTCCCTAGTGCCCTCCGACACCTTCCACCCTGGGGCTGTGCTCACTCAACACTGCATAGGTGGGCAAAAGCCTTGACAGAATGATGTATGCAGCATTATCACATGGGTGCTGGAGTGGTGTGAACATGAACAAACCTGTTCAGGACAATTCCTAGCATTAGGGGTTATTTTGAGTGGGCTTGTAAATGGGGAAAAGCTATTCATGCGAGAGCGGCCCCTTCATGGTGACATACACAGGTTGCACACTGGGGTTCCCTTATCAGTATGGTCCTGTGTGAATGCAGCCTGATATGTCTACCAGTGGAGCCAGCTCTGGGCATGGGGGAATCTCCTATACTGGAGCCAAATCAAGGAAATCTAAGAGAGAAGATATCCTTTGTGCTGGAGCCAGGCCCAAGGAAAGAGGAATCCACAGAGAAGGGGGAATCCCTTGTTTTGGATGAAGGGAACTCTCTTTCTTGGAGCTGGATCCAGGCAAGGGAAATCCCCCATTGCTACTTGACCAGGGCCAGAGAATCCTCTGTTGAGTTTTGGTGGCAGCAGCCCTAAATTTGAGGGGGAAATACTACTCTCAAAAAGTCAAGGGAGAGAGGTCTGTTCCCATCATTGAACCAGTTTGTGGTGCTGGGGAAAGATCTGTCAGCTCAGAGCAGTGGCATCCTTCACCCTCTTTGCACAGGTCTAAGTGACAAGTCATGACTCAGAACAAAGGAGCATCGGTTTCACTTGAGCCAACCTGGGGTAAACCAGTCAGGGCTTGAACTGCACGAGTGGCATTTCCCTGCTTTAACCACCAGCAGGAGGCTTTAAAAGGAGAGGGAACCTGCCTCTGGCAAATGCTATTTCCGATGACTTCAGCATTAATGGGCTCCACAGCCCTTCCATGGGGACGTTTTCTAAAGCAAAGCAGAGTCATGAAAAGTCTAATTCTCACCTGAGCCCTTGCTCCATCTGGGTCCCGGCAAGTTGCAAAGACCAATTTTGGGGGATTTGGTTTTGTCAGGAGCCACTTAACCAGCTCCAGGCCAATGCCCCGATTGGCTCCAGTCAGCAGGATGCTTTGGAAATCTCCACTAGCCATATTCTCTCAGGTGCAGCCTCTTGATTTTCTCTGTGTTTCTCGTGGAGTACAGTTTTATCTGGGCTGTGCCATTCCCTGGGGCTGATCTTACTCCTTCCAGACCACACCTATTTGTGTGAGTAATGTGGGAAGGATGCCAAACTTGATAAAACAACTCAGGACCTCTGTGCGGATCTGCCTTCAGTAAACAAATATACATTAGAGTGAAACATGAGCCCATAGTCTGAACAAGACCTGAAGCAAAGCAGGAAACAAAGAGCCTGTTGCTTTAGCTATTAAGATACCCCAAAACCTTTCCTGATCCCAGCATATTCCCATAGGAGTTCTGTCTGCCCTTGTGGTCACTTGGACTCTAGGAAGTGATTGGGGACCCAGCAGTGACCCTTACTGTGATGAAATTATTAATTACTGTTTACCGATTATCAATCACTAATTATTAAGTGTTAATTATAATTTATAAATTAATAATTATTTATTTGTACATTTAATTAGTTATTATTTATTTAATTAAATCATTATTTATTAATTATTGCTTATTAATTATTTGTTGAGTATTGATTATTATTTATTTATTATTAACCATTATTTCTTAATTAATTATTAATATAGCACCAGCGGTGTACTTGGTGCTGTACAATCAATAGTTATAGACAGGTCCCTACCCCCGGGGGCTTACAATCTAAGGGATACAAGGGAGGGTGAGACAGGGGAGAGGTGAACATCAGGAGAAACAAGAGTACATTCATGAGTGTAACAGGGTGGCTAATGCCAGCCCTGTTCCAAATAAGAAACCTGTTGTAAATCTCCCCACAGCAGCTGAAAGCGGCTTAAACAAAGTGCCAAGTAGCCATGACACTATTAGCCTGCTGAGGAAGCCGCTAGTGATATTGAAAGAGGGAGTTGCAGCGGTAAAACAGCTGCCCTAATTGTTCAATTGTTGACACCTGCGGCAGTGCAGCAGCAAGCTTAAATCTACCGCTGACAGGCTGTCAGGAAGCCCAACCAGGAACCGGAAGCTGAGCGGTGTCTACTGAGCCGCTTGAGGGAGGTGCCTGTTGCAAGCACGTTGTGACTATCCAGAGTTTGCTTTAAAGGAGGTTGAATTGGGAGAGTTGGCGGAGAGTGTGGCTGCACAGCGGGACCATTGCGGACAACATTGCCACGAGTAGCGTGGTGTGCTACAGGCAAGGGAGTGCTGGACTGTGTGGAGAGCCGCCGGGACAGAGTTGTGTGTTACCTGAGGCTGGTGTCTACAGTGGAGGCAGCATCCTCATCGGCATGGTGGGAGCTGCAGCTGAACTGTCAGGAGCGGGGGATCCTGCCAGCGTGATTTCCAGTCAGCGGCTAGTAGACCAGAGCGCTGCCCATGGCCTGGCGTTGAATTGGGAGAGTTGGCGGAGAGCGTGGCTGCACAGCGGGACCATTGCGGATGACATTGTCATGAGTAGTGTGGTGTGCTACAGGCAAGGGGAGTCCTGGACTGTGTGGAGACTGTCTCTTATACACATCTAGATGTGTATAAGAGACAGGTGTGGAGAGCCGCCGGGACAGAGTTGTGTGTTACCTGAGGCTGGTGTCTACAGTGGAGGCAGCGTTCTCATCAACCTGATGGGAGCTGCAGCTGAACTGTCAGGAATGGGGGATCCCACCAGCGTCATTTCTGGTCAGCGGCTAGTAGACCGGAGCGCTGCCCACGGCCACGCCAGGGTCCACACAGCATTAGGCGTAGGCCGGGCAGCCGGCTGCTCCCACCGCTTAGGTTTTTTTTTCTTCTTCTTCTTCTGTTATACGTATATTCTATTGTGGTGTGGGGAGGTGCAACCTGGGTATCCCAGATGGATAAGAAGCGGAGTAGGCCCTCCAACTCCCCGATGGGTGCCCAGGACCAACCACGCCTTAAGCAGACAAGAATCTTGGACTTCACCCAACGACCACTTAGCGCCATGCAAAGACAACCTATCCAGCTCTCTAATCGATTTAAGGGCCTGGGATGGAGGGGGAGGAGGGGGCATTTGGCAGCAGTTCCCATCGTGGGGATCTTCCTGGCAGGCCTATTAGCCCAACTAAATCATCAAGAGCACCCCATGGTGTTAAGGGAGTCGGGCAGGAGGGACCTGATGAATGAATTAAGTACTGCTGTGATCAGTTATCTGGAATTGTTTCCCTCTGGCAGGATAATGTCAATAGATGGGGTGAGATGTTGACTCACACTCAGTACCACCTATGAGGGATCGTAGGCAGGCTAAATAATTTATCTTCCACGGGGCTAAAGCCCGGTCATTGTGTGATCCTTGAGGAGGGGGGAATAGCTAAGTCAAGCAAGGCTGATACTAGAACTGATGACCTTCTTAATATGGACCCCCTGACTGGACGGGACACAAGCTAAGTATCCCATGCTAGAACCTGACTCTTAGTTGGTGAAAGACCCTTAGTGATCAGGACTATGATAATTGAGGAAGCTGCTATACAGCTTACTGCTAGGCCTTTGTGGAATGGGGTCATGCCAAGTTGGGCTACCAAAGTTATGGTCGCTTGTAACCTCTCCTTTTTAGCGGGGGATAAGATGGATGCAAAAGATATTGATAAGATTGTATCCATTAAAGACATGGCTGACATGAAGAACCTCAAGGTTTTTTTTAGAGATCGAGGGTGGGTCCTTAGACTTTTTTGCTTACGGCGTGCCCTGAAGCAATGGGGCATATCTATTGACCGAGTCTTCTCCTATGTGAGAGTAGGATCTATACCCTCTGTGCCAGAGGAACAGTGATATGGCCCTCCCTTAGGTGAGAGTGCTGCCAGACCAACAGGCACGGGAGCCCCCTCTGATTTGATATCTTCTGTAGAGGATTAGGTGGCAGCGCTGCAACCCGTTTATGTTAGACCTATTGGTATGATAGCCCCCCTGAAGCTGAGCCAATGGAATACCTTGAACCGCAAGGTGATAGTATGAAGGCAGGAATGCTCCCATTCAAGGGAATCATGCAATACAGCCCCCTAAAATTGATTTTGGCCTGAAGCTTGTTGAAGCTTGCTTTGGTTCTCTTAACTCAAAGTCTGATGATGCTCAAATTGAGGCTATTTTAGATAAATTGAAGCCCAAGGATCAGAATTTGTTTATTTACTTGTTGTTTTACTTGCAAGATAAGTTACTGTGTAGGGAAAACATGCAGGAAGTGGGAGAAGATAGCCAAAGTAGTTGTGGTGATCTAGTCTGTTCGAATGAGTCAAGTTCACCTGCTCCCACTGACTTGCAGCCTGGGACAAAGGTGGTGGACATGAATAGGCTATGCCCGGTGGAAATGTATACAGCTACCTGCCCTGCAGGTGTAGGAATAGGCATTAGTGGGGTCACTTTGTCCCTAGGACATCTAGAATGTACTGCCCAGGAAGTTGTAATGGACCCAGCCCCGGAACAGTCTGGCTGTGCCGGCAATGCTCGAGGGGTGACCCCTGTAGGGGAACTTTGCCTCCCCCTCTTTTGGGGGTGGGGGAGGAGCAGACTGGGATTAGCCCAGATCACAATCAGGTGTTTAATAAACACCCCTTATTATTTATCCTCGCTATCGTCTACGCATTCTAGCCTAGTCTCCCAGCTAGATGGGAGTAGTAGAGATCTAGGTCTGGATTGACAGTGGGATTCTCCAGCCCAGGGCCACCAGAGATTTATTTTAAGACTTCTCTCATGGAATATTGCCGGATGGGGCTGGTTATTGAATTATGAGGTCTGGCTATTGAGTAATTTTGACATCATTTGTGTCCAGGAATCCTGGCTAATGGATAGCTCCCTTCTTTCCCTACCTGATTATCAGATTTGGTGCTACCCAGCCACTAGGGAGGCTAAGTTTGGCCGTGCGTTGGGTGGCCTTTTAACCTTGCTGAAATCTTCCTTACCAATTCAGGGGAATTTGATGCCCAAGGCCCCTAGTAATGTTCTTGCATTGCTTTTTTCTATTGACACTGACCGCAAGATAATTATTCTGAATATCTATCTTCCCCCTTGTTTGCCTCAAGCCGGGATTCTCTGGACACAATTAGAAGAGTTTATAGCAATACTCGAGGATGATTATCCTGGGTGTCCAGTAATCTTGGCTGGAGATCTTAACTCTAGGATTGGCAGCGATCCCATTAGACAAGTTGAAATCTTGGGTATAGAGGCTACGGATGAGTTTTTTGACCCTCCTCGGAACTCTAGAGATGTGGAACTGAACCCCTACGGGGCTCAGTTTCTACATTTTCTCTATGTTGGCCACTGGAAAATCTTAAATGGGAGGGCTATTTCTGATATTTCTGGACAGTACACCTTTGTCTCGCGGATTGGCAAAAGTGTCATCAACTATTTTTGTATCAAGGATTCCTTTTTAGATTGTTGCCTGGATTTCAAGGTTTTGGTAGAGGGATTTAGTGATCACCTTGCAATTACGTTGATTTTTGCTCCCCCCTCTGGAGTTAACCCGGCTAGGGACTGCCTGCCTCTCCCCTTTGGGAATAGCACCCTTGATACTGTACCTCGGATGCGCTGGTCTGATAAGGTAGATAGGAGATGTTCAGGGCTTTATAACCAGGATACTTTTGTTGAATTGAAACAGTCCTTGCTAGACTCTTACCAGATGACCCCAGAGTCGTTTTATGACCTTTTTGCAAACCTTCAGGAGCAGTTCGGGAACCATCTGGTAACTAGAAATTCGACGCCCACAACAGCTGTTGCTGCTCCTGCCCAGCCTAAGTAGTTTGACAGAGAATACTTGAAGCAAAGGGCCAGCCTTAGGCATAGTGCTAGAGCTTTCAAAGTGGGCCCCAGCGCGGTTACGGCTGTCCAATATACTAAAGAAAAAAGCAGCTCTAAAAAACTGCTTAAGGAGAAAAGGAAATCTTTCTTCTCAGTTAAATGCCTGGAAAACCTTGGTTAGTGCAGTTCAGAAAGGGGACCAGGCCTGTTTTTGGAACTTGGTCAAGAAGGGGTCTAGATCCCCCTTTGTACAGGCGCTCCTTGACCTGCGAGTATGGCAACTCTACTTCAAAGGAATCTTTAACAGAATGCTGGACACTGCTATTCTTAATCGTGAGTCACTCGCAATCACCCCTCTCTGGCCTCCTGTGGAATCGGAGGATGTAAGATCTTTACTGGCCCAGTTTAAGGCTAAAAAAGCCCCTGGGATTGATGGTATTCCGGTAGATTTATTTAAGCATAACCCGGATTGGTGGGCACCAATTCTTGCCAAGCTGTTTACTATTATAAGTAATTGTGATGTGATCCCAGCAGGATGGAATATCAGTATAGTGGTCCCCATCCATAAAAAAGGGGGCAGAAATCTGCCTCAAAACTATCGTCCTATCAGTTTACTTTGTGTGGTGGCTAAGATCTATGTGCGATTCCTATTAATTAAACTAGAAGATTGGGCTTCGGTGTCAAATTTTTTCCCTGAAGAGCAGGCTGGATTTCATGCCGGTCACTCGACAGTGGACCATTGCTACACCTTATGGCACTTGGTGGAGAAATATGTCAAGATTACAAAAGGTCAGCTAATTGTGACCTTCCTGGACTTGCGATCCACTTTTGACCTAGTGAACAGGAACATATTGTGGGATAGATTGTATAGGACAAATATGGATCAGAGACTGATTTTCTTGGTCCATGCTTTATATAGCCAGACTACTCTTAGAGTTAGGGTGGGGTGCAGTTGCTATATTTCGAACCCAATTCTGGTGACATATGGGGTTAAACAGGGCTGTGTCCTTGCCCCCTTTTTATTTAATTTTTTCATTAATGGGATCGTTGCCTCTCTTAAAGAGGATTTTTTTCTCCCCCAGCCAAGGTTGGGGGTAGATCTGTACCCATTTTATTATATGCAGACGACATGGTGCTTTTATCACCTACGGCACTAGGGATGGATAGGATGTTAGTGGCCCCTGGTCTATTCTGTAAAGATTCCCAGCTGTCAATAAACCACGATAAATCTAAAGTGGTGGTCGTGGGCAGACGCTACTCCAGTCATAAGTGGTTACTTGATGTGACTAGATTGGAACAGGTATCTTCATACAGCTATCTGGGGCTACTATTTAACAATTCTGCATCCTGGCAACCCCACATTGAGGCAGCTAGGCTTAAAATGAGACAAGCAGTCATGGGCCTTTTGAGGTTTTGGAGGCTTTATGGGGGGCGATCTGTCCCTCCAGTCTTGAAACTCTTTGGTTTAAAGTATAAACCTGGCACTTTGTTTGGGGCTGAAGTGTGGGATCCTTATGCATCTGGCATTTTGGAGTCCCTTCAGAACTCTTTGCTTAGATCACTTCTGGGGGTCCCTAAATGTACCCCAGCTTGTTTATTACGTTTAGAAACAAGGTCACTTCCTTTGAGAACTAAATTACTTTTTAGCCCGCTACTCTATTGGCTTAAGGTAAATGCTATGTTAGAGGACCGCTTGCCACGTCTGTACTTGGAGGAAGTGTGCTCTTGGTCTACCCCAGGGCTCTGGTTGGGTAGGGTCCTGAAACATCTAAGCGATCTGCGGTTATCACCTGAAATGCTGGAAGTATTACCAGCTACCGAGAGAAGGAGGATTATTCGAAAGCAGTTGGAGGACAAGGCAATTCAGTCAGACTTGGGGGCAATTCAGGTGCATAAATGTGCCCCATTTTATAAATTGTTTAAAGGAGCTTCTAATTGTGAGCCCTATTTGGAATTAATAGATGGACCTAAGTTTCGCAGGACTTTGACCCTGCTACGTTTTGACCTTCTCCCGACTAAGGTGCTTTCTGGGAGAAGAAATGGTACTCCCTTTAGGGATAGGATCTGTCTTTGTAACTTGGGATATTTAGAGGACTTATTGCATGTTCTTTTCGTCTGCCCTTTTACTGCATATTGGAGAGAGCTGTATCTAGTCCCTTGGATCTCCACTCGATTGCATTTGCCCCTCACACAATTGTTACAATTGTTCCTGAGGTCCAATACCCCCGATATGTTACATAGCCTTCCTAAATGGGTGTATCAGCTCAGCAAGCGCTGAGTCAGTTTAGGGGAAATGTCTCCCTTTAGACTGCCAGCTCTGTCGGTATTTAATTTTTTAGGTCTGGTAGCACCTATTTATGGCACTTGTAACTGGGCAGATTTAACCCAAAATACATTAAATTATACCTGCCTCATATTTGCTGATGGGAGCAAGTGCCCTCGGATTTTTATGTTTCCCTTGTTTGGGTCTATGTGATGTGCTTACGTTTAAGTTATGAGTTACTTGGTATTATTTATTGTACCTTTGGTATTTATTTTATGTATTTGTTACAATGTAGGTAATTCTTATGGCAATGTCCTTTGGCCATGCAACATTAATAAAATCAATCATAACATAGCTTTGAAGGAGGGCAGAGCTACGGGACCCGGAGGGGCCAAGCGTCCAGGTGAAGGACTAGCCGCCTGTGCGACGCCAAAGTGGTAGGCAACTGCGGGGACTAACTGGAGACCGCCCAGGATTGGAGCAGAGCTGGGAGAGCTGATGCAACCCAGAGGGTCTATGCTATCCAGTTAAGCTCAGGGGCCAGGTCAGTCCGTGCCTGAGCTCTGTAGAAGGACAAGAACAATGGGATCAGGAAGGAACTTGAGCCCTGAGAAAGACAACTGTAGAGCCAAGAAATGAGGCTCTTGGGACATTGGGTTAGGTGGAGACTGAAGATCCTTTAGTAAGCCCATTGGGATTCTACAGGGGCCAGACTTACTTGGGTTTGGACCTCACAGAAGGGCTAGAGCTGAAAACCTTTGTATGGGCCTGTAAGCTTGGATTATTGTTATATGGTAGTTAAGGGCCTGTGAACCCAGAGTTTAGGTTAAAGTTGTAAATAAACTAAGTATTATGGCAAGAAGAGATACCAGTGCGAGATACAATTGTCAAAGCCAGTTGGTTTGTGGATAGGCAGGTGACATAGGCCCTGCCATCTAATGTAGTTTTGTCATGACCCAAGAGAGTCTGACACCGCTTTTAAATGAGGCTCTGAAAAGCACCTCCTGAGTCCCTCGTTGAGAAAAGCTGCACGGGGAGCGTTTACACGCTCCCTGTGCTGCCGGAAGTTACATGCTCCCTGTTGCTGGCAACGGCGGCAGCTGGAGATGCAGTGCTTGGAAGAGGCGTGTTCCGAAAGCCTCACTTTTCAGGCTTTCAGAACACGCCTCTTCAAAGCACCGCATCTCTAGCCGCTGCTGCTGGCAATGGGGAGCACGTCATTTCTGGCAGCACGTGGAGTGTGTAAACACTCCCTGCGTGGCTTTTCTCTCAACAAGGGGCTCAGGAGGCGCTTTTCAGTGCCTTGTTTAAAAGTGTTGTGGATCTGCTCAACCCCGAACATGATGCCCAGGACATGCTGTATTCTCATCTGTGGCGGCAGCGGGAGGATTTTGCGCCCTGACATGCATGAGAGAAGCTGCGGCAGATCCCTGTTCACACCGGCTCTTTTCCTGTCGGCCGGCTCCTCCGGGCTACCACATCTTCCCTCGCCCCTCCCGCTGCCGCCACCGCTGCCACAGGTGAGAATACAGCCTCAGATGCCCAAGCATCCACACTGAGGTTGAGAAGTTGCAGGTCCATGTGCTTCTAGATTCTGAGTGAGGGGGAAGAGGATGCAATTTCACTCATGACGAGCTAGGGAAGACCTGACAGAAGAGGTGTGTTTTCAGGAGGGATTTGAAAGTTGGGAGGGAGCAGAAAGCATGTATCCAGGGAGGGAGTTCCAGACATCGGGCTATGGTGCATGTTTCAGTAGGTGCATGTTTCAAAGCTGAAAAACAAATTTAACATTAGGGCTGTGCTTGGGGTCAAGTATTTGTATTTGTGGTTTTAGTATGTGCAGGGCCAGACTTAGGATTTTTGCTGCCCTATGTGCCTGCCCATCTGTAAAGAGAGCAAATCAGGCAGGGGCTTGTGTGCACATGCCTGAGGCATGCAAAGGGAAGCTGGCAGTCACCGCAGCTGCCTGCACACTTGAGCCAATCCCAGCTCAGCTGTGCAGGTGACTGCAGCTTTGTGTGGCAGCCGTGGTGACTTTGGGGGGACTTTTTTGCTATCCCTCCAAATCCGTTGCCCTAGGCAACCCCTAGGTTCAGCCCTGAGTATTTGCATCTTTACCCGTGTTCACTACATTTTCCCGCCCTCATCATTGCCAGTGTGGGAAATGCAGTGAACTCGGGTCCCACATATGGGTTATTTTGGTGCAGAAGTGCAGTGAGACTCTGCCAGTTTGATAGGCCTATAAGGAAAGGAAAATGCAGTCAAAACTGCTGCTAAGTCTGCTACCAATTTAGAAAGGGGAGCACTTGTTTTGGAGAGGGTGGAGAATATGGCTAGCTTGGTGTGGAGGTTCTTGACTTGGGGAGGGTGGAACAGAGAATGTAGGGTTATCATACCTCTCCTTTAAAAGAGGATGCTTATGAAAAATACATGTTGCAGGGCTGCACTGGAACCAATGCAACCTTGCACCATTATTAATTACTAATTAATTAATTAATTAATTAATTATTATTATTATTATTTTATTTATATAGCACCAGCAGTGTCCCTGGCACTTTACAAAGAATAAGACAGACACGGTCCCTGTCCGAGTGCTCACAATCTAAAGACAGGGGGAGGGGAGACAGGGAAGGGGGAACAGTGAGAAACAAGGGATGTGACATTTATGAGGATGTGAGAGAGCTCAGGTACATGTTCTTGGCTTGATTGCAGTAAGTTGGGGAGTTTACAGATAACAGGTGGGGGATAATCCTGGGTGGGAATGGTTAGCAGGAGTTAGGAAGGGAAGAGCAGAAGAGGTTGGTTTTGAGAGGGACTTGAAGGTGAGGAGGGGGGGCAGGCGGATGAGGGCAGGGAGGGAGTTCCAGGCATGCGGGGCAGTGAGGGAGAAGGGACGAAGGCGCTTGGGGGAGCAGGGGAGGCGTGGGAGGGTGAGGGAGGGGATGGAGTAGGACCGGAGTCCTTGAGTAGGGGTTCGGAGGGAGAGCAGGGCAGAGAGGTAGGGGAGAGTGAGGTTGTGAAGGGCTTTGTAGGTGAATACGAGGAGCTTGTGCAGAATGCGCTCAGGAAGAGGGAGCCAGTGGAGAGAGGAGAGGAGAGGCTGCATGTGGTCAAAGCAACAGGCTAGGTGGATGATCCTGGCAGCAGAGTTTTGAACAGAGATAAGGAGAGAAAGGTGAGAGCAGGGAAGGCCAGCAAGGCAGAGGTTACAATAGTCAAGGCGTGAGATGACTAGGGTGGTGGATGAGAGTTTTGGCAGAGGAGACAGACAGAAAAGGGCGGATCTTGGCAATGTTGTGGAGGGAGAAGCAGCAGGATTTGGCAACGGAGTAATATAGGGTTTGAAGGTAAGGTGCGAGTTGAAGATGAAGCCGAAGCTGCGGGCTTGGGGGACAGGGAGGATAGAGACCCCCGTCAATGGTAATTGACAGGGAAGAGGGAGAGGAAGGATTGGGAGGGAAGATCAGGAGTTCAGTTTTCGCCATGTTCAGTTTGAGTTAGAATAGAGACATCCAGGCGGAGATATCGGAGAGACAGTTGGTGAGACGAGCTTGAACAGAGGGGGATTGGGAAGGAGTGGAACAATAGAGTTGAGTGTCATCAGCATATAGGCAACATTTTAAAATCCCTGACTGAGGGGTATTTTTGCTATTGGAAATGGAAGCCTAGCCCAGACTTTTGGTGAGAAGGGGAATCAATGGAGCTGCTTTAGCTTCAGATATTTGATGTCCTCTTCAGATATTTAATGGTCTCTTTTTAAGGCTAAAAATTCACTGATGCTCCTAGGAAACTGATTCCTTCTATTAGGGCAACATTTCGGGCATACAGCAGAGAAACCAAGCTAGTGCTGGTTTCCCCATGGCCTAATGTCCCTTAGTAGTAATCCAAAAGAAGAAATAAGGGGTATGAGGCAATAAGCCATTGGGGAGCTATCTTTGAGATGCTGCCTGGTGGGTAGTGCTGACCTGACTTGACCAGCATGCACAGGGCTATATGGCAGCTGGGTGGGCAGCTGGGTCTTTACCTGCCGAGCGAATGACTTGCTTGCCCTGCTAACAGTTTGCCCAGCTACTGGGCAAAAGTTTCATTTTGATAGGGCAACATACCTCTGGGGAAATAAATCTGTCAACATAACCTCATTCCTCTTTCTACTATTGTGAACCTACCAAAACTGAGAGTAAACAATAATTCCCTGGGAAGGATTTTGTTGTCTTTCATTTCCACTGGCCCATCAGCTTCAGCAATCTGATCTTCCTCTGTAAGGGCAAGATATGTGTTTAGCCCATGAAAATTTTTATCACCAGAGACCTCCTGAAAATTATTCAAAACAAAGATGTCTGGAGATTTCCAGAGGGATTTTGTGCCAATGGGCTTCATCTTTTTGATATTGGGGCTGACTTGTTTATCAAGCATCATATCAGGATAGGAATTGGAGGGATTTCCAGCAATAATTTAGGACTCTGATGGAGAAACCAAGATAATGCTGGTGTCCCCTAGGGATGTGTGAACAGATCGCGGTTCGGGTTCGGTCATTCGATTTGGTCTGGTTTGGTCCAGTTCGGTCCGGTCATTCAGTTCGGTCGTTCGGTTTGGTTGCTGAGTTCGGGTTTGGTCGGTCGGTTCAGTTGAGTTTGGTTCGATTCGGTTGTTCGGAAAAAGGTATCGCGAGATCCCGTGATCGTGCCAGAAACCGGAAATTCGAGTGCGTGAGGAGCTTGTGTGGGTGAGAGCGTGTGTGTTGTGGCTGGCTGGGTGTTTGGTTTTGTTTCGTGTGTTTTGGCTGTGTGATGTGTTGGTTTGACTGTTGGTTTTGGTTTGGCCGGTTGTGAGTGTTGTTGGGTGACTGTTGGCTGTCAAAAAAAATAAAAAATGAAAAAGACTGTTCTAATTAAACGCTGGGGGACCAAGGTGGTGCTCCCAGAGCCAGTGGTGGAGGAGGAGGAGGAAGATGTCGCTGCCCCAGCCCCTGGACCTTTGATGGTGGTGGTCCCAGAGCCGGTGGTGGAGGAGCAAGCGGGCACAGGAGGTGCTGCCAGGTTTGTAAACTTTTTCTTTTTACTTTGAGAACAAGAAAGGCTCTATCCGTTAGAACAAGCTCGCTGGCGTGCGGGTGAGTGCGTAGGTGGTGGGCATCAGTCAGGCACAAACAGCGGGCATCAGCGGGTGGCAGTGGATGTCTGCCACAGAGAGAGAGGGTACTGTAGTGTGGGGGGGCTCTTCCAGCAGTCACGCATGAGCACGAGCAGCACCCCCACCCAAACATGTGCCTGCCAGCCATCCCTAGCAAGGGTCTCCACTCTCCAGTTGCCATCCCTACCCAGCACACCCAAATAAGGGCAGGATTTGAATGTGCCAGCCAGGGTCTTTCCAGTTGCCATCCCTAGCACCCCAGGGAGGGCAGGATTTGCACATGCCAGCCAGGGTCTCTCCATTGCTATCCCTCCCTAGCAGCACCCCAAGGAGGGCAGGATTTGCACGTCCCAGCCAGGGTCTTTCTAGTTGCCATCCCTAGCGCCCCAAAGAGGGCAGGATTTGCACGTGCCAGCCAGGGTCTCTCCATTGCCATGCATTTTTCATGAACATCCTCTTTTGAAGGGGAGGTATGGTAACCTTAATGGCATGTTTGGGTTAGGGGGGTGGCTGGCTTGGGAGAGAGGAGAATTGAACATGTGGTTGACTTGTGTGGAAGTTTCTGGCTTGGGGATGGAGAAATGGGGCATGGGATTTGATTGAGGAGTGTCACTGCCTTGGGCAAGTTTTTGCTGGCTTGGGGGAAATGGGGCATGGTATTCAAGTCAGAGGAGGTTGCTGGCTTGGGAAGGCGGAATGGGGCATATAACTGGTTCAGGGAGGGGGTTGCTTGCTTGGGGAGGGGAAATGAGATATGGCTTTAGATTGTGTGGGAAGCAGATTCTGACTCAGAGGAGAGTCACTGGCTGGTGGAAGTGACTTGGGCAAGGGGTTGCTGGCTTGTAGGGGTAGGGGGATGAGTATGCCAGGGACTCACCATTTCCTCCTGGCTGGGCTGGGTTCCACTGGGCTGCCCTGGCTGCAGTGCTGGAGACTGAAGTTCTGAGACAGTGGCAGCCCCTGTAGGTGTGGAGGACTCACTACAGGCTTCCCAAGCTGAGTCAGGAAGCTCTCTCACAAGACAAAACACGCACTATTTAACCTCCAGGAAAAACTCCAGGAGGCAAATGCTGCGCGGTTTTGTCACATGGGAAAACAAAGCCACACGGCTTTGGCCCTGATCATGCGGAGAATGCAGAGCTGGAAAATAGAACTCTGCATCCTCCACATGATTGGGGCCAAAGCTGCACGACTTTGTTTTCCCATGTGACAAGCTACGCAGCATTTGCCTACGGAGTTTTTCCTGGAGGCAAATGGTGCACGTTTTTTCTCGTGAGAAAGTGGTTTCAGAGAACAGCCCAATTCCAAGCTGGATGTGTGCTGCAATTTTGGGGGTCCAGTTTGAGATCTCAGATATTATGTTTTGGGGGAAATGCTGGGTTCCCTTGAAGCTTGTATACACAGACCTAGTATTTGCATTTTTAATATGGAAGCCAGAGCTTTTGGGGGTTTGTGTTTTTATCAAAACCCGAATGCACAGCCCTACTTAGCATGATGTTTGTTTCAGCTCTGTATCTGCTACAGATTTGCGCCAAACCATGTGGGGCAAGGAGCTGCAAGTACACAACATGAAGACTCTTCCTCTCATGTTTGCAGGGCTGCTAAATGCACACATTTTGCAACCACAGTCAGTGCTTTCCCTTTAGATCAGGTTTTCCCCTCCCTAACAATAACACTTGTATGGTCTACATGTAGCTGAGCGCCTTAGTCCCACTATGAACAGCCAGAGTACTGATTACAGTGACAATAGCCAGGAAGGAAGGGATGTGTGCACCTTCATGAGGAAGGGTAGTCAGGATCTCTCCCCCACAGCACTGGGTCTCACTCTCTACTACTTTCCCCCCTTCTCCTCTAAAGAGCAGGGAATGGCCTGTGAAGGAAGGGAGAGGAGCTGCTCTGGAGCCCACAGGGAAGGGGGGGTGAAACCTAGCCCCACTAGGCCTTGTTGGCTCCTGCACTTACCTGGAGTTGTGTTCGGACTCAGGCCAGACCAGGAGCAGTTGACCTGCTCAGACCATTGTAAGACACTGGCCAGGCTAGGTGCTAAGGTGATTTTAAACAACCTTTCACTCAACATGCTCACTAACATATTTTAAAGAAACAGTCCTTCTTGTAGTGTAGAGCAGCAACTCCCAGTCCTTTTGGATCAATGGACCCTGTCATCCTCCCACATTTCTTGTATGAGCCCCCTAGAGCAGCAATTGCAAAGGAGAGATGGCTCCAGCCCCTGGCCATCTCTAGAAGATGCCTGTACTGCACATGAGCAGGGTGCAGAAGCTGAACCCCACACATGCATGTCACAGTCAGAACATGGCTGCAGTTCTGGGGGGACTGAAGCTGTATTGCTGTAGCCACAGCCAAGTCTGCAGAATACTCTAGTTCCTTTGACTCACAGAGCTTCAGTCAAGGAACCACTGGTGTAAATTTACCACACAGTGAGACTCCTTGTACAGTGTCCTCCTGTGAAATTCCAGTACAGAAAAGAAAGAGAAGGCTATTTGTGCTGCACCAGGTGGAGATGTTTATTGACACACATGTCTGACACATACACAAACATGGGGGCCAGCGAGCTCCTGCTCTCTGCTCTGCATGTCAGCCCTCACTCCTGCATGCTGTGCCCTTACCAGGGCAAAGTCTTCCCTTCCCAGGTCACCAGGATCCCATGTTGCTTCTCAGAGAGGCTGCAAAGCACCTTCATGATCCCGCTCACACTCTCATCCACAGTCAGGTCAGCCTGCAACAGCCAAAACTGGATTGTCAGAGAACAGATCTGAACCGTCAGGGGAAAGCCTAATGGCGAGAAGCAGGTAATCAGCACCCCACCCTCAGGGAAAGCCCACCCAGCACTGGCACTCACCCTCCTCTTTCCCATCGATCTCACTCTGTTCTGAGCCCTAAAGCATTCTGGAACATCTCCCACCATTGTGCTATGGTCAAGACAGCTTCCCCCCAAGGCTATTATTATTGTGTATTTATATCCTATGCTGACCATGCCACAGTAACCCATACCCTGGTGACTATGAGGCTTGATTTTTGTAATTCCCTCTTCTACGGGCTACTGGCAGTTAGGGCTGTAGCGGAATGTCGCAGCGGTAGCTAATTCCACCAGAAGCAGCGTTTCCACAATTAGTGGTATGGCGTGGCAGAGGCTTTCATTCCGCTAGTTTCATTCCGCTACTTCCGCAGTTCCACTAATTTCATTCCGATACTTCCACAGGCTTCGCAAAATAGCAGAAACATGATGTTTTGACTACTTCCGCCATTTCGCCAGCACCACAAAATAGCGGAACAGCGGTTTTCTGACAGTTTCCACAATTTTTCTGCAATTCCGCAATTTGCAGAATGCCGGCGGAATTAGCGGAATGTCCGCAGAAAAGCCGCAGTGTGGCGTGGGCAATTCCAAAATGGCGGAATGTAATCGCAGCACGGTAACAGCTCCTGCCGCATCAGCCCTACTGGCAGTCGCTTGCAGCTTGTTCAGAATGCAGCAGTACGACTGCTTTCTGGTTTGGGCAGTCATGATCATATTACACCCGCCCTGCATTCTCTGCATTGGCTGCCTGAGGAGCGATGGATTGAGTTTAAGATCACGCTGCTGGTTTTTAGGGCCCTGAATGGTTTAGGCTTATATTCGAGACCTACTTCTGGAGTCTCACACTGATGAGTATCTGCACTCAGGAATCACCGCTGTTTGGGGATTCTGCCATTGTAGCTTAAGTTGGTGGGTGATCGGGTTTTTGCTGTGACAGGCCCCTCAGTGTGGACCTCGCTTCCTCCAGATGTTCACCTCAGTTCCTCTCTCCATTACCTTTAAAAAGCACCTGAAAACATAGTTATTTTCTAGGTGCTTTTAGGATCCACTGCTGGTTCCCTTAATTGTACTCTGTCCTTTTCTCTAGTGTGTGTTGTTGTGGTAGGATTGTTCTGCACACCGGGCTTTCCAGCAGCCTGGGTTTCCTACCTTCTTCCAGTTCCGAAGCAAAGAAAGAAGGTTTCATCCCTATTCAATGGCTGAGTCTGACAGCTTCAGCTTCTCTCTAACAAGCTTGTCAGCAGCAGTGGAAAGAGGGAGACTCCTTTCTAACTTCCTCCTTCAGATCTAGCAGCTTGATTCAATCCCTCTCACCCTCCAAGTTTAGCCCTTGAGCATTTTGCTGAGGCAGCTGACAAAGTAAGCCAAGCAGGATGGTAATGGCTGTAATGTGGATGCTTGTCATACCCATCAGGAGCTGTACTGATCCCCATCATCAGCCACTGCCTAAAACTTGTGTCTCAACCGTGCATTTTTTAAAGCACTTCTACTTTTTACATTCCTACAGGTTGTTTCCCCACTGAAATGAAGCCCAGAGAGACTGTGAATTGAGCCATGGGGAGTGGGATTGTTAGACAAGTACATTTCATAACGGGATAAGGAACCTGGCAGTATTGCTCTTTTTTATCTAATTTGTGTCTGTGGTTTTGTAAAGGTAATCTCATGAGAAATCTCCAACCAACTCATTCACATGAATCATTAATTCTCTCAGTAATCCATCTCTATCCCGGGGTAACTTGTGAGCAGACACACAAATGACCAGGTTGTATGTGTGAATGTTCCCATAGCGAAAAAGTACAGGCTATTCCCAGGATGCAGTTTACCTGGGGAAGAAGGGGACTTGGTAATGATGACTGTATTTTGTGTAAACATGGCCCCAACCACTTACCACATCTGTTTAGAAAATCACACCGACCTACCTGCTCACTGCCCAGTTCAGTTTTCACCCAGCCAGGGTGGATGGCAGTGCAGAGAATCCCATCGTCCTTGTATCCCAGGGACTGGCACTTGGTCAGCATGTTCAGAGCAGCCTGGAAGTGAAACATACTGAGCAGAGGCAAGTCATGGGGCCACCCACAAAACAACAACAAACCCCCCTTGCTCCCCAGAGCATGATGCTGAGTCTGATGGAGATTCAGCAGGTGGATTGGGTGGGTGGGAATTTGTACGAAGAAATTAGGAGGTAAGTTTTGGTCAGTCAGTGACTGTAGCAGAAGTGGGCAATGTGCTTCTGCATTAGAGAAAGGAAGCACCACTCTAGGACCATAGAGGGAGGGAAAGGAGAAGAAATTAAAGTGGATTAGCCCATACCCTATTTGTCTAAGTCAGGCACACGGACCTTTGCATGGATGTATACTGCTAGAATGTATGCAGGGGTGGGGGGGACGGGTCAGAGTGGGGACACAGTTTAGGAAGGAGGAGTCAGTCCACTCCCTAACTAAAAGAGAGGCTCAAGCCACAGTGTAACAGGATGATGAGGTACCTGGGAGAGTTCTGGCCAGTGGCCAGATGCCACCCAAGGAGTCATGCCACACCAGATCACTTCTTTCTTCCTAGTGTCTTTATTACCAGTCCCAATCACATATAAGTAGTCAGGCACAGTCCCTCTGGCTCTCTCTACTCACAGTCTACAGAGACCCCTTGGTCAGGCACCGACCCTCTGACCAAGGTCTAGGCTAGTGAGCAGCCTTCCTTGCTGCTGGGCTTCACTAGTCTCTTTATCCCCCCCAATAGGCCCTTTGCCAGGCACAAACCCACCAGCTCCAGTGCCTCTTTACCAGAGGTAGCCTCCTTAGCATAGGCTGGCTCAGCCCCTCGTAGGTAGAGCTTCACCCCATCCCCTGCCTCTCTTAGACTGAGCTTCCCTTTGCCTATCTGAGTCTCTCCCTTGACTGAGCCTAACTCAGGCTCTTTGGGCTGGTCTTGGTACGCCCGAGCCCAGGTGTGAGGTGTTCAGGCATTATCCTCTAATCAGACTGCTTTTCAGTGTTACATGGGAGGGACAGGATCATGGGCAATTGTGACCGAGGGTCTGTAATTGCAGGGATTAGCACCTCTGAGAATGCACTAATTCCCTTTTTATCACGTGAGAATACTCACGCATTACTGGGTTCCCAAATGTAGCTTTTACAAGGACGTGTGTTCTCACATGATAAAAGGGGATTAGTGCGTTTTCCCAGGCACTAAGCCCCACGGTTAAGCCGCAGTCATGCATGCACAAATTCCTGCCCCTCCCATGTAACGTTGGAAAGAAGTCTCACTTCAGTACTTGGGCCCCAGATAGCACCTGCAGCTCCTTCGCCAGTACTATTTCCCTTAAAGGGCCAGTGCCCAAATAGGCTGCTCCCTGCTAGTCTTTTGTAAGGGACGGGTGCCATGAGAACTAGAACCCAGGACTCAGTGCTGTTGTCCCAGAGCTGAGCTACCAGCCACATTGTTAATGATGCTACAGCACCCAGCTGCCCAGCCACACTGCTGACACAGGAGCCTAACAAATAACTCCCTCAATAGGTCCTTTATCTAATCTGTGTCTGTGGTTTTGTAAAAGGAAGCTCATGAGAAATCTCCAGCTAACTCGTTCACATGAATCATTAACTCTCTGGGTAATTCATCTCTTTCCCAGGGTAACTTGTGAGCAGACACACAAATGACCAAACTGTGTGTGTCAATGCTCCCATAAGGAAAAAGTACAGGCTATTCCTGTACTAAGTAATCCCCCTCCCTGCTCCTCCTTGTTCACTCACCTTTCTGGAGCAGTCAAAACTCTGGGAGCTCCTCCCACTGTGCATGCTGGGCTCCTGCTAACCACCAGCAGCAGGAGCAGGGAGTCCTGCCAGAAGCACTTTGGTTTGTGACTGGAAAAGAGAGCCTTGATGCAGTAGGGTGACTGGCCCTCCAGTCAGCCTTGTTTGCACCTACTGCTTTATTTTTTTGAGCTAGAATACTAATGATATTGGTTAGGAGTTATAACCCTCTTAAGCAACCACCCACAGGGTGACAGTGCAGGAAGGTTTCAACTGTGACTCTCTTGGGAATCGCCACATCCGTGCTTGTCAGTAGCACTGGCAAGCTAAGCCCACTGACTACCTGTTCCTGTTGTGGGGTAACAGAAGAGGTGACTATGTCTGAGACAGACCATGTCCCTGCCTAGTTATTAGAAGTAGCCTACCTTGCTGCAGCGGTAGGAGACCACGGGGAAGAAGGAGAATTTTTCGGGTGTTTTCTCAATGGATCCCAAGACAGTGGACATGTTAATAATTGCTGCCTTTCCACAGTTCATCCCTTTCTCCTTGCTCGCATGAGCAGCCTTCTTCAGCAGGGGCAAGAATGCCTGGGGAAAGGAGGCAGACTGTCAGTTCATCCTTTCTTACTGCCCTGCCACTGATACCAAGTACGGGGCTTGACAAGCAAATGGTGTATTACAGGGTGACCAAAGTGTGGATCACAAGCAATTCAGGTGCAGCTCCCGGCCAGAGCCTGTCCCAGGTCCCCTGTTGCCTTAATGGTCCTCTGTTTTAGTTTATTGCAACCGAGTGTCTGCAGCTGAATCATAGCTGCTCCTCAGAATCTCAGCAGCACAGACCACAGGGCACTAGCTCCACAAGCCAATCCCAAAGCAGGAGTAGAGCTGCATTAGGCTGGGGCAACAGGGACCTAGGTCCCTGATTTTGCATTTTCAGAGGCCCCACACCCTGGAAGCTCCCAGCAGCGACAGGTCTCTGGAAGCTTCTGGAGCAGTAGCTGTTGCATGTACCCAGAATACCTGTGATGGAGAACCCAGCAGCAACCAGGGACCCCAACCCCAGTACACCAAAGGAAGTCCAGGGGCCCCCACCAAGCCACAGCCCGCCATAGCACTCACATTGGGGCGTGGGGGTGGGGCCAGGTGACGGGAAGACAGCAGGACGTCAAGGGGAGGAGCGCCGCACCAGGAAGGATGAGCACACCGGGGGCGGGGCTGGAGAGGAAGCTCTGAAGAGCCATGGAGGCCGGAGGGACAGAAGGAAGAGGGTGCGAGAGCAGGAGCTGAAGGGAAGTACCTCTGCGTGCCGGACTGGGGCGGGAACTGTGAGAAGGACTGCTGTGAGGGAATGGGATGGCCTAAGGGATGGAGGGATTCGGGAGGGACCGAGAAATGCTCGGGACACAGGGGGAGGGTAGGATCAGGTTGCGACCTGCGGGAAGCACCCCACTGGGGGATCCGGTGCTGGTCCCTGGCTCCCCAGGGATGCCCCCGGAGAGCAAGGGGGATTCCCTGCAGCCCCGCATCTGGAAGCTGGCGGGGCACATAGGTAGGGGGAGGGTGACAAGTGGCGTCCCTTGGTGGGTCTGACTGCAGCAGTGGTGGACGGAGGAGAGGGGGCTCAGTCCAACAAGGGAGCAAGGGCAGGATGGATGCAGAGACCATGTTAAAATGACTTATGGAGGCCCAAACTGCCCAGTTGGAAACCTAATGAGGGTTTCTTCAACAGCTAACAACTGAGTTGGCGAGCACTCAGGTGCGCAGTCAGGCCCAGCTGGCAGAGCAAGTGTCCGCCCTAATGGCCCCGGCCATAACAGCCCTGACCACCTGCACCAGGGCGGGGTCCGGGGAGAGTAAGGGGTCTCAGGTGCTGTTTACAAAAATGTCCCCCTCAGATGACCCCGAAGCCTTCTTGAATATTTTTGAGCGGGTGGTCACCACCGCCAAATGACCCCAGGAGCAATGGGCCATTTTTCTGGCTCCCTGCCTATCTGGGCCTGCACAGGAGTCTACGATAGGCTAGAGGCATCAGAGGTCACTGATGGTCAACGAGACCATTCTACGAGGGTTGGACATATCGAAGGAAACATACAGGAGACGTTTTGGGGGCGAGAAGTATTCACCGGGGTCATCCCCGCAGGCCATGGCACAGCAATTGTGAATCCATTGCATGTGGTGGTTGAAACCCCAGCAAAGATCACCACAGGAAGTTGTGGAGCTCATAATGACCGAGCAGTTTATCCAAATACTGCCCCAAGGGGGTAGGACCTGGGTAGCCCACCATTGACCCACATTGTTAGAAGAGGTAGCTCGGCTCCTGAAGAACTATGAAACCTTTGAGGGGGCCCATGGTTATGGAGGCAGGCAGGGGTTCAAAGGGGTAGTCAGGGAGGAAAAAAACCATAAGCCCGGGGGCTCCTGCGAAGGGCGGCCCAAAGGTCTGGGGGGTCTCAGGAGGATGGACCCTGGGGGTGGGTCAGAGGTAGGAATGAGGGAGATAATCTTGGGGGAGTCCACAAGGACCAAGCCCTACCCCCAGGAAGTCGCCTGACCCCAGATCAGGCAGGGAGGTTGGGGTTAGTTCAGGAGTTCAGATATGCTATCAATGTGGGAAACCAGGGCATTTTAAGACGGAGTGTCCCCTCA
Organism: Sphenodon punctatus; assembly: GCA_003113815.1. Lineage (NCBI taxonomy): Eukaryota > Metazoa > Chordata > Lepidosauria > Sphenodontia > Sphenodontidae > Sphenodon > Sphenodon punctatus. Next base: position 568,183 of record QEPC01003417.1, read on the forward strand.
TGGATTGTACATTTGCAGATGGATGGTTTAGGGAGGATGAGATGAGACGTAAGGGCACGGGGAAACCCCTTATCCCTGTATGGCTAGGGGACCAGGAATATGGGGCCCTGGTGAATACGAGTTGTGGGAAGACCTTAGTGTGAGCAGGGATCCAGGGAATACCCCGTGCCACCTCCCCACAGATAGGTATATGTTGTATCCATGGGGAAGTGCATTTCTACCCGATGTGTACTGTCGACCTGTCAGTGGCGGGGCGTTAGATGCCCCAACAGGTTGGGGTGGTGCCCGGCTTGGCCCACCCTGTCATATTGGGATGCGGCTGGGGATCCCTGACCTCCTTTTGCAAGCCTCTGAAGGGCTGGAGGGTGACAAACGACCGGGGGAGTCCTCGAACACCGGATGGAGGGGGTTGCACCACGCTGAAGGGAAATGCCATGGATGGTAAGATCTTTTGATATTATACAGGTGCAACGTAATGATCCTGCATTAGGTCATGTCTATGAGCAGCTGGAAGTGGTAAATGGGAAACCTCAAAACCCCGGACACCTGGTCCCCTATCCCCACTTTGAGCTGATAGAAGACCGACTCTATTGAGTAGATAGGGAGGAGGCCAGGGGGAGGTGTGCCAACTGCTGGCACCAGGGCCAGTGCAAGGAGACTTCTTATGCTTAGCCCATGAGGTATCCTGCACAGGGCATTTAGGGGAGGAAAAAACGCTAGAGAGGCTGACAGCCTGTTTCTACTGGCCCGGCATCAGGGCGGTGGTAAGGCGTTACTGTGCCTCCTGTCTGGACTGCCACTTGACCACCAAAAAGCGAATAGTTCCTGCCCCTCTCATCCCTTTACCCCTAGTGGGAACCCCCTTCGAAAGAATGAGGATGGATATAGTGGGGCTGGTAGAACAGTCAGCGGAGGGGTACCGATATATATTGGTGACTGTGACTGTGAACTATGCCACTCGGTATTCGGAGGCAATCCCTGTAAGGTCCATCAAAACCCTGATAACTTCTCGAGAGCTGCTAAAAATGTTTGCCCACACCCTCCTGACCGACCAGGGCATTAATTTCACAGGGCGACTCATGCGGCAGCTATGTCGCTTATTGAAGATACACTGCATACGGACATCCATATACCATCCTCAAACAGACGGGCTTGTAGAGCGGTTTAATCAAACCTTAAAAGCCATGCTCCACAAGTTCGTCCAAGAGGAACTGAAAGCCTGGGCCTCGCTACTCCCGGCTCTCTTATTTGCCTATTGGGAGGTTCCCCAGGCCTCGCTGGGGTTTTCTCCCTTTGAACTGCTGTATGGGCGACGTCCCCGGGGGCTGCTGGACCTGGTGAAAGAGGGGCGGGAAGAAGCCCCAACCCCCCAAGCTAATGTGGTCACGTATGTCACACACCTTCAAGAAAGGTTGAAACGAATGTGGGACTGGGTGGCCCAGAATGGCTTAGAGGCCCAGCAGCGACAAAAGGGGTGGCTTGACAAACACACTAGGGCCCGTCATTTGCACCCCAGGCAATGAGTCCTAGTACTGCTGTCCTCCACAGAGTCCAAACTACTCACAATGCGACAGGGCCCCTATGAAATAATTGAGCAAAAGGGACCCGTAGACTATGTAGTGCGCCAGCCCAGGTGGCGGCCCGAGCTACAGACTTATCACATCAACCTCCTCAAAGAGTGGTAAGAACGGAGGTCTGAGCCCGCGGAAGCCCTGGAGGGGGACTTCTCAACCTGCGGGGCCAGAACAACCAGGGAAACTGATATCCCTGTGGGGGAGGAGTTGACTCCCACCCAGAAGGGGCAACTAAAGGACTTTGTGGCAATGTACCAGCATGTGTTCACTGTAGCCCCTGGGTGTACCTCCTGGGTCTATCATGACATTGTGACCGAGCCAGGAAAGATAGTAAGTGACCTTCCCCGCCATAGCTGAAGCAGGTGATAAAGGACAAAGTATGCCAGATGCTCCAACTAGGGGTCATCAAAGAATCTAACAGCCCATGACGCAGTCAACCGGTGCTAGTAGGAAAACCAGATGGCTTGATGAGGTTTTGCATTGATTTCCAAAAAGTAAACGTGGTTAGGGCTGTAGCGGCATACCGCCGCGGCAGCTTTTACCGACAGAAACCCCTATTCCGCACATCGTGGCACAGTACGGCAGAGGCAGCTTTCCGAGGGCTGCGACTGCGGTTTGTCGTTCATGGTATCGCGGCATCGGAACTGGCGAACGGAAGCTAAACTTGTGCAGTTTCCCATAATAAGCGGCGCCAACTCCCCTTTCCGTGGTCCGCGGAATCTTTGTGGTTATCTGGTAATTGTATCATGTTTCCGCCACCC
>QEPC01003417.1:580706-597558 GCA_003113815.1 Sphenodon punctatus
GGCTAGGGTGGCAGCTTGTAGGTATTGGCCACAGCCCTCCCTGCCAGAACTTGGCCCCTGCACCCAGATGGCAGGTGCCGGGGCCACAGTGGCTGCTTATGGTTGCGGTGTAATGACATCAGATTGTGAGATGAATGATGGCCCCAGACCCATCGCGGTGGGTCCCAAGGCTAGAGTGGCAGCTTGTAGGTTTTGGCCACAGCCCTCCCTGCCAATAACTTGGCCCCTGCACCCAGACGGCGGGTGCTGGGGCCGGAGTGGCTGCTTATGATTGCGGTGTAACGACATCAGATTGTGAGAAGAATGATGGCCCCAGACCCATTGCAGTAGGTCCCGAGGCTAGGGTGGCAGCTTGTAGGTATTGGCCACAGCCCTCCCTGCCAGAACCTGCCCCCTGCACTCAGGCAGCGGGTGCTGGGGCCGGAGTGGCTGCTTCTCTGAGTGGTGGAACGACATAAGATTGTGAGATGAATGACGGCCCCAGACCCATCGGGGATGGGTCCCGAGGCTAGGGTGGCAGCTTATAGGTATTGGCCACAGCCCTCCCTGCCAGAACTTGGCCCCTGCACCCAGGTGGCGGGTGCTGGGGCTGGAGTGGCTGCTTCTCTGAGCGGTGGAATGACATCGCAGCGTGCAATGAACGACGGCCCCAGACCCATCACGATGGGTCCCGAGGCTAAGGTGGCAGCTTGTAGGTATTGGCCACAGCCCTCCCTGCCAGAACTTGGCCCCTGCACCAAGGCGGTGGGTGCTGGGGCTGGAGTGGCTGCTTCTCTGAGCGGTGGAATGACATCGCAGCATGCGATGAACGACGGCCCCAGACCCATCATGTTGGGTCCTGGGGCTAGGGTGGCAGCTTGTAGGTATTGGCCACAGCCCTCCCTGCCAGAACTTGGCCCCTGCACCCAGATGGCAGGTGCCGGGGCCACAGTGGCTGCTTATGGTTGCGGTGTAATGACATCAGATTGTGAGATGAATGATGGCCCCAGACCCATCGCGGTGGGTCCCAAGGCTAGAGTGGCAGCTTGTAGGTTTTGGCCACAGCCCTCCCTGCCAATAACTTGGCCCCTGCACCCAGACGGCGGGTGCTGGGGCCGGAGTGGCTGCTTATGATTGCGGTGTAACGACATCAGATTGTGAGAAGAATGATGGCCCCAGACCCATTGCAGTAGGTCCCGAGGCTAGGGTGGCAGCTTGTAGGTATTGGCCACAGCCCTCCCTGCCAGAACCTGCCCCCTGCACTCAGGCAGCGGGTGCTGGGGCCGGAGTGGCTGCTTCTCTGAGTGGTGGAACGACATAAGATTGTGAGATGAATGACGGCCCCAGACCCATCGGGGATGGGTCCCGAGGCTAGGGTGGCAGCTTATAGGTATTGGCCACAGCCCTCCCTGCCAGAACTTGGCCCCTGCACCCAGGTGGCGGGTGCTGGGGCTGGAGTGGCTGCTTCTCTGAGCGGTGGAATGACATCGCAGCGTGCAATGAACGACGGCCCCAGACCCATCACGGTGGGTTCTGGGGTTAGGGTGGCAGCTTGTAGGTATTGGCCACAGCCCTCCCTGCCAGAACTTGGCCCCTGCACCCAGATGGCAGGTGCCGGGGCCAGAGTGGCTGCTTATGATTGCGGTGTAATGACATCAGATTGTGAGATGAATGATGGCCCCAGACCCATCGCGGTGGGTCCCAAGGCTAGAGTGGCAGCTTGTAGGTTTTGGCCACAGCCCTCCCTGCCAATAACTTGGCCCCTGCACCCAGACGGCGGGTGCTGGGGCCGGAGTGGCTGCTTATGATTGCGGTGTAACGACATCAGATTGTGAGAAGAATGATGGCCCCAGACCCATTGCAGTAGGTCCCGAGGCTAGGGTGGCAGCTTGTAGGTATTGGCCACAGCCCTCCCTGCCAGAACCTGCCCCCTGCACTCAGGCAGCGGGTGCTGGGGCCGGAGTGGCTGCTTCTCTGAGTGGTGGAACGACATAAGATTGTGAGATGAATGACGGCCCCAGACCCATCGGGGATGGGTCCCGAGGCTAGGGTGGCAGCTTATAGGTATTGGCCACAGCCCTCCCTGCCAGAACTTGGCCCCTGCACCCAGGTGGCGGGTGCTGGGGCTGGAGTGGCTGCTTCTCTGAGCGGTGGAATGACATCGCAGCGTGCAATGAACGACGGCCCCAGACCCATCACGGTGGGTTCTGGGGTTAGGGTGGCAGCTTGTAGGTATTGGCCACAGCCCTCCCTGCCAGAACTTGGCCCCTGCACCCAGATGGCAGGTGCCGGGGCCAGAGTGGCTGCTTATGATTGCGGTGTAATGACATCAGATTGTGAGATGAATGATGGCCCCAGACCCATCGCGGTGGGTCCCAAGGCTAGGGTGGCAGCTTGTAGGTATTGGCCACAGCCCTCCCTGCCAGAACTTGGCCCCTGCACCCAGGCGGCGGGTGCTGGGGCTGGAGTGGCTGCTTCTCTGAGCGGTGGAATGACATCGCAGTGTGAGTGGAATGATGGGGCCCCAGAATCCTCATGGTGGATCCTTGGGCTAGAGTGGCAGCTTCTAGATACAGTGGATAGAAAGATGGATATACAGTGGCTAGAAAAATGGATAGACAGTGGATAGAAAGAGGGCTCTCCCTGAGTGGAATGACGGGCCATTTTGAGAGGAGAGAATACAAGCTAGGAAATCTGTCAGCAAGCTGTGAAACCTTTATGTATTAAAAATGGGAGGGAGCCTCCAAGAAGCAAGTGTGCTCCCCCAGACTGAGCCACTTTGCTGTCTCTACAGAATCTCCTAGCGAAGTGTGTCCACTCTCCCTGCCTTGGTCCATCCCAGCTGCATTCTGTCTGTCACCACACTTCTCTGGTGGGGGGAGGGGGGAGAGTGACAGATAGCAACCAGATACCCCCACCCCACCCTGCAGTGTGTTTGTTCGCTCGCTTCTTCTCCGTTGGGTGCAGGGCCCTGCGGGATGTTCCCAAGGTTTGACTGATGCTTGTTCCAGGCCCCCTGCCCTATAACACAAGCTGCCTTTTGTGGCTGCTGCTCAAAGTTCCTCCCCCCCCCCCAAATATGGCCCAGTTTACTCAGAGCCCCACATGAAGAGCTGGGAATAGGTCATCCCCAGCCCTGCAGCTGGTGGGGTCACGGGTGTGTGGAGGCTTTGCTGTTGCCTGGGAAGGGGAGGGGCAGGCAGAGCTCCCCACTCCCTCAGGCTGGGTACGAAGCCTACAAGGCCCGGCCAGGAATTGAGACCCATCACGGAGGGTGCTGGGGCTAAGGTGGCAGCGTCTGCTACTTGCAACAACTCTCCCTGTAGATTCCTCACGAGGAATGAGAGAGCGGGGCTGGGTTGGGGATGCCCACTGTGATTTCCCAGAAAGCTGTTCTTTTTCTTTGTGGAAAGGGGAGAGGGTTTGTCCTTCAGCTTCTGCCCCACGAGGAATTGGGTAGTCATAGGCCGGGTGGCAGACTTACAGTTTGTTTGTTTGTTTCCTAGGCCCAGCCTGCATCATGAGGTCAGTCAGATAAGGCGGCCTAGGCCGTCTAGTAAGAGAGAGAGAGAGAGAGAGGGAGAGAGAGAGAGAGAGAGGCAAAGAGAGAGAGGCAGGGTGGGTGCAAGCATTGGGACGGAGGGACAGCACCTCAGCAGCACAGTACTATTAGCAGCCGAGCCCTGGATGGAGGAGGAGGAGCCCTGTCCCACGACTGCCCCTGGCATGGGATGGATGGCGTGTGCCACTGCACCATCACTCTTTGTCCAGGGGCAGCTCCGGGAATCCCAGCAGCGGAAGGTTCACCTTGAGAAAGAGCAACTGCTCCACCAACTTGGCCCCCAGTCTCAGGCGGTGCGGGGAACATATGTCCCCCGCGATGGAGAACACCCTCTCGCTGGGGACACTGGTTGGTGGGCAGGACAGGAATCCCTTGGCCACTTTGGACAGGGCCGGCCACACTTGGGCCTTGCTGGCCCAGTAGGCCAAGGGATCGCTGCCGGGTTCTATGCAAGGCTCCTCCTCCAGATAGGTCTCCACTGCTGCTGAGGCGCCATCATACTCCCTCCGGTAGCTCTGGGTGGGCACCACCTGCCCCACTGCCCTCAGCCACGCTGCTTGCCCTTTTGTGCTGCTGGTCCCCATGCTCCCCTGAGTGGACAGAACAGAGGAGGAGCTGCTGGCAGTAAGGGTCCTGCTGCTGCTGGAGGCAGGGATAGACCCAGATGGCTGAGGGTCGCTGCTCCTACTCCCACCATCCCCAGGGGCATCCCGCTGCATGGCCCGCTCTGCCTGCCTGACCTTATCGACCAGCATCCCCTTCTGGAGGCCATAGTGCGCACTTTCCCGTGCCATGCTGCCCTTGATCCTGGGGTCCAGCATGGTTGCCAGGACATATTCGTCCCGGCGCAGGAGGTCACCAAAGCGAGCGCTCAGGCCCGCCTTCAACTTGTCGGCTAGCTCCATCGCCTCGTCGCACATTCTCCTGCCCTGAGGGCCACGATCCCGCCCCACCGCCCCAAGAATCTCATCCAGGCTGCTGTGGAGACTATGCACCAGCGGGGTCACCTGGCTGAGGGTGGCAGTGGAGCTGCTCAGTGTCTCCGTGACGGCCAGGAATGGTCTCAGGACAGAGACGGTTTGGGATATAATATCCCATTCCTCCCTGTTGTACCCTGGAGGTGACTCGATGTCTGTCTCCAGTTCCACCTGATGCAGGGCGGCTTTCTGTTCAAGAAGCCGCTCCAGCATCAGGAAGGTGGAGTTCCACCGGGTGGAGACATCCTGGATCAGGGTGTGCACCGGGGACCCTTGCTCAGCCTGCTTCTCCCGGAGGAGTTCGCTGCCCTTCACGCTGCGGTTGAAGAAGCCCGCCAGCTTCCTCCCCCGCTCGACCAGGGAGCTAAGGGTGCCTGGCCCAATGCCTTTATCACCCAAGCCCAGAGCGTCCTTCACCACCAGGTGGAGGGTGTGTGCGGCGCAAGGGATACTCGTGAACCCCCCGTCACGGACTGCCTTAAGCATATTGGCCGCGTTGTCCGTGACCACACACCCCTTGGTGAAGGCCACGCCTGGCGTGAGCCACTCCCTCACCATGGTGGTCAGGGCTGCCTCTACCTTCCTTGCGGTGTGGGAGCTGTCCATAACTTGGGACTGAAGCAGGGCCCACCTATACCCTGCTTCAGGTCCCCTCCTGCCACTGCCAAGCACTGCCTTTGCGTCCTGCCACCAGTGTGCAGTCACTGCCAGGTAGGCATGCTGGGCGTTCCTGGAGGACCACAGGTCCGTGGTGAAGTGGACCGTTGCCCCCCCAGCCCCTGCAAGCTGCTCCCTCACCCGCTCCTTCAAAGCCCTATATAACTGTGGGACCACAGTCCGACTCAGGGCGGAGCGGGAAGGAAGCTTAAAGTTGGGAGCCAGGAACGCAAGCAGACGCTGGAAGCCCTTGTCCTCCACAATGGAGAAGGGCTGGCCATCCAGGGCAATCATCTCGGCAACCAGGCGCTTGCCTTTTTCCTGGAAGCCTGTGCCACGGCGCCCTGCCGATGGCCTCGACACATCGCCCCACCCCATCTCCTCCATGGTGGACTGGCGGTGCTGCTGGGGAGGCTCCTGCAGTTTTTCTGCCCCCATAATGCTCCTGCTGCTGGTAGAGGCAGCAGCAGTAGCTGCAGAACGCTGGCCCGCTGAATGGGCCGGGCGACTGGCCGCTGGAGTCGGGAACCCGCTGGCATCCACTTCGCCTGCCTTCCCGCTCAGCAACACAGCACTGTGGCATGCCTTCAGGTGCCTGGCCATTGCAGTTGTGCCAAGGTTGGCAAGCGCCCGCCCACGCTTCACCACCTTTTGGCACAGCGTGCACTGCACCTCTCTGGGATCATCTGCCCTCACCTGCTTAAAATGCTCCCAGACAGTGGATTTTTTTCCCCCTCCTGCTGCCTTCTTGCCCGCCCCGGCAGACGTGCTGCTGCCAGTGCTGCTGGGAGAGGGAGAACTTTGTGGCACTGGTGGTGATGCAGCTCTGGGAGGAGGAGGGTCAGACATTGCCTCATGGACATAGATATCCTCTGCGGCACTAGTGTCACTGACTGCTGCCTCTTCCTCACTGTCCCCAGCGATCATGGCGATGTCCCCAGAAGGGGAGTACTGGGACCCGGAGGGTAGACTGCCCGTGCCCGCCATGCTGCTGGCACTCTCCCTGTGCCCCCCTCTGTGGCTGCTAGTGCTGCTGCAGCTGCCGCTGCTGCCACTCCTCCTCTCCCAGTCCCTAGTACTGGCATTGCCCGGGGATCGGGCCCTGCCTCTAGCAGCCGGGGTGGGATCCACCAGCTCTGGGCTACTGGGGATTTCCTCGACTGTGGGGGACATTGGTGGCCCTGGAGGAACATCGGTAGAAGAAGCAGCCCCAGCTCCTGCTCCATCACCACGCACAGCAGACACAGATGCAGCAGCCTGAGCCTCAACTCCTGCAGGCCTTCCAGTGCCCTGAGTGTCAGTGGAGGGCACTGCCAGGAGACGTTGCAGAGCACCCTGGGCCCCTAAAGCAGGCCTCCTGATTTTGGGAGGGGGTGAGGCGCTCTGCCTCTGGCTACTGCTGCTGCCTGCTGCCGCTCCTCGTGCACGGCCTCTGGGACGTGCCCCATTGCCTCCCCTACGGGCAGCAGATCGGCCTCTCCTTCCCTTCTCCATTTCTCCCGAAAAAAACAATGTTTTTTAATATATAATTTTTTAAAAAAATTTTATTGAATTTTTTTATCAAATATTTATATCTCTATATCTACACTAATAACTAACTAACTACCTAACTAATAAATGTATTCTAAATGCTATGAATAACTCCAACAAACCCTAAAGCTGAATCACAGAAAACAGTAAACTCTATCTGTAAACCTTAAACTAAACTACTCCTACTATGTCAAAACAAAAATGTATCGACCTAATCCTATCTATCTACCTATGAATATATGGGATGGGGGTTGGGGGGCAATCACAAACAAGACAAGGAGGGGTACAAAACTGAAATGAAACCTAAATCAATCTATAAATTAATAATATACTACTACTCTAATGAATCAAAAAAACAGGGGAAGGGAATGGGGAGGGAATATTCAATGGAGGGGGGAGGGAAGGAGGAAGATTGAAGATTGAACACAGGGAGGGATAAAAACAAAAAATAACAACTAAATCTATCAAAGCTAATGTAAATAAATGAGAATATGGGGGTAGATGGGTTGGATGGGTGAAATAGGAGGAGGATGGCAATGGATTGGGGAGCTGGAAAATGCTGGGTGAGGGAGCCTTCTGAAACGCCTGCTGCTCAGGAACAGTGACTAGCTCAGAAGGTATTGGGAAGGGGGGAGGCAGACAGTTTTGTTTCTTGCTGCGCCCGCCTCAAATCAGCCCCATTGGCTCCGTGCAGCCTAGCCCGTGGCCAATCATAGACTGCCAAGCCAGTGGTCTGAGGCGAAAAGAGATGGTGATTCATCAGGCTGGCTGCTACTCCAAGCCACTCTCCACCCTCCACCCCTGGTGCCTGGAAGTCTGCTCCTAGCTGAGTCAAATGACTTCCCCCTCCCTGCTACATTTGGCCTTCCAGTGACCTGAGTGACAGTAGACCATTTTTTAGCCACCTGAACACAACCGAACGCGATCCAAACTGAACGAACTGTTTGGCCATTTCATCGTTCGGTGTTCGGATCTGTTCGGTATGTTCGCCATTTTGCCGTTTGGTGTTCGGTTCCGTTCAGTATGTTTGAGTTCGTGTTTGTGTTCGCGTTCGGTAGTCCGAACAGGCCGAGTTTGGGCCGAACACCGAACTACCGAACCGCGTTCACCCATCCCTAGAAGTAGGTAATTTGCGGCTGGGAAAGAATGCGCGTCCCTCTCCCATGTGCGTGATCCCCTGTGGCATCTCGTGTAATCCCGCCTCTCAGTATTTTTGAAACCATACGCGAGCAGGTCGCACACTCATCTAAAACCGGACACAGTCTGCTAGAAAAACCATCAGATGTTTCTGTCCTTGATAGCCTTCTGTGATCCCTAGTCATGCACCCTGTTCTTTCATCTGCTAGTCATAAACCTTAGTCCCTTTGGCTAGGATTAAGAGCAGAGATTATCATGATAACCTTCTATTAATTATTATTATTGTTGTTGTTAATAATAATAGTGCCATCAATGTTCCTGGCACTGAACAATCATTAAATTAGAGACAGGTCCATGTTCAGGAAGAGGGGGTGAGGTGGGGGTTTACAATCTGGGATAGACACGGGAGGTGAGATGATGGAAAGGGGAACAAAGGAGAGACGGGACTCTCATGAAGCTGAGAAGTCCCAGCTGCACATGCTTAGCTTACAGGGGAGAAGGAGACCCCAAATGATAGGACAGTAGCTGAGGCATTAGTGAGCAGCTATGCCTTCTTCTCAGATGTAATGTTTCCTGCGCTTCTCCCAAACTCCTCTCCTTACTGCTCCCTCTGTCCCCTCACCACCATCCCACAGCTTATTTCCAGTCTCCTTTCTTAAAGGCTACAAGCCAGTCCACTGTCACTAGACCCTGTCCTGCATCATCCCACTCACTACAGCTGGTGCTCAGTCATTTCCCTGAAGTTGTTTGTGCCTTTAGACTGTAAGTTCCTGGGGGAAGCAACTTCCTTTTATCTCACTGTGTTTGTTACTAGCTACAGAAGCAGCAGCAATAATAATAATAAATGAACATCTAGATGAAGACTCCAATACCTGTGCCACCAGACTTAGTAACATCTTGTGCTAAATTCCATTCTCTGTGCCAATCCACTGAGCAACAGAATGACCAAGGCATGACTTGGGTGAATCATACCAACCTGAGTGACAAGCATTGGCCCCACCAGGTTGATGTTGTACACATCCAGCATGTCTTTAGAAGTGGCAGATTCCAGCGTGCAGGGTGGCATGATACCAGCATTGTTGATCAGCAAGTTCAGGCCAGAGCCCCGCAGGTGGGCCTCGGCTTTCTTCGCAGCTGCCTTGATGCTCGCTTCATCAGTAGCTTCTACAGAGAGAGAGAAAAATGGGGAGTAGGTATGAACACAAGTTGATTCCATTCCTGATGCTGCGTGAAAGAGTTTCATAAATATGACTGAGGTGGGTGGTGAGATTGCGCTGAAGGTACAAAGAGCCTGTGGAATAACAGTAGTCCAAAGTGAGGGGGGTGGGCGGCTTCTCCCATCCAACCCAAAAAAGAAGCTATGACAAGCACCCACCATGTCTGCAGACACAGTTCCTTAACCTGCCCCGCGAGTCCCTTTATGGTGAGCTAGCCCGAAAGGGCCAGATCCCTGCACCTCCAGCACACACACAGTCCCATCACTCTTGCCCCAACATACCCCAGAAAAACCCTCCACCACCCCTTCTCCTCATCTTTGACTGCTGACTAAACCCTTAAACAGGAAAAGTTGGTCCCAAGATAATCAACAACTACTCTTCTAGCTACAGCACTGATATTCCTACAAACAAGCTGTGGCTGAGGACAAGGAAGTATGGTGCATGAAAAAGCTGGCATGTGAGAGGCATAGCTAGTTTAGGATGGGCCCTGTACTGCTCATAGCTCCCAGCAGCAGGGGATGCAGCTGCATCAGGTAGTGTGGGCCCCCCAGCCTAACTACATTGCCTGTCCCTATCTATTATAGCAGGGCTGCACAAAGTGTGGCCCAAGGGTCACATGTAGCCTGCAAGGACCTTTCCTGCGGCCTGACTCCCCCTGGCCACAAAGACCTTTCCTGTGGCCCACCATGCCTCTTCCTGCTGCCGGGCTTGTCTCGTCCCAGGTAAGTGGGGTAGGGGTCGATGGATTTTCCTCAGCACCCCCTGTCTTTTATGGGGGTTTTGGTGTGTGTGTGCCAGCTTTGGGGGGGAGGGGAGTGCCAGCTGTACCATGTGACTTGGGGCACTGGCTTCTATCTGCCCCTGTCTGGGCACCCTGCCATGTGATCCTGGTTTTCCCCTATGTGTGCAGCCTGTCATCTAGGTCTGTGGGGGTGGGGGATGCCAGCTCTGCTTTGCTATGTGACTTGGACCACTGGTTTATCATGTTTGCCCCTGCCATGTGATCCTGGTTTGCCCCTGTATGCGCCCTGTCTTCTAGGTGTGTGTGTGTGTGCCAGCTTTGCTTTGCCATTTGACTTGAGGCAGTTAAATTAAGTCAGGCTCACAGTGGAACTTCTTTAGAGCACCGGACTCGTTTGTTAAATAAACTTAATTAGAAATTTAATTGCATTTTGTTATTACTGAACATATATTTGTACGGCCTTGGAGTAGCCCTGATGTGCCTTCCCAGTGTAATCTGATGTGTTGATTCTTTGTATGCAGGTTTGAAGTTGGACCAAATTAACATTCATTTTTAACATTCACACAAGCTATGTAAATTGGGGGTGGGATCATGCAAATTTGGGGCAGGGCCACATGCAGCCCACGGTTGGGTCCAAACCAAATTTTCCAGCCCTCGGCACAAATCAAGTTGAGCACCCTTGTATTATAGCTACACTTTGGGGTTAGGCAACTGAATGTGTTAAGCCAAGACCTTTGAGCTGCGGTGCAATTATCGTCTTGATTTAGGACTAATGGCACCGATGTACTGATTGTCAAAGTGGCCTCAGGGAGGAAAAAGGTTCCTCACTGGGTGCTTTTACATGAGCGGGTCGCCGTGGCGCAACCTGCTCACGTGATATTTCAAAATCCCGCAAGGCAGGATTAGACAAGACAGAAGTCCGGGATCATGCTTGTTGAAGGTGGGAGTGCATTGTTTGCAAACTGCAAATTAAATACCTCGATTGTGAGGTATTTAATTCGAAGTCTGAAAACAATGCGCAACTGCCTTCAACGCACATGAGCCCAGACTTCCGTCTTGTCTAATCCTGCCTTGCGGGATTTTGAAATATCACGCAAGCAGGTCGCGCCACAGTGACCCGCTCGTGTAAAAGCAGCCACTGTGACAGGGGTGGGGAACCTTTTCCCTCCCTGAGGCCACTTTGAAAATTAGTAAAAGCGCCAAGGGCCTCACAGAAGCTGTGGCTGGGGGTGCTTAAGCGTGTGCTCTGTAAGAGGAGGGTCCAGATCCTGGATCTGTTTCCTGTCCTTGTGTGCATGCCCTCATCTCTGCTCCCTTCCCCTGAGCTCATGCATTCAGTGCTTAGGGGTGGAAATAAGAACTGGATCTAGGGACAAGATTCAGACACTGGAGAAGGGCTAAATAAAGACTAGCTGTGGACCACATCTGGCCCCCAGGCCTGACATTCCCCACCCCTGCAGTAGGGGATCACATCATGAGACTCTCCTGTGTTTTTCTTCCATAATAGGTTGGGGTCTCCTGCTCCCACACAGCCTTTCTTCAGTCTGAGGCCGTTTTTAGACGAGCGCAGTGGCGCCCGCACTTGTTTTCAGAAAAGCCAGCAGTCCGTTCGACACGTGATGCTGCCGCTGAAAAAGCGCATGTGCTGGCGATGCGCATCCATTTCCGGCCACGTATGACCAGCCTCGATCGCTGACCCGGTCAGTTCGCGACCAGAAATGGATGCGCATCGCCGGCGCATGCGCTTTTTCGGCGTCAGCGTCATGTGTAGAACGGACTGCCGGCTCTTTTGTAAAACAAGCACGGGCACTGCCGCGCTCATCTGAAAACGGCCTAAGTTTCAGATCAGCATCCTTTCACAAGCTCATTTCTAGGCAAATCCAATTAAGATTTCAGTTACTATGGGCCAATGTTTGATTTGTTCATACAGAATTGATTAATCAATACAATTAACTGATAATGCACTGAACACCAATTAAAAGAGAGTGTAAAAATAACAAAAGCATGTTTAGCAGCAACTAAAATCAAGAAATTCTGTTGTGTAAAACTGTATCACGATTATTATAGTGTTTATTGGTTAATTAATCAGTTAAAAGCCACACAGCTAATAAATTGAAAATGTTAACTGATCAACAGGCCTGGTTGGTAGCACAGATGAATCTGACAGCTTTGGAACATATTCCTTTCCTGAGGGCTGGGCAGTGCTCATAAATCAAGTGTGGGATTTCCTGTTGGCTTGATGAATGAAAAGTCTGGAGGGCATCCCAGGATACAGGAGAGGCTAATCATCTGACACAAACACACTGTTGATTGAGAACAAGCCAGAACAGACTTGTGCTTCCTGGAAACATCTCCGGTTACTTAACTGTTGACTTCAGTGAAAATAAGAAACAGCCTAATGGAGGCCTCTAACAGGGGCTCTGATCCCAGCTCTGTCATAGGAGATCCCTGGGATATTAGGCCTGGACTATCGGGACATGCTCTAGATCCAAGTGCCTAGTACCACTCAAGGGTGCTGAGTACTTGGTTGGAACTGAAGTCAGTGACAACTGCAGGCACTCAGCACCTCTGACCAAGTTATAAATTGGCACTTCGTGCTGAGAGTATAACACTACAAGAGAAGTTTTAGCCAGGAATGGATTCTACAATGCCACAATTGGGGGGAGGGAGGGGCAAGGCAATCACTGGCATAACTTTGGGTTTAAAGGAAAAGGGTGTGGAATGCTGGCACTTTATAAAATGTTTAAAGGATTATTTTTTTTCACCACCATCCATTTTTCCTGAAAGAATGATGCAGAAAAAACACCCTCTAAGCTTCAACTATCCTATATTAAAAAGGCAATTTCCCCCTTTGTCTCAGCAGGAGACGCACCCCAGGCAGGTCTGCCCTGAGGGCATGTTTCCGTTCTGAAGCACAGCTTCCCTTCCCTCAAACCCCTTTTTGTCTTGCAAATTAAAAATCAATCAAAGGCAAATTGATTATCCCCCTTTTCCTCCATGCTCTCTTCCTCCCACTGAAACCTACCTGAAGTGGAGCTTCTGGAAGTTCTTTGTCTGGGACTCAAACGTTGTGTAGGATATGGGCATTCATGGCACCCCCTATTTTTACCTCTCCTTCCTACCTCTATAGTTATGCTCATAGGGCAATCCTAGGGGTGGGACTCCAGGGGAAATACCAGATACTGGATTTACCAATATTGGATCTCCCGATACCGGATTTATCGGTATCGGAATACCAGATATTTAACATTGCCTATTTTACCATTTTTTTAACATTGCAGCCGTTGTTAAATGGTGGCATGTAAAAAATCTGGTAAAGCCAGCAATGTTAAAAATCCAGTATTACGATACTGGTCATTATCAGTTTTATCAAATTAATTTGATACCGATAGTCCCACCCCTACTAAACTGACTAAAGCCACTTGATGAGGTCACCTCCCTCCTCTCTTCATCCAACCCCTCCATTTGTCCCCTTGATACCATCCCCTCTCGCCTCTTAATGACAATTTCCCCCAATGCTGTGCCTTTCCTGCTGCGCATCATCAATCTCTCCCTCTCTACTGGGTCATTTTCACTGGCTTTCAAACACACCACTGTATCCCCTATCCTCTGCCACTCTTGACCCCTCCAACCCTTCCAGCTATCGCCCCATTTTGCTCCTACCATTTGCTTCCAAGCTCCTGGAGTGGGAAGTCAATTGGGTTTCTGCCCTCTACACTCAACTGAGACTACCCTCACCAAAATCACTGATGACCTTCTCTTAGCTAAGCTTTAGGGCCTCTACTCCGTTCTTGTCCTCCTCGATCTCTCGGCCACCTTTGACACTGTCAATCCTCTTGGATTCACTACACTCCCTTGATTTCTGGGACTTTGTTCTCGACTGGTTCTCTTTGTATCTCTTGAACTGCTCCTCCGATGTTTCTCTTGCTGGTACCTTCTCTACATCATTTCCCCTCCCTATGGGAGTTCCCCAGGACTCTGTCCTGGGCCCTCTTCTCTTCTCCCTTTACACTCTTTCTCTGGGTAAATTAATTGAATCTCATGACTTCATGACATTCAATGAATTTAGCCACACATCTGCCTGTGTGGCTAAATGGTGGGATGAAGGAGGCTATTGGAGCCAAAAGGGCATCCTTTCAAAAATGGAAAGAGTGTCCCAATGAGGTAAATAGGAAAGAGCATAAGTGTTGCCAAAGTAGATGTAAAAAGTGAATAAGGCAGGCCAAAAAGGAATTTGAGGAACAACTTGCTAAAGATGCTAAAACTAACAATAAAAACTTTTTAAAGTACATGAGAAGCAGGAAGCCTGCTAGAGAGTCAGTTGGGCTGTTAGATGACCTGGGGTGAAAGGGATGTTTAGGGAGGAAAAGGACATTGCAGAGAAGTTGAATGAGTTCTTTGATTTGATCTTCACTGCAGAGGATGTTTGGGAGATACCCATGCCTGAACCTTACTTTGTAAGTGATGAATTGGAAGAGCTGCCATAAATCAGTGTGACTCTGGAGGAGGTCCTAGAGCAAATTGACAAACTACATACTAACAAATCACCAGGACCAGATGGTATTCACCCCAGAGTTCTGAAGGAACTCAAATATGAAATCGCAGACCTACTGTTAGTAATTTGTAACCTGTCACTAAAATCTGCCACTGTACCCGAGGACTGGAGGGTGGCAAATGTAACCCCGATATTTAAAAAGGGATCCAGAGGCGATCCTGGAAACTACAGACCAGTAAGCTTGACGTCTGTGCCGGGCAAAATGGTGGAAACCATCATTAAGGACAGAATTACAGGGCATGTTGACAAACATGGCTTAATGGGGAAGAGTCAACACGGATTTAGTAAAGGTAAGTCATGCCTCACTAACCTGTTGGAATTCTTTGAGGGTGTAAATAAGCATGTGGACAAGGGAGACCCAGTAGATATAGTGTACCTGGATTTCCAGAAAGCATTTGATAAGGTCCCTCATGAGAGACTCTTGAGAAAATTAAAAAGTCATGGGATAGGAGGTAGTGTCTTACTATGGATCAGAAACTGGTTGAAAGATAGAAAGCAAAGGGTAGGACTAAATGGTCAGTTTTCACAATGGAGAGATGTAAAAAGTGGTGTGCCTCAGGGATCTGTATTGGGACCGGTGCTCTTTAATGTATTCATTAATGATTTGGAAAAGGGCGTTAAGAGTGAGGTGATCAAATTTGCAGATGACACCAAGTTATTCAAGGTAGTTAAAACACGAGCAAACTGTGAAGGACTGCAACAGGATCTTACGAGACTGGGTGCCTGGGCATCTAAATGGCAGATGAGATTTAATGTGGACAAATGCAAAGTGATGCATATACAGAAAAATAACCCAAACTATGAGTACACATTGGGTATTTTCAGACGTTACGAGATCACGCTCAACGACAGTGAACCACGCTCAATCCCGCGGCGGGGCCAATGCGCCCGGAACGTCTGTTCGGCGCGTGCCAGATGTTCACCATGCTCAATACGCACATGGGGTCAATTTCAACCACGCTTCCTGGGCTAGCGGGGAGAATATCCCGGGAAGCGTGGTCAAACAGATCCCCACCGGGAACCAACAAAAAGTAACGTCTGGATGCCAATCCCCGGGCGGAACCAAAGGAAACAAGTCCCAGCCGTGGACAATGCATGCAGTGTCGCTTCCGGGCAACCAGCAACAACACAGCCGCCGGAGGGAGATTTAAAGGAAAATCAGCCGCAGGCACTTGTGGCGAGATGGAGCGAGGAGGGAGGTGGAAGAGAGCGGCGGGCGACAGAGCGACGGTGGAGGAGGAGGAGGCGACAGGGGCAGCGGTGGAGGTGGAGGGAGCACAGGCGGGGGAGGAGGGGGACACGGGAGTTGTGCTGACCCTGCAGGCGGCCCAGGAACAACACCCCCAGCAGCAGGTGCCATGTGATGCCCCGGGGACAGCAGCCACAACGGGGCCAGAGGAGGCACCCAGGAAACGGGTAAGGGCAATGGAGGGAAGGGGAGCAGGGGGCACGGGGGCACCCTGGGGGGCCGGGGCATGCCTGGGTGACTGGGAGGGAGGCAGGGGGCAGGGGAGCCCCGCGAGGGGGCCCAGCCTGCACCTAACCCAACACACCTCTCCGACTGTCCCCACAGACACGGAAAATGGCCAGGGCGGATGAGCCCGCGGAGGACACCAGACCTGTGCGGGCGGAGGCAGCGCTGGCGGAGGAGGAGGAGGTGGTGGAGGAGGAGGAGGATGACCGGCCATGGGGACGCCGGAGGAAGGCCTACCGCCGAGGGGGCCAGTGGGGCCTCCAGGAGGCCAGGGACTTCATCCACATATGGGGGACCCTGGAGTACCAGCTGGAGCTCGCCTTCAACCAGCGCAACGAGCATGTCTACCAGGACATAGTGCGGGACATGGAGGCGGTGGGGCATCAGTGCACTTGGAGCGGCACAGTGCCGCTCCAAGGCCAAGGAACTCAAGAGGGGGTACAAGGCCATCCGGGACAACAATAGGCGCTCTGGACATGGGGCCCGGACCGCCCCCTTCTACGAGGCCCTGAACCGCATCCTACATATGAAGGGCTCCATAGTCGCCCCACGGCTCGTGGGCAGCGCAGTGGTCCAGGGCAAGGAAAGGGCCGAGGTACCCCCGCCCGGTAGACACGAGCTCCGGGGCCCCGGACCCACAGGAGGAGCGCCCAGCGCCTTCTGACACCGGCAGGGCCCCCCCCGGCAGCAGCCCCGAGGTGCCGGACCATGGCTGCCTGCCCATCCACGGGGCTCCTGCTCCCCTGCCCCCCTGGGCCCCCCCATATCTGGACCTTCCACGAGACCATGTCTCTGTGTACCACCGGCTGCTGGAGCTGGGACATCTTCCTTGGCCCCCTTCCGCTGCCTGCTGTGTGACGGAGCCTTCCACGGTGGAGCTGTCGGCCTTGCTGGGGGTGTGGGCCCATGTGGACGTGCAGCTGGCTCTCACCATGCCTGATCCCTTTGAGGCGTACTACCTGATCGCCCACCACATGTCCGTGCAGGGGTACCGCCGGGGCTTGCTCCATTGGCCCCACCTG
>QEPC01003417.1:620195-637468 GCA_003113815.1 Sphenodon punctatus
AACGATGAAGAAATCGGCGAAACACATACATTCCGCATCTGCGAATTCTTGTAGCGAAAGAAACGCAGAATTGCGGAGTACCGTGCAGAATTCTGCGAGGCGCAACGTGGGATGCCGAGATTTAGGAATGGAATCGCGGAGCGGTAACAGCTGCTGCCGCATCAGCCCTAGTGTTCACCCTAAGAGCACCTATTGGTGTAAACAAGGTATAATCTCAGTCATCCCTGAACTCTCATTCTGTAGCAACTAAAATTCATGCTCCAGTTTGTGCAATGCTCTGAAGGCAAAGGAACTATCGTTGCGTCTATAAGCAACTGCACCCCCTGAACTGTTCACACGGTATATTAAACGCTAGTTTGTACCTGGTGAGGGAGCTATAAGGGTCATCAGATCAGATCAGTGGGGAGTTGGCACTGATAGAGCTTTAGGTTTTTCTGGGTAATCCATAATTGTTTGTGCTCAATCATCCCTGTCAGAATCCCCACCCACACCTCAGATATTGTGTGTCTCTATGGCAGATAGAGTGACTTAACAGGCTTTGGATCAAAACCAATAACCAAAGTCATACCCAGACCCATGAGGTGGAGGAGGTAAAAAAAGGCTGTCTACCAACCAGAATTTGGGACACAGGGAACAGTCCATTCATCAATATTGGCCCATTGTGGCAAACCCCTGTGCCACTCCTGGCCCGTCAGCATCCGAATTTCTGAGAAGTTGAGGAGTGGGTGAAATTACAGCCATTTGGGGTGGGGGCTGGGAGGATCAGCATGAGGGACTTTGGGTGGGCCACTTTGGACTTCATTTCACAGAAGGTATGATCCTGCAAGGAGCTGAGCACACTAGCGTGGTTCAGAAAAGTATTTGCAAGACTGTTTAACACCAAACCTGGAACTGGTCCCATTGATATTGATGGAACTTTTTCAGGTGCTTAAATTGAGCATGACCTTAAGTGCTTCACCGGACGCTAGCCTGCTCAGCACCTTTCAGGATTACGGACAGAATGGGAAACAGCAGCAGCATTAACATTCGTGGAAAAAGGATGGTCTGACGAAGGCTTTCTTAGCTCCCAATGCAACTACCCCTCTGCCAGCTTCCCCATAATCCCAGACAATTGTTTCCATCTATCCCAAAGAAAGACGAGACAAGATAAGTGAGTCACAAAACATGGTTCTTGATGAGTCAGGTAGGGGAAGCAGAGGAAGTTGCACTGCGCCAGCTCTATCGCACATCCCTTCAGCTGACAAGTGACCTGCACCCAGTCACCTCCACACAGACACCTCTTTCTAACCACCTCAGAGCCTATTTCCCACTGTAACAGATCCTGGGATAAAGTATTGGGGCAGTCTAGGGCCAGGGTCCCCAATGCCATGCACCTCGCAGATGCCCACTACCTTAGGTTGGGGCCCACAGTAGGCCCTTTGCTCCTTCCCTTCACTTACCTCCCCTCTCTTTCTGGCACCTCCCTTGCTGGGCAAGCCCCTAGCGTAGACATCTGCATGGGGCAGCAGGCACCAACGGAGAGAGAGAGAGAACACGAGCACCTGCCTCCTTGAACATATGCACCTGGAACAATAACATTCATATTATTAATAAATTATTAATGACTAGGTGAGGGAGTAGAGGGAATGCTTATTAAATTTTACAGATGACACAAAACTGGGAGGGATAGCTTGTTCCAGAGTAATAACTGATTCACAATCAGTAAGGACAAATGCAGCTGAAGGTTTAAAACAGAACTTTATTTAAGCTTTCTCCGGCACAGATCCATAGTTACATCTAGCTAGTAAGAAGACAAAATGGAGACTGAGACAATGAGAGAGAAGGGAAGAAGGAGCGGTTACACAAAGGAATCAAACTGCAAAACCACATCTCCCTTCCATGTACACATAAACTTAGCAGCGCCATCTGGTGGCTCTATAGTCAATTACTGTTCTTAATACAGCAGGCACTTAACTTTAACTTATGGATGTTGCATATGCCAACACCCCTTCTCAACAGACAGAAGTTAACCTACTATGCCCTTTTTACTTAGTAGCTTTCAGTGGTACTCTCCTGCTAAAGGTTTTATCAGGGCATCTGCTACCATGTCTTCTGTAGGACAATATTGCATGTCTATAATTCCTTGTTCTTGCGAGTCTCTTAGGAAATGATATTTCACGTCTATATGTTTGGTCCTCAGGTTTAATATTTCCGTTTGTGCGAGTACAATACAGCCTTGGTTGTCTTCCAAAATTTGTATAGGGCTGTTCAGTTCTTTTCCCAAGTCTATGAGCAATTGTTGTAGCCAAATTACCTCTTGACTAGCATGCATGGCTGCAACACACTCGGCGTCTGTTGAGGAGAGTGCTACTGTGGTCTGTTTCTTGCTAGACCAACTGATGAGTCCCCGCTCCTAGTAGAACTAGCCAACCATTGGTGGATTTTCTGTCAGAGCTGTCCCCAGCCCAATCTGCATCTCCATATTCTGTCAGGTTACATTCAGAAGTTGCAGGTAGCTGCAGTTTAAGGTGTGCGGTTCCCTTCAGGTAGCACATGACCCTCTTTACCGCATTCCAGTCTTTCTGACTTGATGCTGATACTTTCCTGTATAGGATTCCTATTGCTGTTGCAATTTCTGGTCTAGTGATGGTGGCGATATACAATAGTTTCCCAATTGCGCTTCTGTATTGTCGGTTGTCTGGCAGTTGCATGCTTTGTTCTTCAGTCTCCTTCAGGTAGTTAGTTTCCATGGGAGTGCTTACTGCCTTGGCATCTTTCATTCCGAAGCTTTCTAGTAGTTCTTCTATTTTATGCCTTTGGGTTGAGGAGATAACTACCATTATCTTCTCTTTCTACTTGTATACCTAGGTAATGTGTTATGTTTCCTAGGTCTTTTGTCTCAAAGTTTTAATTCAGGGTTTTCATTATTCCGTGGTCATCCCCTTCTTGCTCATAGCATGTCAATATGTCATCAACGTAAATCAATATGAAAAACCATCTGCCATCCTGTTTCTTTGAATATAAGCAAGAATCTGCTTTACTTCTGATGAAATTTTCTTTTGTGAGTACTGTGTTTATTTTTTTATTCCATGCTCTGGCCACTTGTTTGAGTCCATATATGCTCTTTTTCAACTTGCATACAAGGACTGGTATTTCGGTGTCTTTGAATCCTGGTGGCTGTTCCATGTAGATGTCTTCTTTTAGTTCTCCATGTAGGAATGCTGTTTTCACATCCAGATGTTTAACCTGCATTCCTTTCTCTGCTGCTGTGCTCAGTAGTGTCCTGATTGTGGTGTACTTGACTACTGGGGGAAATGTTTCGTCATAATCTTCGCCATATTTCTGCGAGTATCCTTTAGCGACTAATCGGGCCTTGTATCATTCTGCCTTGCCTTCGGCATTGTATTTGATTTTACATGTCCACTTACATCCTATGGTCTTTCTGCCCATTGGTAGTGTACACAGTGTCCAAGTTTGATTTTCATGCATGGACTTTATTTCTTCTGTTGCTGCCTTTACCTATTTGTTGTGTTCCCCTTCTGACATTTGTAAGACATCTTCCCATGTCGATGGCTCAGACAGTCTGTCGGTACTTGCTTTGTAGGACAGGCGGGTGGGTGGTTTGCCTTTATTTTCCCTGGTAGATCTTCTGATTTCAACATCTGCAGGTGATTGGGTTTGTTCCTGCATCTCAGTTGAGCTTGTGCTGATTTCAACTGTTTGTTCCTTGGTTGCACTCAAGCGATACAGGTGTCCATCTGCATAGGCTCTGGCTAGGACCCTTGTCCCCTTTTGGATTGTGCATTCATTACCCCGGAACTTGACAGTGAGCCCTTTCTCTGTTAGGCGTTTAACGGATAGGAGTCCTCCCTCTAAGCCAGGTACATACAGCACATCCTTTACCGGTATTGCTAGTGTGCCTCCGTGTGGCTTGTTGCAACTTAGAATTCCTTCGCCAATACCTTCTGCAGTGATGCTGCTTCCATCAGCGAGGTATATCTCTTCTTTGTTGCTTGGGTCCAGTACCGTGAAAAAGCTCTTGTCGCTGGTCATGTGACTTGTGGCTCCAGAGTCGACACACCAGTCCTGTGATGAGTTGGTCTGTGTTGCTCTAAAACATCCTCTCCACTGTTCTGTGGTTGTGTCACTGGTTGTAGCCTTGGCCCTTTGCTTAGACACTTGTGGAGATCGCTTTTGTTGTTCTGCCTTCCATATGGAGCAGTCTTTCTTTAGGTGTCCTTCTTTCTTGCACCGAAAACATGCCCTTGTTTCCTTCTTGTGCAATCTGTTGTCTGCAATTCTCAGGGCAGTTTCCTTATCCTGTTCCTGATTGTCTTGCATGATTTCTTTCCTGCGCTGGAATTCATCCATGAGTCTCCCTTTTACAAATTCCAGTGTTAGTTCTGCCTCAGGCCTTGTCTCTAGGGCGTTTATGAGGGCGCTGTATGATTCAGGCAGGCTGCAGAGAAGTAAGGCCGCCACGTGGTTGTCTTTTATCTCTTCACCGATGCCTCGCAGTTGTGCTACCACTTCCAGCATTGAATTTATGTGATCCTGCATCTCCTTCCCTTTACCAAGTCTCATCTGGTACAGTTTCCTTAGGAGAAACAGCTTACTGTTCAAGCTGGTCCTTTCATGCAGCTTCTGCAGTGCATTCCACATGCCCTTTGCTGTGGCCTCCTCCCTTATGTGGATTAACTGGTCATCTTCTACTAGCAGGCTTATGGTTGCCTTTGCCTGTCTGTTCTTTCTGTCCCACACCTCAGGGTTTGCTGCAGGTCTGTCTGTGGTGATCACCTCCCACTGGTCATCTTTGGATAGGAGCATTTCTATTTTGAATTTCCACAACTGGTAGTTTGTGTTATTCAGCTTGCAGACTGAAAGCTTTAATTCAGAGCTGCTGGCCATGCTTGCTTCCCTCCCCTCAGATTGGGATTCTGGTTCTTCTGCTCACTTACAGTTAGTAGGCCTCCTCTGGGAGTTTCCTTTGGGCCTCTTTTCCTTTCAGCTCACTTCCAGTCTTTAGAGTTGTTCTGGGCTGTTCTGAAGAGGTCTGGGCCCATAACCTGTTGCAGAGTAATAACTGATTCGCAATCAGTAAGGACAAATGCAGCTGAAGGTTTAAAATGGAACTTTACTTAAGCTTTCTCAGGCACAGATCCTTAGTTACATCTAGCTAGTAAGAAGTCAAAATGGAGACTGAGACAATGAGAAAGAAGGGAAGAAGGAGCGGTTACACAAAGGAATCAACAGTAAAACCCCATCTCCCTTCCATGTAGTTTGTACACATAAAGTTAGCAGCGCCATCTGGTGGCTCTATAGTCAATTACTGTTCTTAATACAGCAGGCACTTAACTTCAACTTATGGATGTTGCATATGCCAACATAGCTAACACTTTAGAAGACAGAAATAAAATTCAAAATGATCTTAATAAGTTGGAAAACTCGGCTGAAACTAATAAAATGAAGTTCAACTGAGATAAATGCAAAGTTCTGCATTTAGGTAAGAAAAATCAAATGTACAAATACAAGCTGGGGGATACGTGGCTTGGCAGCAATACATGTGAAAAGGATCTGGGGGTTGTAGTTGATCACAAACCCAACATAAGTCAGCAGTGTGATGCAGTCACAAAAGGATAATGCAATTTTAGGCTGCATTAACAGAAGCATCATTTCCAAGTCACAAGAAGTAATGGTTCCACTCTATTCTGCTTTGATCAAACCTCATCTGCAGTACTGTGTCCAGTTCTGGGACTGTGCCTTAAGAAGGACATTGACAAATTGGAACAGGTTCAGGAGGGCAACAAAGATTGTCAGAGGTCTGGAAACCAAGTCCTTTGAGGACAGGTTGAAGGAGCTGGGTATGTTTAGCCTAGAAAAAAGAAGACTAAGGGGAGACATGATAGTGGTCTTCCACTACCTGAAGGGCTGTCACAGAGAGGGTGGCAAAGACTTGTTCTTTCTCGCCCTGAAGGCAAGACTAGAAATAATGGGCTCAAATTACAAGAAAGCAGATTTCTGTCAAACATTAGGAAGAACTTCCAAACAGTAAGAGCTGTTCAACAGTGGAACAAATTGCCTAGGGTGGTGGTGAGCTTTCCTTTGCTGGAGGTTTTCAAACAGCGTCTGGATGGCCATCTGTCAGGGATACTGTAGCTTGCAGATTTCCTGAACTGAGCAGGAGGCTGGACTAGATGACCTCTGAGGTCACTTCCAACTCTATGATTCTGTGATTCTATGACAGACCAACCAGGATATCTGTTTAAACAAAACAGACTTTTCTAGGAAAGGGGATAGCAGTGGGAGATCGGGTAAAGGTACAAAGAAACACATAGCAGGTTGGTTACAACAGTCTTAGAGTTTGGGTCTTGGTGGGCAACTCCTCAGCTAGTTAGGGAAGGGTCCATTCCAATGCTGGGCCAGCTCCCACAGGCTGCTCTTCAACACACACACACACACACACACACACACACACACACACGCACACATCTGCACACACACACACACACACACACACACATCCGCACACACACACATAGACACACACACACTTTCAGGCTCAGTCCACAGACAGCTCCCACAGCTGTCTCCACAAGCCATCCAAATCTCCCGCTGCCTTCCAGACCTTCTACATTTCAAGCCTCTTGAATTTGAATCCTCCGCTCCTGGGATAGGTCTCTGACCCCAGAGTCTGCTCAGCATGTCCCGACTCCCAAGCCAAACCCAAGAGCAGGCCTTTACAACACCCTTAGTCCTACCATATGCTTTGTTTATTCCAAAACAGCCGTTTGTTCATCCAGGATAGCTGTGGGTGAGACTGGTCAGTCAACTCCAAACAAAAGAAAGAGTTGGGAGTGGTCCCCCTCTATTATCCAGCCAGATTGACATACTCCTGGAGGTTTGCCTTTCCTCATATGGCTTGCATTCCAGCCTCTTTATCACATTGGTTGCTCTTCTCCGAATCCTCCACAATTTAGTGACATCCTTCTTGAAGTGTGGTGCCCAAAACTGGACACAGCATTCCAGGTGGGGTTTCGCAAGTGCCACCACCAATGGCATCACCATCTCCTGTGTCTTGTATATGGTTCATCTGTTAATGCATCCCCAAAGGGCATTTGCTTTTTATTTTTTTTGTGACATTGTCACATTGCTGACTGATGTTCAGCTTATTTATTTATTTATTTATTTATTTATTTTATTTTATTTTATTTATTTAAAATTTATATCCCACCCCTCCTGCCCACAGGGCAGCCCGGGGCGGTGAACAACACTCAATAAAACAATATAAACGTTTTAAAACAATTTAAAAATACAATATGTGGGGAAACCCCCACCACCACCCCTACCTCTCACCAAAAGCCTGGTGGAACAGCCAGGTCTTACATACACACCAAAACAGCAGGAGAGTGGGAGCCAACCAAGCCTCCTCTGGGAGTGAATTCCACAGCACAGGGGAGGCCACCAAAAAAGATCTAACATCGGTGGCCACTCGCCTCACCCAGGGAACCTCCAAAAAGGCTCCCACGGATGATCTCAAGGGTCACACGGGCACATGGGGAGTGAGGTAATCCCGCAGATAAGCAGGGCCCAGGCCATGAAGGACTTTAAAGGTTAAAACCAGTATCTTGAACCTGGCCCGGTGCTTTATAGGCAGCCAGTGCAGAGCCCGGAGCACTGGTGTCATGTGCTCCCTGTGACCCGCCCCTGTAAGGAGATGGGCCGCGGCATTCTGCACCAGCTGCAGCCTCCGGACCAGCCTCTCGGGCAGCCCCACGTACAGCGTGTTGTAGTAATCCAGCCTCGAGGTGATGAAGGCATGAATGACAGTGGCGAGGTCGGAGTCTGAGAGATATGATCCACGATATCTCC
Source organism: Sphenodon punctatus (assembly GCA_003113815.1). Classification (NCBI taxonomy): domain Eukaryota; kingdom Metazoa; phylum Chordata; class Lepidosauria; order Sphenodontia; family Sphenodontidae; genus Sphenodon; species Sphenodon punctatus. The sequence goes on from QEPC01003417.1 coordinate 628,044, forward strand.
TACAGCCATCTCTCCGGTTATCCCCCATTTTATATGTGTGCATCTGGTCTTTCATTTCCATGGGTGATACTTTGCATTTGTCCTCATCAAATCCCATCTCACTTGAATCAGCCATAAAGAGCCTCTCTGCTGTCTCCCATAAAGCACTAGTAGGGAAATTTGTGAATGGTGGGCTCTGTAGGCTGGCATCTGCATGGTGCACTATTGCAGCCAGTCTGGGGTACTCAGCTGGAGAGATGTGTAGCTTGGCATGAACGGGCAACGTATGGGTTAGGGATAGGGGTGGGACATGAGGGCAAATATCGGGTACTGGTTTTACCGGTTCCCGGATTTTAAAAAAACGGTTTACCGGATTAATACCGGTTTACCGGTACCAGATCTTTTCCATTGATTTCATGGGGAACTGTCCCCATTGAAATCAATGGAAAAAATTAAAAAAACAACAACTCCCCCCTCCCAGACTGTGCAGGTGGAAGGGGGGACACCCCCCACCCACCCTGCCCAGCCTGAATTTAAACAACAACAAAAATTTCCCCTAAGTCCCCTAGTGCGGGCTCCGGGCTGCCGCCGGCAACCCAGAGCCCGCACCAGCAGGTAAGTGTACCGGTACTGTACTGATCCCTGGGGTGGGGGGTGGTTTAACACCACCCCACCCCAGGGATCACCCTACCTCCCCAATGCCATTGCCTACCTTGAGCTCTGGGTGGCGGCGGTGGCGCTCCGGCAGCTTCAGCGCTGGCTGTGGCTGCCACCAGCTTCAGCACACTACTAGGCCTTCCGGGGAACCCAGAAGTTCCCCGGAAGGCCTAGTAGTATGCTGAAGCCGGCAGTCACAGCCAGCGCTGAAGCCGCCGGAGCGCTGCCACCACCGCCGCCGCCTGGAGCTCAAGGTAGGCAATGGCATTGGGGAGGTAGGGTGATCCCTGGGGTGGGGGGTGTTAAACCACCCCCACCCCAGGGATCAGTACAGAACCGGTACACTTACCTGCTGCTGCAGTGCTGGTGCGGGCTCTGGGTCACCGCACTAGGGGACTTAGGGGAAATTTTTGTTGTTGTTTAAATCCAGGCTGTCCCCCCTTCCACCCGCGCAGCCTGGACTCTGGGAGGGAAAGTGTTTGTGGTTTTTTGTGGGTTTTTTTTACATTGCGGCCATTCATTTGAATGGCCGCAATGTAAAAAATCCGGTACGGGGGGAATCCGGTAATTTACCGGGATTACCAGGTTTAATCCGATACTGCCGGTATATCCAATACCGGCAGTATCAGATACCGGTAGATCCGGTAGTCCCACCCCTAGTTAGGGAGGGCTCATTTGAACCTTAGACAAGGGTTCCAGTGGGAGAACTAGTTAGTATTTGGGCAGGTCTCCAACATATCAGAACCTTTTGCCCATTTCCAGGCTTTGATGGGAGCAGCCTACAGTACAAAATAAGCTGGGAATGTGCTTTGCTTCTGACTTTTTGGCTAACAAGGGCTGTCGGCCCTCTCTATCTCTTGCAGACCTCTAGCTGGAGATGGCTGTGGCCAAGCACATGCTCTTTACAAGCTGGCCATGGGTGCACAAGGCAGGTAACTCCATCCTCTACTGGTGCTGCAGTCACTATGTGCATGTTAACATCTCCCAAGAGATGTTCACAGCACTGGTGGGGACTGAAGCCCATGTTCCTCTAGCCACAGTCAGTTCTACATCACGTGCAGGCCACTCACCATGGGTGGAAGGTGGGAACTACTGGACTAAAGCAAGGTCAGGAACAGGATTTTTCAGTGCTTACCCTCTTAAAAAAAACCAACTTGTATTTAGGACTTGGTCATCAAGGTTTTCAAGTTGCTCAGGAGAACTCTGATTTTCAACTGCAGGTGAACTACGCCCTGTAGATTCAGCCAGAGGTTTGCATTCACCAAGCTGCAAGAGAAGCTCCCTCCTGCAGGAGTCTCTGGTCTTTGCAGTAGTTCAGCTACTGGCCTGAATGACGCAGGTCAGGATAGTTAGATATCAAAGGTCCCTTCTGGCCTTAAAACCTGTGAACATGTGACAAATAGAGATATGGAAACTGGGCAGGGATGCAGTGAGTGTGGCAAAAGTTGATTGCAGCCCATATGGAGTGCTGAAGATCACAGGCAGATGCTCCTAAATCAGCCAAATCTTCATGCCCAAATCCAAGCCAAGTTATGCACGAAGAGGCAGTGAGACACAGTTCCAGTGTGCAGGGCTATTAGTATTCACACACAGGAGGATGCTTTGTCATTGCAATGACTCCGCAAAATGCAGCTGGCAAGTTGAACCCAAATCTTCACCTGAGTGGGTTTTGTCCCAGGCCGCTTTTAGATGAGCGCACGGTGCATTCGTGCTTGTTTTCAAAAATCCCACGAGATGGGATTAGACGAGATACTGACGCGAGTCACGCACACGGGAGGGGGACGCGCATTCTTTTCTGGCCGCGATTTGACCAGCAGCCTGGTGAGTCTGGCCTATGTAGCCCAGCTCTATTGGGAATGTGCTGATCCAAGGTGATGCTCTGAAAGTGTTTAGTCATGTTGTAGAAGCAGATTCAAGCACAGAGCTACTAACAGTGTGCATATGTAGTGACATGTGGAATGGTTTGTTAGTGCCAATGACTCAGCAAGACACACTGCCAGGTCAAAGGCAGAACAAGTGTTAGATGGAACACAAATATTTGTTCCAGCTCTGCTTGGTGTGGTGTAACCAAGGGGTGGCCTGTGCCTGCCCATTCAAGTGTAGTGCCACCCTGAATGCCACCTCATTTAGACTAGCCCTGGCTGGCTGTGTTCTTAAATTTCAGAGCTGACAGCAGCAATGCTAGCAAGATGCAGCACAGCCCAGGTTTCGCCAGCCTCCAGGTGCATCAGCATTCCATCTGCAGGCAGGTGGGATACAGACTTTGCATGCATTGTGTGCTGTCTGACAAGGGAATTCAGGGAAGAAGGACCCCGCAGCTCCCCTCCTTTTCCATTGCTTTGAGTCTGTCTGGCTTTTCAGGCTGGAATAACCAGTTAATTGTCCCCTTGATGGTTTGCAAATTACTATCCCCTTGGTTAGCCTGGCTGCCTCCTGATCAACGTAAAGGTCAATTTGCAAATAAATTGCTCCCTTATCACTGGCCATTTTTACAGGGACACTCTCACTCCCATCCCCCACTCAGGGTAATTTCAGATGTGACGAGATCACAATCAACCACCCTGAATCACAGTGGATTCAGGGTGGTGGCTGTGATCCCGTGCACATCTGTTTGAGCCCTGCCAGGGATCAAAGTGGTACCAGCCCCATCCCCAGAACCGTGGTTAGCTTGACCACGATTCATGATGGGTCAAAAGTAATGGCTGTTATCTTGGCCCATCACGGATCGTGGCCTCGACTGTGGTACAGGATCAGGAGCAGTGGCCGTGTAGGGTGTTGCACCTGCCTGTCTTCCCGAGGGCAGGCAGCTGAGGGAGCGTGGGGGGCAGGGTCATGTGGCCGCATGTTGCGCTAAACGGCCCCACCCCCTCCAAGATTCCCCAGCATGATGGAAGCCGGCATGTCTAAAGGATGGCTGGCTTCATCACTGACTGGGATCCAAGATGGATCCCGGTCCGGGGTTCAGCGTGTTGGGCCTCTGGGCCTTGCACGTCTGAAATCACCCTCAGTGTTCGGGCAGGTGTGTGGCGGGGGGGCCATCCATGTAAACAGCTGGCAGTGGGGCAGCCGGGTGTCCACTCAGTGTTCACCCGTGTGAACACCAAACTGGTTAGGGGAATGCTCCGGCGCAACACCCACCTCCACCCATCGTGCACCCATCTCCACCCACCTCCACCCACGTAGCCCTCCGGAAAACCAGAAGAGACTTCGTGGGTGGAGGTGGGTGTGTGTCCGTGTAAATGGACACACCACCCACCGCAACCAAACACCCATTCTCCCACCCACCTCTGTCCATGTAAAAAGGGCCACTGCCCCAACCCTGCCAGACAACAGCTGAGCAAATAATCTAATTTATGTAAAGAGGTTACAGCTCTAAGCTACATACATGGTTCATTTACAGAATTTGCCAGTGACATACATGGTATGCATGAGTTTGACATGTATCCCATACCTCTGTGTGTGTGTGTGTGTGTGTGTGCATGTGCACACGCGTGCACCTTTGTCCATTTTAATTTGAGAATGGATTTGTGGGTTCTCTCCACCTATCTGCATGGATGCTGTGTTAAGGCATGGCCTGTCTATGCAGCCTTTCTATTATGGTTCTGAATTATATATATTTATGCTCACTGTATTCCTGGGTCTTGAGGGGGGGAAAACGTACCTAATGTACATGTAGGTGATAGTCTGTCTTTGCAATGTTCAGAAAGTATCAGTAGTTGTGAGTTACACTTATGAGTGTAGCGCACATGAGGAGTTTCTTGGGTTTATTCAGCCTGATCAGCTAGATGCAAAGGCTTTAATAAAGTCCACCTGTGAAATTCTCAGTCAGTGCCACATTGACATTACCAAATGTATCTCTCAGTGCTACGATGGTGCTTCAGTTATGAGTGACCATTTAAATGGTGTACAGACTTTGTTCCATGAAAAAGTATCTGCTGTTTTTTATGTACATTGCTTTAATCATTGCCTAAACTTAATTTGTAGATAGTTGGAAGTCTTTAAGAATAGCAGACCATTTCTTTTCTTTACTTGAAAAATTGCATGTCTTTATGTCTTCCTCAGTTACACACAAACTTTTTCTGGACAAACAGGAAAAGGTAAGGCCTGGGGAACGTAAAGTTGAACTTAAGAGAGCGATTAATACAAGATGGGCCTACCAACATGTAGCTTGCAAATCACTGCTGCTTACGTTTCCTGAAGTTCTTGATACCCTTTTGGAACGTTCTAAAACAAGCTCTGGTTCAAGAGCAACAGAAGCAAAGGGAATATTACATTCACTCAGTGGCGTAGCACCCATTGAGCGACCCCAGTTTCATGCCAAGGGCTGCCAGGGGCCGCCAAGCCCAGTTACGGGTTGGTTTTTTTCCTTTCCTTATGGTGGGCCACCCACTCCCACCAGTCTCTACTCTCCCTGAATGGATGGGTGGCCACCTTAGGAAGCCTTGCCTTGCTGTGTAGGGACAGTCCGGTCCTCCCTCCATGGCACTGCAGCTTGAGTTTCTGCCTCAGTGGCTGCCTAGTATCAGCTGCTTCCAGTCAGAAGCAGCTGATACTAGGCAGCTGCTGGTGGCATGCAAATTCAAGCTGCAGCGGGGACAGGACTACACAGCAAGGCAAGGCTTCCTAAGGTGACCACCCGCCTGCCTGGAGAAAGTAGAGAGTGGCAGGAGTGGGCGACCCACCACAACCTGTGCCACAGCCCCAGTTGCTGCTTCAGCTGCCACCGCTGCCCCAGTCATCACTGAGCCACACCATGGGTAGGTGAGGGGGGAAGTGAGGGCAGGGAGATCTTGCTGGGTGGGTGGGCCACGGGTGGGCCCCACTGCCGCTCTGCACAGTTGGGGGGGGATGGAGCAGGCAGGAGGCAGCATGAACTAGTTATGGGGTTGGGGGGTACAATGGTTACGGGGTGGGGCAGCTGAGGGTGGGGGCAGCATTAATTGATTATATGGGGATGCAACTGATTATGTGGTGGGGGCAGCATGAATTGATGATGAGGGCACAAATGAATTTGTTATGGGTGGGAGCAGCGTGAATTGATTATGGGGGCAGAAATTAACTGGTTATATATCTAGAAGAATGTCTCTTTGCATGGCATAATGTGCTTAATAGGCTGCATTTTGGGGTGTCTTGGGTGTTTGTGTTTCATTGTGGCTTGCACATTTAGAATTTAGGGCTCTGCGTGTGTGCTTTATTTCTTGCTTTCTGCTTGTGGAATGCTTGTAGTTGGAATTGTGGGAAACACCCAGTTGTAAACCATCAATGAGGGTGCAGTGAGCACAGACAACCTCCATTTTGAAGAAGGGCAAAAGCACCTTTAAAGTTAATTTACATGAGTGCGAGCTGGGCAGTGCCCCCAGGCCGGCCAGACTGGGCAGCACCCCAAGGAGCCCAAGTGGATGTCTGCATGGCTTTGGAGCCTTGGCTCATAAACATATTGGAGGGTGTGCAGTATTCAGTGGCCCCGCAGACATTTTGGGCTTATATGCAGGCATTCAGGGAGTTTGATGAGTTTGTGCGGGGAATTCTTGGGCAGTTCCAGTGGCCCATTGAGGAGAATATGGTGTTGAGATTTATGGTGGCCCTTTGGGAGCACGGCTTGGCCCCATCCATGATTGTGTGAAGGCTTTCAGGCATTTCCTTCTGCAGCTGCACCAAGGGGGCTGGTTTTCCTGACCCATGTGCAGGATTCCTGCACAGACGTGCTTTGGACAGGTGGGCTCAGGCTTCGCAGGACGTAGGGAACACTAGGTGGCCAGTCACGCTAGCAATATTTATTTATTTATTTATTTATTCTAACTTTCAACCTGGCTCCTCTTGCCAATGGCGACTCATGGTGGCTCACAAAGTATAATAATAATAAAACATCAATATCAAAATTATTAAAAGTATATAAATATAAATAACAACATACATAAAATAGACATACATAAAAACAGATAAAACCTGATCTGTGCATAAAATAATCCCCCTCCTCCCCAACCCAGATAACTCAACTCCTCCCTTCACTCCCCCTCACTAAACACCTAATTGAAAAGCCAGGTCTTACAATTTCATGGGAAGGCAAGAAGATCTGGACTGAGGTGGACCTCCAGCAGGAGGGAATTCCAAAGTGATGGCACAGCCGCCAAGAACATCCTGCCAAGAACACGGGACCTCCAGGAGGGCGCTCCTGGACAACCACAGGGCCACCCAGAGGATGAGGCAATCTCTCAAGTAAGCAGGGCCCAAGCTATGAAGGGCTTTAAAGGTCAAAAACAGCACCTTAAATCGGGCCTGGAAGACAATAGGCAGCCAGTGCAGTGCTCGGAGCACCAGTTGAATGTGCTCTCTGAAGCCCACCCCAGTAAGCAGTCAGGCCGCCACATTCTGCACTAGCTTCTGCTTCCAAACCATCACCATGGACAGCCCCATGTAGAGAGCATTGCAGTAGTCTAGCCTCAAGGTGATGAATGCATGGATGACAGTGGCGAGATCAGAGTCCGAGACATATGAGTGGAGTCTCTTCACCAAATGAAGTCGGTGAAAGGCGCCTCTGGCCACATCTAATCAGGATAATGCTTTATTTGAGAGTCAGGGCCTACACTTTGTTAAGCACTAATGCACATGGAGTTTTTCCTTGAATAATTTCCAATTTATTCTTACATTTCTCCCAGTTTTTGAATGTATAATCAATAAATGGATGATTGATCACCTCTTTAACTCTAGGAATGACCAGGGTGTCTTGATCTTAAAAAAGCCTAAAAGTCTTTAACCTGTAGTAAATACTTTTCTTCATGGATCCAACTAGGGTTCTTTAGATCAGAATACCAGCATTTAATCAATTTGAGCGCCGATGCCCAAGCATAGAGTTTAATATTTGGGAGGCCTAGCCCTCCTTTTTCTGATGGTGTTAGGAGAATTGATCGTCTGAAGCATGGTTTCTTTTTGTTCCAGACTATTTGAAAGATAGTTTTATTGACAGTGTTATAAAAATCAATTAGTAACTCTATGGCAATGCCATAATTGTATACAATAGTTTGGGTGACACCATCATCTTAATTAGGTTTATTCTTCCAATCCACGAACACTGCAGCTTACACCAGATTTTCGATTTGAGTCTCAGGTCTGCTAACAAGGGTAAGTAATTTCTTTAAACAGGTGGGAGATATTCTTAGTAATCATGACTCCTAAATATTTCAAACTATTTTTTGTACCTCAAAAGGGAGGTTTTGAAGTTAGGGGATAGATCTGATTCATTAAATAATAGCATCTGTGATTTTTGCCCATTAACTTTAAAAACCTGATATTTTTCTGAATTTCTCTAATAAATTAAGTAAATCTGGGATGGAGTTGTCTAGGTATGATATGAACAGCATCATGTCATCTGCATATAAAGATTCATGATACTCAACATTACCAAATTTAATTCCTGCTACTTTTTGGTTCTGACAGATGGCAGCTGCCAAAGACTCCAGGGCACCCTTGTGCACACTGCAATTTAAAAGTCTCAGATAGCTGACCATTTATAATAAGTCTTGCAGAGGGGACCCTAAACAAAATGTCAACCCATTGTAAGATGTTTCCCTCAACATCCATAGCCTTCATCGTTTGCAAAAGAAATTTGTGTTCACAACAATCAAAGGCTTTATTGGCGTCGAGGGAAATCACTTCCACTGGAGTCCTATCCTGTCTAATTTTGTGTATAACGTTTGACCACTTTTCAAATGTTATCTATACTGAACCTACCATGGATAAATCCGGTTTGATCCGGGGATATAATAATAATTTAATAAATTCCTGTAATCTTGTGACAAGGATCCTGAAAAATATCTTCATGTCAGTTTTCAGTAAGGATATAGGGTGATATCCAGAACAATATTCTATATATTTCCCAGTTCTGGAGCAAAGGACCACATTAGCCTCATAAAAGGATGGGGCATACATTGCATATCTAAAAAGGAATTAAATACTCTAGTTAGCAGGGTGGTTACTAAGGGTATTTTCAGACGTTACTGGATCACGGTGAACCACGGTCAATTCCCATATGGTGATCGTGAGCTAGTAATGTCTGTTGGGGCAAAACGTGATTCCCGCCAGATGTTCACCCCCGTGAATCACAGGCGGGAATCTCTTTGACCACGCAAACAGCACTCCTGCCTGGACCAGGACCATTTGCGTGGTCAATGAGATTCCCAACCGTGATCAGTGGGAGCGTCACATCTGTCCCCTGACCATGGCCCAGAATCAGCGGCCGGGCCTGCTGCTGATTCTGGGCCATGGTCAATAGGCATGGGCGAACAGATCGCGGTTCGTGTTCGGCCGTTCGGTTCGGCCGCGATCGGTTCGTGTGTTCGCGTTCGGCCGTTCGGTTCGGCCGCATTCGGTTCGTGTGTTTGTGTTCGGTCGTTCGGTCGTACCTCGCGTTCGTGTTCGCCCGTTCGGTTCGGCCGTTCGTGTGTCGGCCGTTCGTGTTCAGTTGTTTGGGCAGGTCGTACGTTCGTGTTCGGCCGTTCGGTTCGTTTGCCATCGGGTTGTACGTTCGTGTTCGGTCGTTCGGTGTTCGGGTGGTTCGCGCGTTCGCGTTCAGCCGTTCGGCCTGAAAAAAACAATGTTTTTTAATATATAATTTTTTTAAAAAATTTTATTGAATTTTTTATCAAATATTTATATCTCTATATCTAACTAACTAACTACCTAACTAATAAATGTATTCTAAATGCTATGAATAACTCCAACAAACCCTAAAGCTGAATCACAGAAAACAGTAAACTCACTCTATCAGTAAACCTTAAACTAAACTACTCAAA
>QEPC01003417.1:637568-655252 GCA_003113815.1 Sphenodon punctatus
TCCCTGCTACATTTGGCCTTCCAGTGACCTGACAGAAGACCATGTTTTAGCCACCCGAACACAACCGAACGCGATTCGAATTGAACGAACTGTTCGGCCATTTCGTAGTTCGGTGTTCGGTTCCGTTCGGTGTGTTCGCCAATTTCGTAGTTCGGTGTTCGGTTCCGTTCGGTGTGTTCGCTATTTCGGTGTTCGGTGTTCGGTCCGTTTGGTGCGTTCGTGTTCGTGTTCGTGTTCGGTTGTCCGAACAGGCCGAGTTCGGGCCGAACACCGAACTACCGAACTGCGTTCGCCCATCCCTAATGGTCAATGCTCCGGGGGGTGGGTGGGCACTGCGGCCGCATTGACCACGGTGCCCACCCATCTCCCGGAGGGCAGGCAGCCAGGGGAGCATGGGGGGTGGGGCTGTACGGCTGCACATTGCGCCATGCAGCCCCGCCCCCCCGATTCTCCATCAGAATCGACTGGCACGTCTGCTGGCCGTGACGGTGGGATTCCGGCAGGGAATCATTTGGGTGATTCCGTGACGGGGCGAAAGCCGCACCGTCACGTCTGAAAATACCCTAAGTCTATATGTGTGTGAAAGAACTCTGGTAAATAGCCATCCGACCTAGGGGTTTTGTTTTTCTTAAGGCCTTTTATACTTTTTTCCACTTCTTCTGAAGAGATGGGGGTGTTGAGGAATGCTACTTGTTTTACATCTTTAAAAAAATTATTTATATCCTCCTCCTTAGAGGTTATAGTTTGGTATAGTGTTTCACTGAATTTTAAGTAATAGGCCTTCATTCTATCCTTGGTTAATATAGTGTGGGAGGCGTATCTCTAATATAAGGAATCAAGGCTTTTTTCCTTTTTTTTCTTTCTTTTTTTTCATTTTAAAATATTTTTATTGATACTTTTTTAGTATAACAATGGGTTGATACAATAATGAGAAAGCTAAAAAAGAAACAAAAAATACAAGTTACATCCCCAGACAAACGTCTGGGTACAACTAACCCAGTCGCAACCGCAATTGGGAAATAACCATAACCAACGCGCAACTGAATGTTTAGAATCGGTCCATGGTGACCATTTGTCGCTGGAAAGCCCCACTCAGATGTAAAAGACAAACAAAATAGGCTTGTTCATCAGGCATCAATGGTTTGTCCTGGATAACCCACAAACATGTGAGCCATCGAGCCTGGAGTTCCTCGGTATCTCCTCTCAGCTTTGCCAGTAATCTCTTCATCGAGAAAATATACCACACACGATTCAACCATTCCCCTTCAGTGAGGATATTTTCCAATTTCCAGTTTCTGGCAATTACATTAATTGTTGCCAATATAAATATAACACGTGATTCCCTATGTCTCTTCATTATTGACTGTTCCGGGAATAGCCCTAAGAGAGCCATCTCTGGTTGGAACGGTATCGGGAATCCGGTCATGGCCTCCATGTATCCCCAAACCAGCTGCCAAAGGGATTGGATTTTGTGGCAAGTCAACCAGCAGTGGAGAAATTAGCTCTCTAGCCCACACCCCCGCCAACACAGCCCATTATCCCCACTATCATCATGCTTAAATTGAGCCAGGGTCATATAATATCGCATCGTGAGTTTTACTTGTGATTCCCTGTCCTCCAATGAGGCTGCACAGGTGTTAAAGTGGGAAATGATCTCTTTCACTTGTTGATCCTTAAATTTCATGCCTAAATCTCTTGCCCAAATGTCTATATATTTCAAGTCCTTTTTTACCATAATGACTTTAGTGCTTTGTAGATTCTACCGAGCCGACCCCTGTTACCGGCTATCTCAAATAAAATTATTTCTATACTGTGTGGGTTTCTACTAAAGTCTTTTATTTTCCCTGGTTGTGTGAAGGCACTCTTCAATTGGAGATATTGATAAGAGTCGACTTGAGTTTGTAACTGAGCTTCCAGGACCTCTTGTTTTATAAAGGCACTGTCTACAAACAGCTGCTCTGCCCTGGTATACTGTTTTTGATGGTGTTTAGCCTGGAGTCATGCCACTGTATTCTGTTCGACTAAATTTTTGAGGTCTATGGGTGAGTATGGGGAGACAATGATTGAGCCTTTAATTTTTTTGATGATAATTTTCCAGTTGCGCCAAGCCACCCCCACAAAAGGATGTTCCCTCCATAGCGGTCCCAGGATTTGGGCCGTGTCTGATAGACAGTTTGTAAATCTATCCACCTGTAGGCTTACTGCTTCCTGTTGGGCCCATTTCTGATGTATAGGGTTGTGGTACCAAGATTTAAGTGCGCTAAGCACCACTGCTTTATGGTATAGTCTGAGATCCAGGAGGTTTAACACACACACACACACACCTTCTCTGGGTTTCATCAACTTCTCCTTCTTTATTCTAGGTTTTTTATGTGGCCACACCACACCACAGCTTGTCGATTTGGGAAAAAAGTTCTTCAGGTAAGTGTATTGGCTGGCAATGCCATAATTGGATATAGGAGCTTTGGTAATGATATCATCTTAAATAGATTAATTTTCCCCAGCCAACTACAGGCCAGATCCTTCTGTGTTACTGCTTCTGATCTAATCTTTTGCAGTAAATCCGGGAAGTTCATTTTGTACAGATTTTTGATATTTTTTGTTAACTGGACTCCCAAGTACTTAATTTTGTCTTTCTGCTCTTTGAAAGGGACCTTGGATCTGATAGATTGAACTTGCTCTCTGTCTGTTCCATAGATCAAGGCTTTGGATGGAGTGTGGGCAAAAAAAATCCAAAACTTGTTGTATATGAGGTTCCTTATGAATCTTAGACCTTGTGTTTAAGTATAGAACTTTTTAATTACGTTTATGTTTTAGATGTGCTTGTATATACAGGCGGGTCCCCATGACCCCAAGAGCGAATACTATGTATTATAATCTGAATTATAGTAGGATGATTCTTTTATGAGATTAGCAATAGTCAAATATTGTAAGGTAAAATGGGGGGGTTGTGTCTGATGCTTTTTGAACAAATAGTGTATTGTATGGAAGAGTGGTCCAAAATGTTAATTCTGATTTGTACTTTACCTTTATTTATATTTGTTGTTCTTTTTAGTTGTTTTATAATGACCTTTGGCTATGTAATAAAATTGATGATTGATGATGATGATGATGATGATGATGATGATGATGGCATGTGATTTTTCATAATATCTTATACCCAGATATTTGACTAAAAGTGTCAATTAAGTCAATTAGGGCTGGAACCGAGGTTAAGGGATCACTCAGAAAGACTATCATGTCATCTGCAAAGACAGCAATTTTATGTTGCTCACTCCCCCTGGTTATGCCTTTGATTTTTTCCTCCTGTCTAATCACACAGGCCAGGCCCTCTAGGGCCAAATAAAAAAGCAGGGGCAATAAGGGGCATCCCTGCCTGGTCCCTCTGGATAAACTGAATGGGGTGGAAATAATATTGTTGATAAGCACCCTGGACTGTGGGGCTTTGCATGTTGCCTTCATCCAATTCAGAAAATTGCCTCTAAAACCCATAGCTGCCATAATTTTAAACAAGTAGAGAGGCCTTGTCTGCATCCGCTGAGACCACTACCATGGGGTGGCCAGTTTTGCTGAGATGGTGCATAATGTTTACCACTTTACGAACATTGTCTGTGCTCAAACATCCCGGAATGAATCCCACTTGATCTGGGTGCACCGACTCGCTTATAATTGCAGCCAGGCGATTTGCCAAGTATTTGGCAAATATCCTATAGTCGTTATTTAGTAAGGAAATGGGCCTATAGCTACCACATTGGTCTAGAGCCCGGTCTGGTTTAGGGATGACAATTATCTTGGCCTCATTAAAAGTTGTATCTATCAGCGGGAGAGCCACCCCTCCCACAAAGTACTGGTAGAATTCAATTGGTAACCCATCCGGGCCTGCTGCTTTATTTTTAGGTATAGATTTGATGACATCGGTCACCTCCTCTATGCCGGTTGGGGAGTTTAAGAAACTGTTCTGCACAGCATTAAGTTTTGGAAGTTTATAGTTTTGCAGAAATTTATCCATGTTGGGTTCTGATGAGTTAGTGGCTGTGGGTATTTTCAGATGTTACAAGATCACAGTCAACCACGGTTAATCCCATGGTGGGGCCAAAGTGCCCTGAGCGTCTGTTTCGCGGGTGCCAGATGTTCACCACAGTCAATCCCCATCAGGGGTCAAAATTAACCACATTTCCGGAGGTCTGGCCCGGACCAACTCCGAAAGCGTGGTCAAAGCGATTCCCAATGGGAAACAAAAAAAAGTAACATCTGGACGGCAACCACCAGCTCAAGCAAAACGATTCCCAGCCAGGGACAAAGCATGCAGCATTGCTGCCAGGCAACCAGCAACAACACAGGCCAGGGAGGGAGATTTAAAGGGCACACAGCAGCAGGGCGATGTGGCGGGATGGAGCGAGGCGGAAGAAAGAGGAGAGTGGTGGGAGAGAGAGCATGGCAGGAGGAGGAGGAGGTGGAGGAGGAGGTGTGGAGGCGCAGGTGGAGGAGGGGGCAGTTGTGCTGCACCTGGAGGTGGTGGAGGGACAGCAGCAGCAGCAGCAGCAGTCAGTCAGTAAGGGCCAAACCAGCGCCTGCTGCCAGCCCGGGGGATGAGGCACCCCGGAAACAGGTAAGGGGACTGAAGGGGGGGCAGTGGCGCACGGGCTCCAATGCGGATGGGTGGGCCGGCAGGGGGGGAATGGGGGAGGGACATGGGGACATGGTAACCCGGTAACCAGCCCCCCCCATGACCCACAGACATGGAAATGGGCCCGGGAACTCGAGCCCCTGGAGGAGATGGCCAGAGGGCAGGTGGAGAAGCAGTAGCAGGAGGAGGAGGGAGAAGACCACAACCTGGAGGGTGCCCGGAGGAGACGGCTGTATCATCAAGGGGGGCAATGGGGGCACAGGGAAACCCAGGACTTTATACGGATCTGGGGGACCCTGGAGCACCAGCTGGAGCTGGCGGTCAACCAACACAACGAACACGTCTTCAAGGAGATCGTGCAGGAAATGGAGGTGGCAGGGCATCACAGGACAGTTGCCCAGTGCCAGTCGAAGAACAAGGAGCTGAAGAGGGGGTACAAGGCCATTAGGGACAAAAACCAGCTGTCCGGCCATGGAGCCTGTACCGCCCCCTATGAAGCCCTGGACCACATCCTACACATGAAGGGCTCAATAGTCACCCCACGCTTCATGGGGAGCACCGTGGTCCAGGGCAGGGAACAGGATGAGGTACCCCCTCCCTTCGCCACCCCCAGTGAAGACACTGGCTCCAGGAGCCCTGCCCCCCAAGAGGAATGCCCCAGGACCTCAGGGACTAGCAGGCCCCCCTCGTGCACCAGCTCAGATAGCCCCCGGCCGAGGTCAGAAGCTGGAGGATCCGAGTCCAGCACCCTGGTCAGCATCAGCCAGTGGACACAGGGGGACCTCAGCCACACTGAGGGGCCAGCCTCGGAGGGCTCCGAGACCAACATAGAGGGTAAATAGGCAGGCGGGACAGGACACGGAAGGGGGGGAATGCCCAGGTGGAAGGGGGCGCATGGGCCATGGGCCCAACCTCAGCAACCCCCCTACACCCCAAAACCCGATGGAGGGGCCCAGGGGCTGCCGGGGGACATGAGCCGCCCACCCTCACCCATCCCTTTCTGCTCCACCTTGCTGCTCCTACATGCAGGTACTATGAGTGCCTATGTCATGGCAGCTGTCCCACCAGGCAACCTGTCTGCCCCAGCCTCAATGCCAGGCCACTCGGTGCCCCCACCTCCATCACCACCGCCCCAGCCACCGGCACGCTCACTGGGGCTGCACTTCCGCCTACTGGTCCCTGTAGGCCTCCAGAGGGAGCTGCCAGCCAGAGGGGTCCCTCTGGCTCT
The DNA here is from genome assembly GCA_003113815.1 of Sphenodon punctatus. Classification (NCBI taxonomy): domain Eukaryota; kingdom Metazoa; phylum Chordata; class Lepidosauria; order Sphenodontia; family Sphenodontidae; genus Sphenodon; species Sphenodon punctatus. The sequence goes on from QEPC01003417.1 coordinate 643,424, forward strand.
GGGACCGCCCGCCCTCCCACCACAGCCCAGCCCTCAGGACACCGAGGCCTCCCAGGACACCATTGGGGACCCAGACAGCGAGGGGGGGAGCTCCCAGAGCTCCACGGTGCTCATTGGGTGGCTACGAGGGTGGACCCGGAGATGGGGGGGAGAAAAGGGGGGGGACTTGGGGGAGGGAGAGGGTGACCTGAGGGGGGGAACCACTGGGGGGTGGGGAGAGGGCGAGGTGGCGGGAGCACGTGTAGATGACTGGAACAATAAATGCATGGGAACCACAGTAGCCTCCATGTGTCTTTAAGTGGGCCCGGGGTCGGGGGTGCAGAGGTGAGTAGAGGCGCAGTCAGGGTGCTGCTGGGGGCCCCGGAGTGGGGGTGGGGTGTGTGTGCATGGCCTCAGCCCTCGGCCTCCCGGCTGATCCACCTCACCAAGGCGGCACGGATGTGCTTTGTGTAGCAGTACTCCCGCAGGTTCTCAGCATTCACATAGAGAGGCATGGGACCAGGCAGGTACCAGGGCACGGGGTAGTCGAGGGCAGCCCCCTCAGTCTCGCACATGTTGTGCAGCACACAGCAGACTCCAATCATGAGGGAGGAGGTCTCCACTGTGTAGTCCAGGTGGCCCCCTAGGCTCCTCCAGCACTGCTTGAGGGCCCCAAAGGCCCTCTCGACCATGGTCCTGCTTGCACACAGTGAGTATTGAAGAGCGCCTCCACAGGGTTCCTGGCGACCAGGTACACCTTCATCAGTCAACAGGTAAGTGGGTAGGCTGGGTCTCCCAGGATGCAGGGGGGCATCATCACCCCCTCGATCTGTGTCATCCCCATTTCTGCGAAGTCTCTGCGGTACATCCGGGCATAGAAGGGAGAGATGGTCATGATCCGGGCATCGTGGCTGTGACCAGAGTGGCCCGTGTAAATGTCTATGAACCGACCCCGGTGGTCCACTACCGCCTGCAGCTGCAGGGAGTGGTACCTGTGTCGGTTGACATATTCCGATGCCTCCTGAGCGGATGGGCACAGGATCTCTATGTGGATGCCGTCCATGGTGCCCATGCAGTTGGGGAATCCACATGCCGCGAAGCCAACCATCATGACCTCCTGGTCCACCAGCTAGATTACTCGGTCCAGGAGCATGCCCTCCACCACCTCGCAGACGTCCCGTAGGATCCCGGCGACAGTGCTCACCCCAACGCCAAAGTGCTGTGAGATGGAGCGGCAGGCGTCCGGTGTTGCAAGGGCCCAGACCCTGATGGTGACCCGCTGGACCATGGGTCAAATCAAATTTATTGTAAAGACGTAACCTTAGGTCATTGTCAACATATACATACATATACAATGAGTATAGAGAACAGGACAAGGGACACAAGTACATAGAAAACAAAAATACATGCTATTCACTTTGCTACCTCATGGGAATATGTACCCACAGTCGAGGAAACAAGGTGGACTTCCTAGCTTCTTAGTGAAGCTGGAAGGGTCCATCAAACTAAAATACAATAAAATAAGGAGTATAACTAGATGTAGAAGACAATAAAGACCTTTCTACAACTTAGACCCTCAGTCAGTAGACCAGGGTGAAATTCGTAACGTCTATAATGAGACTATAATAGTAATAATAAACTAACTTATTGTTTAACCTTAAAATACAGCAACCCATTTGACAATTGCTGGGAGCAGCACATATACACATTGTGAAATAATTAAAAATATAACTAATCCCATTTATATCTAAGCACATGGGAAGAGGATATACACAACTTGCCCTGCCCTATGTAGGTCCTGTACGAGCACTTTGATCCCTAGCGCTTATACTCAAAGATAAATCTCACGACCCCATCACAGGTAATTCATACAGTGAAAAAACATACAACCATGGAAGACAATGACGATCTATAGAGCCTAGCCATAGTTGAGGATTAGTCACAATAAGGACATTTGAACTTTAACTTGCCCTACCCAGGACTTATCATGAATTCTCAAAGCTTGCCTTGCCCTTCCCAGGACTTGTGGCGACAGCACTCGACCCCTGCACAAAACAACCTGCACAAATACAAAGCTTGCCTTGCCCTTCCCGGGACTTATGGTGGCAGCACTCAACCCCTGCACAAATAATTCAGACAGTAAATAAACATGTGACCACGGGGTACGATAACAATCTTTACCACCTAGCCATAGTTGGGCAGGGATCCTAGTAGAAATACTTAAGCTTCAGATCAAATAATTTATTAAGCGTGATCGTAGGTCATTGCGTTCACAGACAATTCACAATACACAATACACAACATATAATCCTAAATATAGGTTCATACTAAAAAAACTTAAAATACAGTCCTTGGGTACATATTAGTGACACTGTAGAATCCTAACAATCCTGCGGTTGACCTCCCCAGGTATCCCTACCCGGGGAATACCTTACTGCCTGCAATCAGGGAGAGCAAAGCCAGCTTATGATATTGTTTAATAACTGAAACACCCATCCCAGCAAGCTAAGGAATAGAATTAAATAATTCCCACCCCCTTTTACTAACCTAAATAATATCAAGTCAGCTCAAATAAAAATGTTATTAATATTCATACTTGGCTGACCCATGCAACGTATAACAAACAACATATTTTTAAAAATTTAAATTCATTTGTCCTCAGACTCTGCACAAGCGAATTTGATATTCGCAGGCTATAACAATCCCATTTAGGACTAAAATTCCTTCGGGCTCTAAAGTTAGATGATGTAAAAATCATCCTTAACATGCCTTTTCTACCTTCATTAATCATCTCAGTAAACTGATAATTCAGAAATTTTCCCCTAATCTCAAATGCTGAGGCCAAAAAACCTGCAACTGCCTGGGTTACTTTGGGGTCCTTATCCTCCAGGAGCAGTCGGGTCAGTTTATGCTTTGTAGTAGCTGGGAACTTTAAAATAGGGATTAGAAACTGGATTCGTATTTTCGTATATAATTTACATTCCAGTAAAACATGTTCCACAGTTTCAGCTTCTTGGGCATCAAATGGACACAGCCTTTGGACATACTCTATATTAGCAATCCTGCCCTATAGAATCCTTGTGGGTAAAGAATTCATTCGGGCGGCTAAGACCAGACTTCTAGATCTGGCCGAGTGTAATTGAATCAAATAAGAGGCCATTTCTTCATTATAAGGAGGGATTAAAGAAAGATAATTCCGCAAAAATGAGGTGCCCCTAATAGTAGCTATATTTTGCTGCCTCTCCACATCATTGATACGTTGAAATAATTCTGATTTAACCTGTAAAAGTTCTTTATCACAAAAATATCGAACTGAAAAGCCCCAAAAGGCCAGTTGTTTTCCCATTTTCCTGATCCATGGGCTTTTGTAGCTATCATCCTTTATTAAGCTAAGCAAGGAGTCTGACATAAAATAGATCTTCAACCACAGCCCAAATGCCTCCCTTCTAACTATTGTTTCCCAACTTGGCTACCCTGTTTCCAAGGTGAGCGCTGCTGTGGGGATACCTCTTGGGGTTCTTAGTATACTCTGGAGGAATTTATTTCGCAGTGTGCTCAGTTCCCTAGGNATAGAAGGGAGAGATGGTCATGATCCGGGCATCGTGGCTGTGACCAGAGTGGCCCGTGTAAATGTCTATGAACCGACCCCGGTGGTCCACTACCGCCTGCAGCTGCAGGGAGTGGTACCTGTGTCGGTTGACATATTCCGATGCCTCCTGAGCGGATGGGCACAGGATCTCTATGTGGATGCCGTCCATGGTGCCCATGCAGTTGGGGAATCCACATGCCGCGAAGCCAACCATCATGACCTCCTGGTCCACCAGCTAGATTACTCGGTCCAGGAGCATGCCCTCCACCACCTCGCAGACGTCCCGTAGGATCCCGGCGACAGTGCTCACCCCAACGCCAAAGTGCTGTGAGATGGAGCGGCAGGCGTCCGGTGTTGCAAGGGCCCAGACCCTGATGGTGACCCGCTGGACCATGGGTCAAATCAAATTTATTGTAAAGACGTAACCTTAGGTCATTGTCAACATATACATACATATACAATGAGTATAGAGAACAGGACAAGGGACACAAGTACATAGAAAACAAAAATACATGCTATCCACTTTGCTACCTCATGGGAATATGTACCCACAGTCGAGGAAACAAGATGGACTTCCTAGCTTCTTAGTGAAGCTGGAAGGGTCCATCAAACTAAAATACAATAAAATAAGGAGTATAACTAGATGTAGAAGACAATAAAGACCTTTCTACAACTTAGACCCTCAGTCAGTAGACCAGGGTGAAATTCGTAACATCTATAATGAGACTATAATAGTAATAATAAACTAACTTATTGTTTAACCTTAAAATACAGCAACCCATTTGACAATTGCTGGGAGCAGCACATATACACATTGTGAAATAATTAAAAATATAACTAATCCCATTTATATCTAAGCACATGGGAAGAGGATATACACAACTTGCCCTGCCCTATGTAGGTCCTGTACGAGCACTTTGATCCCTAGCGCTTATACTCAAAGATAAATCTCACGACCCCATCACAGGTAATTCATACAGTGAAAAAACATACAACCATGGAAGACAATGACGATCTATAGAGCCTAGCCATAGTTGAGGATTAGTCACAATAAGGACATTTGAACTTTAACTTGCCCTACCCAGGACTTATCATGAATTCTCAAAGCTTGCCTTGCCCTTCCCAGGACTTGTGGCGACAGCACTCGACCCCTGCACAAAACAACCTGCACAAATACAAAGCTTGCCTTGCCCTTCCCGGGACTTATGGTGGCAGCACTCAACCCCTGCACAAATAATTCAGACAGTAAATAAACATGTGACCACGGGGTACGATAACAATCTTTACCACCTAGCCATAGTTGGGCAGGGATCCTAGTAGAAATACTTAAGCTTCAGATCAAATAATTTATTAAGCGTGATCGTAGGTCATTGCGTTCACAGACAATTCACAATACACAATACACAACATATAATCCTAAATATAGGTTCATACTAAAAAAACTTAAAATACAGTCCTTGGGTACATATTAGTGACACTGTAGAATCCTAACAATCCTGCGGTTGACCTCCCCAGGTATCCCTACCCGGGGAATACCTTACTGCCTGCAATCAGGGAGAGCAAAGCCAGCTTATGATATTGTTTAATAACTGAAACACCCATCCCAGCAAGCTAAGGAATAGAATTAAATAATTCCCACCCCCTTTTACTAACCTAAATAATATCAAGTCAGCTCAAATAAAAATGTTATTAATATTCATACTTGGCTGACCCATGCAACGTATAACAAACAACATATTTTTAAAAATTTAAATTCATTTGTCCTCAGACTCTGCACAAGCGAATTTGATATTCGCAGGCTATAACAATCCCATTTAGGACTAAAATTCCTTCGGGCTCTAAAGTTAGATGATGTAAAAATCATCCTTAACATGCCTTTTCTACCTTCATTAATCATCTCAGTAAACTGATAATTCAGAAATTTTCCCCTAATCTCAAATGCTGAGGCCAAAAAACCTGCAACTGCCTGGGTTACTTTGGGGTCCTTATCCTCCAGGAGCAGTCGGGTCAGTTTATGCTTTGTAGTAGCTGGGAACTTTAAAATAGGGATTAGAAACTGGATTCGTATTTTCGTATATAATTTACATTCCAGTAAAACATGTTCCACAGTTTCAGCTTCTTGGGCATCAAATGGACACAGCCTTTGGACATACTCTATATTAGCAATCCTGCCCTATAGAATCCTTGTGGGTAAAGAATTCATTCGGGCGGCTAAGACCAGACTTCTAGATCTGGCCGAGTGTAATTGAATCAAATAAGAGGCCATTTCTTCATTATAAGGAGGGATTAAAGAAAGATAATTCCGCAAAAATGAGGTGCCCCTAATAGTAGCTATATTTTGCTGCCTCTCAACATCATTGATACGTTGAAATAATTCTGATTTAACCTGTAAAAGTTCTTTATCACAAACATATCGAACTGAAAAGGCCAGTTGTTTTCCCATTTCCCTGATCCATGGGCTTTTGTAGCTATCATCCTTTATTAAGCTAAGCAAGGAGTCTGACATAAAATAGATCTTCAACCACAGCCCAAATGCCTCCCTTCTAACTATTGTTTCCCAACTTGGCTGCCCTGTTTCCAAGGTGAGCGCTGCTGTGGGGATACCTCTTGGGGTTCTTAGTATACTCTGGAGGAATTTATTTCGCAGTGTGCTCAGTTCCCTAGGAAAGGGGATGGCCCCTAGGCCTGCACCATATCATATTTTAGAGCGAACCTTTGCATTAAAGACTCTAACTGCCCATTTAATGTCTGTTTTCCCTAAATGGTCAGTGAGCCTTTGTATGGCCAAGGGTTCACCTGCGATATTCTGCTTCGCTTGTTGAAAATGCTTAGACCATTTCCCATTTTTCTGAAAAGTCCTGGGTCAATTTACATAGTCTAACATAAAATTCTACAAAAAGTAAATAAAGAGGTACTATCCCTTTCATGATGCTCCACGTAGTATCATGTCAATTGTCCTCTGGGTGGATCGGGCTGCTGCTGTTCAAGAAGATCTCCGGGTCTGCTGGCTCCTGAAAGAATGTACGTTTGCCCCTCCAGACTATGGACACCCTGGCTGGAAACTGAAGCTGTGGCTGCAATCTCCAGTCATGAAGCATTGGGAAAAACTTCCCCCAACTCCTTCTCTTTGTGACCATGGCTGCTGAGTAGTCAGGGAAGATTCTTACCAGGTTATTCTGGTATTCCAGCTTTTGCTTGCTTCTGGCCAGTCTTAATATTTTCTCTTTATCTTGAAAGTCATGAAACTTGACAATTATAGTGCTGGGATACTCTCCCTCCTTCAGTCGCTGCCTAGCTGTTCGGTGGGCCCTCTCTGTCTTCGCGTTTTGAAAGTCTGGGGCCCCGGGGAAAAGAGCCCCCAACACCTCCACAATTAGTTCAATAAAAGTGATTTGTTGAGAGTCCAACGAATCTGTGTTAGTCTGTTGTTGGGTGCTGAATTTTAAGATGGTAATAAGTAATAACAGCATTGTGATCTGACAGTGTCAGAGGGAAGATTTTGGAGTATGAGCAATGCTGACAGTTTTCTAGATATGGGGATATGCTCAATTAAGGAAAAATATAGGTGTTTACCAGAGTAATGGGAAAATTCTCCTTTAGCAGGATGACATAATCTCCAGGAATCTACTAGTGACTCTTTTTTGAAAAGATCCCAAATCTTTTTCTGTGTCTTATCCAGCAGTTTCTTAGTGGACCTATCTAACTCTAAAAGAGAACAGTTAAAGTCACCAAGTATAATTAGTTTACCTACCCCTTCAGCTCTGGTGAGGGCCAAGCTTTTAAAATAAAACTCCAATTGGTTCTTGTTAGGCATGTATAAGTTAACTATAGTGTAATCTTCCATATTTATTTTACCTTTAATTAATAAAAATCTGCCCTCCAGCTCAGAGACTTCTTTTTCACAGACAAAAGGGATATCTGTTGCAATACTTAATAAAACACATGCGTTTTCTTCTTGGCGTTCCCAAAATAGATTTTATCAAATATCTATTTCTTTATCCTGCAATTGTCTCTTTTAATCAGGTGGGTTTCCTGGACTGCAATTATATTTATCCTGTTTGCATTCACAAAGTGCCAAATCCTCTTGGGGCAGTTAAGTCCTCTTACATTTAGAGTACCAAAAATCAGGTCAGACATAACCAGTGTGGAAAGAGGTCAGTCTGTTTTTCTCACAAGACATGAATAGATCAACCCTGCCATAGGCCAAGTTCTCTCAAGGTGGTCCATTTTTAAATTGCTCCAACCATATCAAACTTATAATAGGCTGCCAAAGCCGTTGCATCCACTGTGTCATACTTACAACAGCTAATGTCAAACCAAACAAAAAAATCAAGAGAAGGAAGTAGCTAAAAACTCTGCTTGGAGAATAGCGCTCTCCAAGAGGTGGGAGTGATTTCTGGAGCTGCGATACAGGGTTTATGGGTGATTTCAGACATTACGGCCAGGTGCTTTCACCACGGGCCATGGGGTGGTTCGGACCACAGCCGGGGGTGAAGGGGCGAGCCAACAGACATTCCCCCCTTTGCCCCCGGCCGTGGTCTGAACTACCCCATGGCCTGTGGTGAAAGCGCCTGGCCATAACGTCTAAAGGGGCACACCCACACCCAGAGGGGGCGGGGCCACGCGGCGCAGCATGCTGCCACACAGCCCCACCCCCTGCATTCCCCGGCGGCCCTCCCCCGTCCCGACCGGTGGTGGCAGTGGCCAATTCGGCCGCTGCCGCAACCATGAGATGGGGTGATTGTCATTGACCACAGTGAACAGTAAGTAACCAGACATTACTTTCTGTTCACCACGACCGTGGTGGCTATTCACCACACTTCTCGACCTCCTCGCGTCCGGGGGGCCAGAAGTGTGGTGAATGCAAATGCGGCCCACGTTTGACTGTGGTGCACATCTGGTGGAGAGCCAACAGACGTGCACCACAGTCAAATGTGGGCCGCGTTTGGGTGAATGCCCCCAATGTAACGTCTGAAATCACCCTATGTCTCCAGCCCAGCCCAGCATATTCTGTTTTAAATTTCAATAACTTTAATGTGGATTTAACTTCTTTTTACATATTCCAGTCCAAGGATGACGTTGGCATTGCCAAATACTTCTAAATATCAAATTTAAATGAGAGCCTGAATTGCTATAATAACCTCTTATAGCTCTCAAGTGCTCAAATAAAAAACCCAAGGATCTGCTTATGATATTGGAAGAGATATCAAGGGTCAAGACTCAAGCATCAGAACAGTCAAGCCTCTCTATTTATGGGGTTCTAAACCATGAATCTTGCCTCATTTCGGCGACAGTGCAAGACCTGGCTGTTCTGTCAAGCCTTTGGTGAGAGAGGTGGATGAAGGGGGATGAGGGTGGGTGGGGAGGATGGGTTTTTATTTCTTTTATGGTTCCCTTTTATGTATTTTATATATTTTATGTATATTTTAAAATATTTTAATTTTTGTAAGCTGCCTCGAGCTGCCTAGGCAGGAGAGGCAGGATATAAATGGTATAAATAAATGAATGAATAAATAAATAAATTAAATAAACATTCCTAATAGATTTTACAACATTTAATTAGTAAAACATATCTAAAAATTACCATTTCTTACATATAACTTGACTTTTGCTGCCACCAAGTGGCAGAAGCTTCTCATGACATTGTACCTTAAAGGAGAAGGTATAAAACAGTAATTGAGAATCGGTTGTTAACATTAATTATTATTATTATTAGCAAGCAGTTATTTGGCGCAAGCAATGTATCTGGTGTTTTACAAAGTAATGGAATAGACACGGTCCCTGCCCTAGGGCTTACAGTCGGGGGGGGAGGGGGAGACGAAGAAGTGTAACATTCACAAAGATGCGAGATCCCAGGTGCACGTGCCTGCCTTGGTTACATCGAGAATGATAGCTGGTTGGTCCGTGAAGTGAGGATATTTATATTTATTTATTTATGTGGTACATTTTTACTCCGCCCTCCTGCAAACAGCTCGGTGCGGATATGAGTACACAGACCTCAGGTAACAGATTGTACTGGATGGTAGGTATCAGCAGGAGGGAAGCAGGGCATCGGGGAAGGACAAAGCAGAATAGGTGGGTCTTGAGAAAGAATTTGAGGAGGTACAAAGGGAGGGGGCGAGGCGAATGTGGGCAGGGAGGGAGTTCCAGGCATAGGGGGCAGCTAGGAAGAAGGGACGAAGGCAGTTAGGGGAGCAGGGGAGGCGTGGGAGGGCAAGAGAGGGGACAGAGGAGGAGTGGAGTTCACGCACTGGAGTACGGAGGAAAATTAGCGCAGAGATGTGGGGGGAGCAAGGTTGTGAAGAGCTTTATAGGCAAAGACTAGGAGCTTGTGCAGGATTCGTTCAGGAAAGGGGAGCCCGTGAAGAGAGGCGAGAACATATAATGACCTATATTCAATTACAAAATAAAGAAGTCCCAAGTCTAACATTTTCATTCAGAAACTGTTTAGCACAATATATCAGGGCAACTACATCCAAGTATTAACATTATCTGTGAAGGTATCTTGCATATGGAGTCGCATCTATTTCTCCAACTCAGGGACTGTGTTAAAATATCTTCTCTGTCTTATGTAAACAAAGGATAAATGAGCTGGAAAATGGATTTGAGCCATGATGCCAGCTTTCCAAAATGTCCCCATATGCTCACACCATTGCCTCTGTTTGTACAAGGTTTCTCTAACCAGGTCTGGAAAGAAACCTATTTTGTTATCTTCAAATGATAAATCTTTCTGGATCCTGGCTACTCTCAGAACAGATTCCTTATTCTGAAATCGAAGGCACTTTACTATAATAGCTCTTGGCTTCTCTGTGTTTTGAAACTTGGCACGTAGTTCCTGTAAGTTCATTCTATCTGAATATTATGAAGGTCAGCATTGTTAGGGAAAACTTCTTTCAGGATTTTGGAGACCATTTCCATGGTGCCAGCAGCTTTTGCCCCTTCAGGGACCCCGTGAATCCTAAAATTGCTTCTCCTACTTCGATTTTCCAAGTCCTCCACCTTATAAGGACTTGTGTGCATGTGTAAGGACAGGGGCTGTGTGTGTGTTTGGTGCTGGGAGGAGTGCGGCTGCTGTGGCGATTGGAGGAGGCTGCTGACACTCTGCTTGCTCCTCCCCCTCTCCAGGTAACAACTGCCAGGGCGGGGCCCTGTGGGCGCCAGCCCGAAGGGCGACACCCAAAGGGTGTCGGCCGTTGACTGGGGCTGTTCACTCCCTTCCGCTGGACAGACTCCCATCGATTGTGCAGCCCATCTTCACTGTCCACCCCACTAATATTATTGCTGTTACAGGGAGCGGCTTTTATTTTATTTTGTTTTACTTTGCGGTTTTAAGGGGTTTGGGGGGGATGCAGTGGGTGGTTTGAGGGTGGGGGGTATGAGGAGTNTGAACTTAGACTCGCATAGGCACCTGTGCGGCTGTCCGGGCAGTTGGCAAGCAATTGCACAGCCGGTGAATTCCAAAGATCACACAGTGTCATTGTCTCAAGGAAGATCCAGCAATGGGTTGCTAATATGACAACGAGCCCTGGGGAAGAGCAGCATCCAGCCATCGTCTCCAGCAGAGCGTGGCTGTAACTAAGTAATGCAATGAATGGGTGGATCGAATCCATAGAGGGACGGGACGGGAGGTGATGATGGAGCTCCAAGGACAGATAAGCACAGCACACTGGGCGCCGGCCGAAACATTGTTGCAATGAATTGAGCTGAAGCGATTCGAGGACGGGGATGCGGAAAGCGCAGGTGCTTGCCTGGCTGAAAATAGAAGAACAAAAAGAGGAGGGCATTCTTTCAACTCAACAGATATACAGGACACGGGAGGCGAGGGACTCATTACATTAGAACAGAACTGGCAGCCAACACAGAGGGGTGGGCATTGGAGAGGTGATCTGCACTGCCATGCTTAGGCGGGGGTACAAGGCTGCCACTCCAGTGGTGCTGTCAGTGGGGAGCATGCCTCCTCCTCCTCATTCGCCTCCTCCATTCCTCTCTTGGTTGCCTCCGATTAGTATCCCTCCCGCCTGGCTCCATCACGACACGTCGAGGTGCCATAATGTATCCAGTGACAGTCCCACCCGGTTTAAAGGTCCCTCCTACGCTTGTGTTGTTGCTCATTGGCCTAGGAGCCAGCGACACAGCATGCGTGCTTAAACTTTCTCCCAGGATAGGTGAAGAAACTCAACGGATTTGCTATAGGTTAATGTAATAAGAAATCATATGTATAGTAATGTAATCACAAAGCAAGCAACACAACACAGAACTTA
>QEPC01003417.1:669030-680037 GCA_003113815.1 Sphenodon punctatus
CCGCCCTTGATCACCTCCCCTGACCAGGGGGTAAGACTTAGGGGCCCTGATCCAGAGGGCTCTCCATCGCGGTTGAGGCCAATCACCGGAACAGCTGGGAGCAGGGAGGAGCCTCCTCTCTGGGGGATTGAAAAGTGTATTGCGCTGCCCGCCAGTGCCAGTGGCGCACGCCGGGGAAGCATGCCTAAGGGCAGCGCGCGCAAGGGCGCACCCTTGTGCACATGGCCTTAGGCGCTGGACAGGCGCTAGGCTCGGATTAGATCGGAGTGTTTTTGGTCAATGTGGGTGTGGGTTAGGAGGTCTCTATTAATTACTTTGGGCTGCTATGCCGAAGAGGAGAAAGAGCAGAGGAAGGCAGGGAGTGCCTACCAGGGCTCGGGCTGGGCAACTGCGATTGGAGGATTGTTATGCCACGTCACTGGTATCCCCAGGCTTTAAGCAAGGGGACTCTCTCCAGCTTCCTCCTGCTCTCCCGGGTGAGGGTCGGGATGTGGAATGGGATGCTATTGCTGCCGGCATGGGCCCCTCCCCTTCTGCCTCTATACCCTTACCAGCGCAGGACCCACTCGACTCATTGTTAGTATGTGCGGAGGTCTTCAGGAGGCAGGGAGAGAGGTGGCGTATGTTGGCTGCCGAGTCCCGGGGTACTTCTCAGTCATTTAATGGCATTCAGGTCCCTTCTGTGGGAGAGGACACTGATGCTTCCCAGGCCTTTATTGTAGATCCCAAGTCCCAGCTCCTAGGCACCCGAGCTATGGAGGGGGTTAAATCTAAATTTATATCTAATTCCCTTATTGGTGGGAAAGGGGAGTCGGAGCAGACTGCTCTCTCTAGCGGGCTACTGTCTTTGCCCTGAAGTCATGGTAGTGTGATCCCAGGGGTGTTGGAGTCTTCCCCCAGTATGCCCAAACCAAGGAGCAGATTATTGACCATTTTTCCAGACCCTTCCAGCAATTCTCAGTCGTCTACCTCAGAACCTCAAGAGAACCAGGTTATCCAGGAGCCCCATCAGAAAGATGATTTACTTACATTATTTATGGAGCGACTTGGGGACTTGGACATCAAATTACAGTCCATCCAGTCACAACTGGCCAGGTTAGGGGAGTGGATGAGTGAGGCTAGAGGGAGTAGGGCAGACCAGGGACTTTTGAGATTGGACCAGGAGACACAAACATCTATCTTATGTGGCCCTGCCCATTCTCATTTTTCAGATCCTAAGGCTGTGAAGGACCAGAAGCTAAATTTTACCCCAGACGCTTTGGTCTTCGCAGTGTACCCTCTACCTTCTGGACAATTCCCTCCCTGGGATTCTAAAGTTTGGATTGCCCGCCATATTTCTGACATCTTGGGCTTTCCGTTTCTGCCTTCTTTTATTAGGCATTTTTTTCACCTTCCATTTAGGGGTGGAGTGCTATGTATAGAGATGCACTTTCGTACGTCAGCTATAGCCGATGCGTTCAGGTTGTAAGCTTGTTTGTTTTACTCATGGGGTGTGTATATGGTTAACCTCTATTTTAATCCTGGAATTACCCCATTTTTGTCATAAGTTGTCCAGGATACCGTGGTTTCCTTGGAAGAGCACTCCAATCTGGCCTTGGTACCTAAGGAAGATCTAAAGGATGTTTTGCCTGCTGGGGGTTCTGAGGACTCGGCTTGGGCCGAGGGCCTTTTTGTTATCTCGTCTATTAGTATGGATGTTTTGTTCCCCCCGAAGTTAAATTGTCCCGTTTCTGAGATCTCTTCCCCGGCTAAGAGGGGTGTTTCACTTCCCTTGGAGATGATTTCCCAGGATTCGGTAGTTAGACAAACCTCTCCAATTGGGGTTCCAGTTGCTGTGGGTCAGACTGTTGGGCCTCAATGTGAGCCTCAGACTCAGCAGTCACAATGTCCTATTGTATTTAGTCCTCGTTTGATCAAGTATGCTTCTGCCAAAGAATGGGGATTTTCCCCCAGAGGGGTTTCAATTTTTGAGGAGCTCATGGCAGCTGATGTCTCATGTAGGGCGACTGTCCTGGGCTCCTCAAGCTGAATTCGATGGGGTTATTTGTTCCTTTTGGAGGTAGCCATTGTATTATGCCCAAAAGATGTTTGTTTTGGGATCTGTTAGATCAGTCAGATCATAGGTTTTATTTCCCCCCCTCTGGGTAGTTTTGACTAAATGATGTTTTAATAAATGATATCCCTATGAATAGGAGAGAAATTTTATTGGTCACCCCTGTTAGGAACTTGGCCATGTGGTTTTATTTGTTTTTTTCCTTTTTAATTTTCTGTTGTTGTATGAATTTTGTGATTGATTGTTGACTGTGATTTATGTATATTTGTTAAAAGCAATGGCCTATGGCCACGCTATAATAAATCTAATCTAATCTAATGTCTCTGTCTCACATGGGGAACTGAAGGGAGTGAAGCAAATGGGTCAACCTGATTCTGAAGCCCAGGACTTGGCACCCCACCTTACACAGGAGGGACCAAATTCTGCAGAATCAAACTGAGTAACCACCATGGGGGGAGAGTTAGAGGCTGCAGACGTCCCTACTCAACCCAGGGGGTTGCAGGATGGCCTGGAGGTTTGTTGTCCTACCTTAAGAGAAGGAGGGAAGCGACTAACTGAACCCAAGGAGTTACAGGCAAGCCGGGAGGTGGAGGATTCTACCTTGAGAGAAGGCGGGAAGGTACAGAACACCTTTCCCGGGATGGAGTGAGGAACGATGGGTGTCTCTTCTCCGGGGATAGAAATACACCACCCTGTAGTCCTAAAAGGCCAGGAGCATCAGTCTAAGAGTGAAATATGCACCTCTGCCTTACCTAAGAAGGAGCAGGAAAACGCTGCTGAAGTAGAGACTGGAGGGGAGGAAATGGTAAAGAGTGTCCAGGGTCAAGCTGCTGCACTTGGTAAACTGAATCCTCAGGAGTTTTGGGGGGGGGGATCTGAGGGGACACTTGGGGGTTCTCATACCCATGTCACAAAGTCAGACTCCCAAGAAGGAGAAATACATGATTATACGGACCCAGGGGATCCTGGAGGTACAAACAGAACTTGGGGGCAGGGCACAAGAAAGGCTGCTGACAATAGCCCCTTCACAGAAGCAGTTTTTGGTTGCGTGATTGATTTGAATGCAAAGACATCCACACACAGCATCACAACCATGGAGGAAATGCAAATGCCAAAGGACAACAGTCTACCCACTGGGAATTACAGCATTGCTCCTGATGAAAAGTGTTTTCAAATACAGAGTTACACAGACAACAGAAGGGGGATGCTCAGTAGTGTTAAAAGTACCACACTTACTCCACACTCCCTCTTTTGTCTCCTAATAATACTTCTGATCTACAGTCTGAATAGCCCAGGTAAATCAGATAAAGAAGTTATGACATGGGGAACAGACATACAGCCAACGAGAAACAGGCTGCCAGAAAATCTGGAACCATGGCCAAAGTTTGTAACTGGGGAACAAAGGTTGTTAACATGGCATTCCCACCCATTTGTCACAGTCTTATTCAAACACCTACTGAAGTACCTTGAAGGGTATGGGCCACAGGAACCCCACATGCAATACGGGGCGGAGGGACATAGATAACTCAGGGTATACCTCTACAAGAGAGTGAACCCAGAAACACTGAATCCTGAGGATCACTCCACTACGACATGGTGGAAAACACGTGAACATGATAGCCCCACAGGGCTGACAGAGAATTTGGAAAACCAAAGGTCTAACTTAAATAGAATTCAAACACATGAAATTGAGGTAAGGGGGCTGCATATCCCAACACACACCGGTAGGACACACCAGCCTAAGCATGTTACGGGACTCTGTCATGTCCACTGCACATGCAGTCTTACGCGGGGGGCTATCATGGAGGAACATAGGGTCACACACGTGTGATACTGACCTACATGTAGACTACAAGCCTAGTAAATATGTAAAGCAAAAGGTGCAACATGTATGTAATGTTACAATTGAGAACTGTAAAACCCAAATCAGGACTGTGACACTGACGAAACTCCAGGAAATGCAAAGAGATAAAAAGAATGTGTATTGGGAACCCTGGCCAGACAGAACCCTGTGGAGATGCAAATCGACCTTCAGGTTTGCCTGGGTTGCCTACGTGACGGACCTCAGGTTTCTCCAAGGCGGGAATGAGAAACAAAGAGACCATGAAAGGTACTTAAGCGAGGGCCATTAAGCCATCTTCTCTCTCGCTTGGTCAGAGCCATCTTGAGCACTCTCATCTGCATCCTGGATCCTGCCAGCCAGCAAGGCTGGAAACTATGGACTGAGACCAGGACTTTGCTTTCTAGCAACTCTAAGACTGAAGACCCAGTCGCTTACATCAAGGACTGAGATGAACCTAAATGGACTTTAGTAGGGTAAGATTCTTATCTAGAAACTCAACCAGTATAGATATAGGAATGCGTTATATTTATCTTTGATTTCTAGTAACCACTCTGTATCAACAATCTTGTTTATGTAATCAATAAACTGTCTTCTTATCTTTATGAAGAAGTGTCTGTGTCTAACATTGGAACACAAGTGAGCAACAAGGGCTCTCAAGCTCATCACCTCCCTAGGCAGTCGGTTCCAGTGTTGAACAGCTCTTACTGTAAGGAAGTTCTTCCTAATGTTTAGCCGAAATCTGCTTTCTTGTAAATTGATTCCATTGGTTCTAGTCTTGTCCTCAGAAGCAACAAAGAACAAGCGTGCTCCATCTTCTATGTGACAGTCTTCAGATATTTGAAGACGGCTATCATGTCTCCCCTTTAGTCTTCTCTTCACCAGGTTAAACATACCCAGCTCCTTCAACCTTTCCTTATAGGACTTGATTTCCAGACTCCTGACCATCGTCGCTCTCCTCTAAACCCATTCCAATTTTTCAATGTCCTTCTTAAAATGCGGTGCCCAGAACTGGACACAGTACTCCAGATGAGGTCTGACCAGCGCAGAATAGAGTGAAACTATTACTTTTTGTGACCTGGACATTATGCTCCTGTTAATTCAGCCTAAAATTGCATTAGTCTTTTTAGCAGCTGCATCACACTGCTGACTCATGTTCAAGCTTGTGATCAACTACAACCCCAAGATCCTTTTCACATGTGCTGCTGCCAAGCCAGGTATCACCCATCCTATACTTGTGCATTTGATTTTTCTTAACAAAATGCAGAACTTTACATATATCTCTTTTGAATTTCATTGTGTTAGTTTTGGCCCAGCTTTCCATCCTGTCAAGATTATTTTATAACAAAAAATCAATCAATTTATTATCTTGACCAGTAGTTCTCAAAATGATGGCAAGTCTTAAACAGATATAAGCAAGGAGCTATCTTGCTCTGATTCAAAGCTGCCAAATCATTTTGTATAAAATTGTCAGTAAGGCGGTCCACCACCATTTGTCTAACTTTAATTCTGGGGAAATGGGACAAAAACATAATTGAAAGGCCCAGTCGATCAGCTAACATAATCAAACTATGCTTCCATATAGAGTTCAACCCTCTTTTTGCTTTTCTGTCCAGCATAGTTTGGGGAGTGAACAGTCTACCATGTTTTCTAGCCTAAGCCAGTAAAGAAATAAATTCATACGAATTTTCAATTTGACTGGCAACACTCCTGTCTCGCCACGCAACATGCTTGTAGGTGTACCATTGGGGGCACCTAAAACTGACCTAAGGACTCTATTTTGAAAAACTTCTAAACCATCAACTTTCACATAGCCCCATATTTCCACCCCATAGACAGCCCGAGGTTTCAGCTTTTGCTCTAATAATTAAGTGCAGGAAGGACAAACCTCCCACCCGCAGTTCTCCAGAACCTTAATACTCCATTTGTGGATTGAACCAATTTGAGTTTAATCATTTCTAGATCATCATTCCATAATCCCCTAGAAGAAAACATTAACCCCAAATATTTATATTTGTCCACTTGTTCCAGGGGAATAGAGTCTAACTTCCAGTTCTTAATTATCCTCTGTTTCACAAAAATCATGACTTTTGTCTTGTCATAATTTACACTCAGATGTTTTTGGGGGGCAATATTTACTCAGAGCCTTCAATAGCCTACATAGCCCTATTTCAGAAGTAGACAAAAGGACCATATTGTCCGCATACAACAGCAATGAAAGTGATCTCCCTGGGATACTGACTGGATGAAAAACAGGGCCACTCAAAGCAGAGATTATATCCTATATACAAAAATTTAGAAGGAAAGGAGCCAACACGCAGCCCTGCTTGAAGTTTATTTTAAATCTTGTTTCTCTCTTCTAAGGTGTTAACTATCCCTCCCAGTTTTGTGTCATCTGTAAATCTGATAAGCATCCCCTCTACTCTTTCATCCAAGTCATTAATAAAGATGTTGAACAGTAACAGGGCCCATGATTGATCCCTGAGGCACCTCACTCGATACTTCATTCCAGATTGATGGGAAACCATTTATGAGCACTCTTTGGGTACAATTCTTCAACTAGCTGTAAATCCACCTAATGGTAGTATCATCTAGCCCATATTTTACCAGCTTCTCAAGAAGTTTATCATGGTGGACTTTGTCAAATGCTTTGCTGAAATCAAGATTAGTCTGGCATGACTTGTTCTTGACCAGTCCATGCTGGCTCCTATTAATCACAATAGGTTCCTATTAATCAAGTAATCAACCTTTGAATGATCTCACCCAGTGGCCTCAGATAAACATAGAACAAGAGGGAAGACAAATGATACCCTGCAGGACCCCGCAGGGGAGCTCAACAGGGGACGATAAGCAATCACCCATCACCCGCTGAGACCTCCCTGACAGGAATGAACGGCACCACTCCAGCAGTCCTGCGCATCGTTGCCAGGTCCCGCAGTTGTGTCCACAATACCTCGTGATCAACTGTATCAAAGGCTGCTGAAAGATCTAACAAAATCAACAGGGTACAATTCCCCTTATCAATCTGCAGTCGCAGATCAGTGAACAAGGCCACAAGTGCAGTCTCCATGCCATACCCAAGATGAAAACCAGGCTGAAAAGGGTCCAGGAATCCGACAGTGTCAAGATGAGCCTGAAGCTGTTAGGCAACCACCTGTTCAGTAACTTAGAGACTGACCATTAGAGACTGGGCGATAGATCTCGGTTCTGGTTCTTATAATTGTGAGTTTTCTCGCAAGAATTTTTTTTTCTTGTTCAGTCCTAGTCTCTCAGATCCTACTCCTCATTTCTTAAGCCCTGCTCTCTTCACTCTCCACACTATGAGACCCAAAGCCCAGTGCAAAGAATGGAAGCGTGTCTCATGATCTCTCACAGCCCTCTTCATTCCCCCACATCACCAGAACACCCCTCTGTACCTCAGTGGAAGCCAGGGGTTCCAGTGCTGTGATAGCCACAGGGAGTGGAGCACAGGAGGGAAGGAACAGAGACGAATTGCCCTGTAGCATCCATCCACACAGAGCAGCCTGCCCTACATCTGGTCAGTCCCCACAGATGAACCAGGGTATCATTACAAACAGCGGTCCATATTACCACAATAAGGATGCATCTCAGTTAGACTGGCTCTGCCAAGGGAAACCTGTACAGGCAGGTGGGGTTCTTCTCCATATGTTCACAGCATGGAGTTGGGGGCTCCTACAGAGTGGGGAGGGGAGGGGGGGGCAAGCTCCAACTGCTGCAGGGGTCAAAGGTCTGACCTGTCCATCAACTTGTGGTTCAGCATCTCTGATTGGCTGCTTTTGCCTAGGAAGTAGGGACCTGGACTAAAGCAGCCAATCATATGGGAATTACCCTTAAGAAAGGTATTTCCCCTGCCCCACCCCTCCCTCGTGTAGATGGGTCTGAAACCTCTAGGGAATTCTCCTAGAATCACAGGATTGGCAGAGAAGGTCATAAAAGCACAAAGAGAATGTGCTTTCTGGCATGCTGGGGTTTAGGTAGGGCTGAATTAAAAAACTACTCGTGAGTATTTGTCTGAGTGCTTGGGCTGGTCCAAGAACCCTCAGTCAGTCAATACTTGGGAGTAGTTTCTGAGGGCGGGGGCCAAGACGAGGGCCAAAGAGGGGGCCAGAGGGAGCCAGGGTGGGAAGGAATGGACCAGGGAAGAGGGGGTGGGTGCCTAGCAGGGGCTAAGCGGGTAGAGTACTCACCCTCTGGAGGGGCTCCAGTGACACATGGTCCTCCGGACCAGGTAAGTTTTTTTGGGGGGAGAAAAAGCTGGGCATGCTCAGAAGGGCCGAATGGGTCACTATTGGGCCAGGAATGGTGACTGAACCAGTAGCCTACAAGCATAAGTTGTGATAGTCTGAGCTACGATACTACACTGTGTGGCTTGGGCTGTAGCAGACTCATGTTCCATGTGGGTTGGACCCAGATGAGTCCGTGTTTACACACCGACCCAGGCAGGATTGAGGCAGTGACACTGGATTGTCTCTGAAGGTGATGGGGATCATTCTTACCAATGTGTGTGTACATCACCTACCAGGAATGTCCCCATGTCAGTTTTCACCCAGCCGGGGTGCATAGAAATGCACAGGATCCCCCAGTCTTTGCAGCCGAAGGACAGGCACCGGGTCAGCATATTCAGAGCAGTCTGTGGGAGAAACACACTAAGCAAGAGCTGCAGCAGGCATGGAAAGTGGCCCTCAGAGCCAGCCTAGCAGGCCCACAAAGCCAGCACACATGGGCCCCCTTAGCTGGGGGTCTTGCTGATGTGGGAGGAGAATCTCAACTTTCGCTATGAACTTTGGAAAGGAAAGGGCAGCTTCCTCATGCTTAGGAGGACCTCCAGAATACAGATGTGAGAACATACAAAAACTGCTAGAAGAAAGCAGCCAGGTTGCAAAGTCAAGCACCCAGGAGCTAGTAGGAAATGCCAGAATCCAGGCTGTCCCAAAAATCAGAGCCTGGCTCCCGCCGCTGGAACCATTCACTGTGGTTTAGAACTGAAATGAAGAGGTGTCTTCATATTTGCAAGCATCTCTTTGCCATGAGGAATGATATTTGTATACTGCTTATTCAGGTATTTTGGTGTGGTCACTTTATTTTGACACTATTTACACACCGAAATGAAGCAGATGAAATTCTGAAGAGTCTGAAATGACCAAAAAGGACATTTGTTTTCTGGAAACAAGGCAGGAACTGAATAATGGATTGCTATGGATATTAATTTCAACTCTTGTATGGTTTAGTCATTAATTACATGGTTGCATGCTGTTTCCCTGCAGAACTCTTGTACTGTCGAGAAGCAGGGTTGGTGGCAGGACTTCCAGTTTGGCTGAGCTACTGCATAGGTTGGCATGCTGGGGTTTAGGTTGGGCTGAAACAAGTAGTTTAAAGAACTACTCGTGAGTATTTGTCTGAGTGCTTGGGCTCGTCCGAGGACCCTCAGTCAGTCAATTCTTGGGAGTAGTTTCTGAGGGTGGAGGCCAAGGCCAGGTCCAAAGAGGGGGCCAGAGGGAGCCAGGGTGGGAAGGAATGGACCAGGGAAGAGGGGGTGGGTGCCTAGCAGGGACTAAGGGGGTAGAGTACTCACCCTCTGGAGGGGCTCCAGTGACACATGGTCCTCCGAACCAGATAAGATTTTTTTTAGGGGGGGAAGATGGGCATGCTCAGAAGGGCCGAATGCTTGGAAAGGTCATCCAGCTTTAAAAACAAAAACAAAAAAACCTTACTTGATCCAGAGGAAACCACGCATCTCCAGAGCCCCTCTGGAGGATGAATACTCTATCCCTTAGTTCCCGCTAGGCCCTCACCCCCAACCTCCATTCCTGGCCTCTGCTGGCCTATTCTCTTCCTGGCCAGCAGGGGTCAGGGAAGGGGAGGAGGGGCCTAGCGCAAGCCTCGGCCAAGGATTTACCGAGTTCCAAAGTTTTGGGGGCCATTTCTCGAAACTTGGAAAACCAAGTTGAGTACCATGAAACTTGGAGTTTACTGGGAAAAACTGAGGATTGAGTTTCAGTGAGAGGAGACTGATTTGGTTAAATATCTTCTGTTACTGAGGCCTAGGTTTTAAAGGCCAGAAGGGCCTCAGTGGTGGCTGGCGAGGGGTGCTGACAGGGCAGTGCCACAGTACACAGCACCACCTTTGCCTCATTCTCCCAGCTGATTGCTGCTCAGCGAGGCAGCCAGCACACATAGTAAGAAGTGCCATACTGAGTCAGACCAATGATCCATCATGCCCAGCATCCTGTCCTCCAACAGTGGCCAATCTAGATTGCATGGGAGAAGAACCAACAGTCACAATGAACAATCCATTTCCCGTTGTTCACTCCCAGCTCCCAAGAGTAAGACATTCATCCCGTAAGCTACTTGGTTAATAGCCATTAATGAACCTACTCTCCAAGAACTTATCCAGACCTTTTTTAAGCCCAGCTATACTACTGGCCTTGACAACATCCTCTGGCAACAAATTCCATAAATTAATTATGCGTTGAGTGAAAGAGTACTTCCTTTTATTTGTTTTAAATCTGCCAGCAGCTAGTTTCATGGAGTGTCCCCTAATTCTAGTACTATTTGAGAGGGGAAATAACTGTTCCCTATCTACTCGTTCCACACCACTCAATATTTTAAAAGCCTCTAGCATGTCCTCTCTCGGTCTTCTCTTCTCTAAGCTGAAGAGACCCAGCTTGTCAAGCCTCTCTTTGTACAGAAGCCATTCCATACCCTATTTCATTCTCGTTGCCCTTCTCTGTACCTTTTCTAGTTCAGCTAAGTCTTCTTTGAGATGAGCCAACCAGAACTGCACACAATATTCCAGGTGTGGTCACACCATCGATTTGTATAGAGGCATTATGACATCCTCAGTTTTATTCTCTATCCCTTTGTGAATAAATCCTAACATCCTGTTTGGTTTTTTTACTGCTGCTGCACACTGGGCTGAGGATTTCAGTGTATTGTCCACAATCACTCCCAGATCCTTTTCCTGAGTGGTAACTCCTAGCTTAGTACCCAGCATTGTGTACTCATAGCTTGGGTTATTTTTCCCTATGTGCGTCACTTTGCACTTGTCCACATTAAATCTCATCTGCCATTTAGATGCCCAGACACCCAGTCT
>QEPC01003417.1:681217-713925 GCA_003113815.1 Sphenodon punctatus
TTTTTGCTGGGGCTTTAAGTTTTTTTACATTGCAGCCATTTTTAAATGGCTGCAATGTAAAAAAAATCCGGTACCCCGGAATCCGGTACCCGGTCCGGATTACCGGGTCGAATCCGATGCCGGTACGCCCGGTACCGGCATTATCGGATACCAGATTTTACCGGTTTCCCGCCCCTACCAAGTACACTATATCTACTGAGTCTCCCTTGTCCACATGCTTATTTACACCCTCAAAAGAATTCCAACAGATTAGTGAGGCATGACTAACCTTTGCTAAATCCATGTTGACTCTTCCCCATTAAGTCATGTTTATCAACATGCCCAGCGATTCTGTTCTTAATGATAGTTTCCACCATTTTGCCCGGCACAGACATCAGGCTTACTGGTCTGTAGTTTCCAGGATCACCTCTGGATCCCTTTTTAAATATCAGGATTAAATTTGCCACCTCAGGTACAGTGGCAGATTTTAGCGATAGGTTACAAATTACTAATAGTAGGTCTGCAATTTCATATTTGAGTTCCTTCAGAACTCTGGGGTGAATACCATCTGGTCCTGGTGATTTGTTAGTATGTAGTTTGTCAATTTGCTCTAGGACCTCCTCCAGAGTCATGTTGATTTGTGACAACTGTTCCAATTCATCACTTACTGGAGTAATAATTAACTCCAGGTTTACTTGGGAAAGACTTAACAAATCTCTTGTACATTGGTAGTGGCTTTCCGCTAAGGGACAAGGTCATGAATGTTCATGTGGTCACTAATATAGTGTGTGTACATGTATGTATAATGTATGGTTTTACTATGGGGCCAAGGCGGAAGCTAGTGCCCGTCAATAAAATATTTCATTTCATTTCACTTACAAAGTAAGGTTCAGGTGTGGGTATCTCCCCAACATCCTCTGCAGTAAAGACCGAAGCAAAGAACTCATTCAACTTCTCTGCAATGTCCTTTTCCTCCCTAAACACCCCTTTCACCCCCTGGTCATCTAATGGCCCAATTGACTCTCTAGCAGACTTCCTGCTTCTGATGTATTTGAAGAAGTTTTTATTATTAGTTTTAGCATCTTTAGCAAGTTGCTCCTCAAATTCCTTTTTGACCTGCCTTATTAACTTTTTACATCTACTTTGGCAACGCTTATGCTCTTCCCAATTTACCACATTGGGACTCTCTTTCCATTTTTTAAATAGCTTCCTTCACCTCACCATTTAGCCACACAGGCAGATGTTTGGTCCTCTTCCAACTTTTTTTTGTGGAATACATTTAATCTGAGCTTTCAGGATGGTGTTTTTAAATAGTCTCCACGCTGCCTGTAGACATTTAATTCTTGCAACTGCTCCTTTAAGTTTCTCTCTAACTAGTTTCCTCATTTTTACATAGTTTTACATAATATTAATCTTATTTTTATACAGCACCCCCCTGCCATGGCACTTGGAGCACTTTATATATAACACAACTTTTTAATCCTCACAACAACCCTGTGAGGTAGGTTAGGCTGAGAGAATATACTGCGAATGACCCAAGGTCACCCAGTGAGTTTCTGGCTAAGGTGAGACTTGAATTGGGGTTTCCTCCCTCCTGGTCCAAATATTGCACAGTTAACCACTACACCACACTGTGCATAGCACTGGCCCCAAGCATGCATCAAGGAGCTTTTGTTGGCATATGTGCAAAAGCTCTAGGTGCTGATAAGCACTATGCACACATGCACCTATGGGTAATTTCAGACTTGCACTGGGCACGTCCAACCACATTTCGGATCCCGGTCAGGAATCAGTCCGGCTGTCCTTTAGACGTGCCGGTTGATTCCTACAGGAGTTCGGGGAGGGGGAGGGGCTGCGTGGCAAGATGTGCGGCCACACAGCCCCCCCCCGCGCTCACCTGGCTGCCCACCCTCCGGGAGACGGGTGGGCGCAGCAGCCTATCTGGCCGCTGTGCCCGCATCGGGTTCCGGGATCGGCAGAGGTAACAGACGTTACTTTCAGCTGATTCCAGACCATGGTCCAGCTAACCACGGTTCTGGACCTCCGGGCAGCTGGAGGTCCAGAACCGTGGTCAGTGTGTTTCCCAATTCCCGCCGGGTGTTCACCAAGGTGAACATCTGGTGGAACACACTACAGATGTTATGGTACCACAGTCACCACAGGGGGTTCACTGTGGTTGACCGTGGTATCATAACGTCTGAAATTACCCTATGTTGGCTTTCTCTGGAGTGACAATCAGCTGGGCGGGGACTAGAGAAAGAGAGAGAAAAGTTAGGGGAGGCAAGGAGGGGGCCAGGACACTTAGGTTTATTGTTCCTGTGCCCCTGGGGCATCCAAGCCAGCCACTCCAGGACAAAGGGGGAAGGGTTTGAGGAGGAGTCAGGGCTCCCAGGCATGGGTTCCTCTGGAGGAAACCAGCCTTTTGCAGAAGTTGTAGGGCACTGATGCTCTCTGTCCTAAAGCCAATTAGTGCCCAGAGGACTCCCTCCCCTCTTCAGTAGAGGGGAAGGAGTAGGGAGTTGAAGATGGAGCAACAGTCTGGAACTGGTCTGGGCCAGTTCAGAGGCTGCTAAAGTAGAGGGCGGGCTGGATTTCTCCACTCTGGGTAAGAATTTTTAAAAATTATTTTGTATTTATTTTTCTATTTTTTATTATTATTATTTATGTTTTTAATAGTGTTTTTGAAAGGGGGAAATAGTGGTGGCCACTTTGAATTTTGTCCCCCACTCTCCAAGTGATCCGATGTTACTGGAAATCATAGGATTTAAAATATTTTTCCACATTTGGGGAAAGCCTTTTCCATCCCAGGGGCCACTTTAAATACTACTACTATCTCCCTGGACTGTACAGACGTTGAGGGTGGCAGTGCTTAAGGGGTGTGCCAAGGAAGAGCAGGGTCCAGATCATGAATCTGAGCCACAGATTAATCCCCTTGCCTTGTGTGCATATCCTCATTTCCACACCCTTACCCTGAGCTCAGCTTCTCAGTGCCTCAGCGTAGGAACTGGATCCAGGGATCAGATCCAGGAACTGGAAAGGGACTGTCACTGGGATTCTGGGGTCCCTTCTCTCTGGCTGTCCTGCAAAGTCTAGCGTGGCCCCCCATGACAGGGACCAGACCACATAAAACTAGCTGTGGGCTGCATTTGACCCCTGGGATGGAAAAGGTTCCTTACCCCTGTGCTATATAAATGCTTAATAATAATATGGATTCTGGATACATACTTAAATTAACGGCCTGGAGTGCCCACTGGAAACAATGGAGACAATGGGAATGCCATTTGGAAACAATGAGATCTGCAAATCACCAGAGGTTCTAATTGGCTGTGAAGTAATACAGTGGAGCTTCATCTTTGGGGTGGAGTGCAAGTGCGTGTGAAACAGTAATGAAGACACCAGGGAGAATGCATGGAATGATAAGAGAATGGCTCAAATGATGGCAAGGAGGCCATGATGAGTGGGTGGAATGACAATATTTTAGTTGGAATGATGGGGGAAAGTCATGACAAGGTTCTGGGTGAAATAAGTGATTGAGAGGAATGACAAGACGACCATGGGGAGCATTCCTGCCATTTCACCCAGTTCCTTGCCATGGCACCCGATCCCTGTAGCCTCTTCCTTGTCATTCCATCAATGCTCTTGTCATTGCACCTGCTCCCCACAACCTCCTCCCTCTCATTCCGCCCAGTCCCTCTTCATTCCTCCAACTCCCCATGGTCACTTCCTTACCATTCCATTCATTCCGTCACTCCATCCACTCCCTATAGCCTCCTCCTTGTTGTTCCACCTCCTCTCCCTGCCCCCCTTTTGTCATTCCACATATCTTTATTCCTGCTCCCTACTGGAAATGCAGCTTCAATCACTGTATTGCTTTGCAACCCATTAAATTAAATTAAAACCTATTATTTTTCACATGTCTCCTTTAGCATTTGTGTTTTCTCCATTATTTTCCATTGTTTCCAATGGGCATTCCATGTCATTCATGGCCCTGATTTCTAGCCTCTAATTCTCTATATTTTCCCAGATATCAAAGTGTCTGTTTGAATTGAATTCTAACTCCTGACTTGCCTGATGAAGAATCCTATGAGCTCTGAAAGCTTACATACCTCCACCAACTTTGGTCCAATAAAAGATATCACTGTCTCTATTGCCTGCATTTTAGATGTTCTCCCTTTGCTTGGAGTTCTTCTGACTTTGTGGACTGTCCCACAGTGCTGCACCCAGCCTTTTATTCTGCTGTCTGCAGAGTTGCCAGTCAGCCCTGCCCTTGCAATCCAGCAGCCCCTGTAACTTTGGAACTGAGTATGTAAAGAGCAAGAAGTGAGGGAATGGTCTGTGTTCATAGGGGAAATAGGTATAAGGAAAGGAGAGTAGGGATGGAAGGGGCTGGTCTGAAGTGATCAGTACCATCAGTGTACCAGTAGCTAAGCTTTAAATCTACTGTACAGTTTGTGAAAGTATTTGGTCCCATGCCTCCAATCCCAAGTGAAGTCTTTCTTTCATACCTTCTTTTCTCTCAATTGCAGCTAAGTGAGGATGAGATGAGGAACTATTTCGTAGATGTGGGACTCCAGGCCAATTATCAGTGTTGGTTTCTATCGGTGTCAGCTCCCCTGTGTTTCGGATCCCCTACTGGTGTCGGTTTTATTGGTGTCGGAACTTTCCCATTGACATCAATGGGAAAGCCTCCGACTCCAAGGGTGATTTCAGACGTTACGGGGCCCTTTGGCCCCGTACCGAAACCACCGGCTTCGTTCCCCGCCGGGGTCACCCCGTCACGCCATAACAGACGTGCCGGGGGGATCCCGGCGGGGAAACTGGGAGGGGCCGGGGCCGCGCGGCGCAACGTGTGGCCACACGGCCCTGCCCCCTCCACGCACCCCGCCGCCCACCCTCCGAGGAGACAGGCGGGCGGCGGGGCCATTGCGGCCGCCGCGTCGGGCCAGAAGTGCCGTGGCCCGGGATCCCGCCGGGGATCCCGGGCCGTGGCGTGCGGCCAGACATGACTTTTCGTTGGTCCCGACCCGGGGTCTGTTTGACCACGCTTCCCGGGACCTTCCCCCGGCTAGCCCGGGAAGCGTGGTTCAAACAGACCCCATGTAGGGATCCACCGTGGTGAACATCTGGCGCCCCGCAAACAGACGTTCAAGACACGGTGACCACAGGTGGGTATTCACCGTGGTTCACCGTGATCTCGTAATGTCTGAAGACTCCCCAAGACACAGGGAGTCAATGCAGACAGAAACCGAAACACCCCCTGGGGCATCCCCTCACCCTGCTCCTGGCCTAGGAGGGTGGGGGTGGGGATCAATTACCCCTAACACCCCCACCTGCAGGGGCTCAGGGTTACACCCCTCTCTCCTCCCCGGGGCCCCTAAAGAGTCTTACCTGTGGTCCCGGGTCCTGGCGGAGAATGGAGGTGATGGCTGCCAGGCCTGGCCACCTGGTGGCGGAGTCGGCTCCCGCCGGCAGTGGACAAGTCCCAGCCACCAGCAGCAGAACTGACTCCTCTTCCGGGCAGCCGGGTCTTCTCTTCCTTTCTTCTTTTCTTCTAATCTTTTCTTCTTTTTCTTCTAGGTCCCACGCCGACCTCTGAAGGCTTCTGACTTCCTCACCGCACATATACAAATGGCATTTTAGAAGAGGACTGCACATGCATAGAATGGCCTCGGTGGTCATTTTGTGCATGTGCAGTGAAGAAGCCAGAAGCCTCGACATGGGACCTAGAAGAAAAAGAAGAGAAGATTAGAAAAAAAGAAGAAAGATGAAAGGAAGAGAAGACCTGGCTGCCCGGCAGAGGAGCCAGCGCCACTGTCAGTGGTTGGGTCTCCTCCACTACCGACGGGAGCCAGCTCTGCCGCTGGGCAGCCAGGCCTGGCAACGGAGTCTGCTCCCACTGACAGTGGAGGAGACCCAGCCACTGGCAGTGGAGCTGGCAGCAGCTATCACCCCCACCCTCCGCTAGGATCCGGGACCACAGGTAAGACTCTTTAGGGACCCCAGGGAGGGGGAAGGGTGTAACATTGGTCCCCGGTGGGTGGGGTGTTAGGGGTAATTGATCCCCACCCCACCCACCGAGGCCAGGAGCAAGGTAGGTGCCACTGCCTGTGGCTTCCCTGTGGGTTGTGGCTCTTCCCATTAACTTCAATGGGAAGATCCAAGATCAGATAATTGGGCGCCGAGAGGGCCCAGTTCTCAAATCTCTTGGTTTTAAACTGAGAGTGGCATTATCGGCCACTCTCGGTTTAAACTGAAACCGAAAGTCCTATCCCTACTATTTAGATTTTTTTTCATGCATACTAAGACTGAAGTTCACACTGAAGCTTTCCCCACAGTTAGGCATTTTAGGGCCTTTCTTCTGAATGGTAGATTTTCTGGTGTGTGCACTGAGGGTTGAGCTTTCCCTGTAGCATTTCCCAGGGAGGCCATATGCGAGGTTTCTCTCCTGTATGTAATTCCCTGATGTGTATCAAGTTTCCCAACTTCTCCTGAAGCTTTCCTCTTACTCCTGGCATATACAGGGTTTCTTTCCTGTGTGGATTCTTGTTTTTAAAATAGAAAATTTTAAAAGTAAAAGAAATCTCACTCACATATAATGTCTCCTTACCTAAAGACTTGAAGCCTTGACCTGCCAATTTTCTTTTCTAGCCTCTGACCTACAGGAGCAACTGTTGGTTTTCTCTTTTTGATTTGCTCACAGAGCATTGCATTTTGCTCACTACTGACTGCCACCAATAATTGTGTACTTTTTAGATCTGTATTCACGGTGTGTGTGTGTGTGTGTGTACGTTATTCATTGTGTATTTCACAGTAATGTGTGAAATTTTAATGGTGGCCCCACTAATGGCCTTACCCCTCCACCCCACCAACCTAGAAGTCCACGAGTCGCCACTGGAGCCCATTCTGATGCTCCAGTCTGCCCTTAGCTCAGTTCTGCCTGAGATGGCCCAGGGAGGTGCACTGAGCACTCACAGTTTCCTCAAACTGTACCTTGCTGCAGCGATAAGAGATTACTTCAGACAGACACCAGCCTGACATTTTCTCAAGGGAGGCAAAATCACTGGAGATATTGACAATGGCAGCCTTGCTGCAGCTGAGCCCCTCCTGGCCATTCCTGCGGGCAGATTCCATCAGCAAGGGCAGGAACGCCTGGTGAGAAGAAAGACAATGTTTACTTTATTTAATTTTTATTTATTTTATTACAATATTTTTACCCTGAATCTCCAACATCCAGTAGCTCGAGGTGACTTACAGGTATAAAATACTGTAAAACATACAAAAAACTATAAAACAGATAAATAATCAAACAAAATATCAAATGGGGGTGCCAGAGAAAACAAAAAACCCTACCGCCCACCCTGCCCTCCCTGCCCATCACCCTGCCCTCCCTGCCCATCACCCTCACTGAAGGTCTGGTGGAACAGCCAGGTCTTACAATAACGACAAAAGGAGGTGAGGTCTGGGGCCACCCGGGGCTCTGCTAGAAGGGAGTTCCACAGCCTAGGTGTGGCCACCGAGAACGCCCTCTCCATAGTCGCCCCCCGAGTAACCAGGGGGACATCAAGAAGGGTGCTCCTGGTGGACTGCAGGGGTCAATCCAGAGCACGGAGGGTGAGGCAGTCCCACAGGTAGGTGGGGCCCAGGCTGTTAAGGGCTTTATAGGTAAGAACCAACATCTTGAATCAGGTGCAGAAGACTATAGGCAGCCAGTGCAGAGCACAAAGCACGGGTGTAATGTGCTCACGGTGGCCCGCCCTCATAATAAGGCGGACTGCCGCATTTTGTTCCAGCTGCAGTCTCCGAACCATCACCAGGGGTAGCCCCATGTAGAGTGCATTGCAATAGTCTAATCTCGAGGTAATGAAAGCATGGATGATAGTGGCCAGATCGGAGTCTGAGACACACAGTTGAAGCCATCGCACCAGATGTAATTGGTAAAATGCACTCTTGTCACAAGCCCCACCTGGGCATCCAGGTGGAGCTGCAGATCGAGGAACACTCCCAGACTCCAGACCTGGGGAACCAGTGGGGCTAAACCCCATCAATGAGTGGGACACCACACCCACTGCTTTACCCACCAGCATCACCTCCATCTTGTCAGGATTCAGCTTCAGTTGGCTCGCTCTCATCCAGTCCCCCACAGCCGCCAGACACCAGGTAAGCACCGAGACTGCCAGGTCTGGGTTGGATGAAAAAGAGAGGTAGAGCTGGGTGTCATCAGCATACTAATGGCACCGCACCCCATACGGTTGCACGACCTCACCCAGTGGCTGCATATACATGTTGAACAGGAGAGGGGACAGAATAGAACCTTGTGGAACTCCACGTGTGAGGTCCCGGGGAACTGACAAACAGTTCCCAAGCACCACCCGCTTCGTTCTCCTGGTCAGGAAGAAGTGGAACCACTGAAGAGTGATCCCGCCCACCACAGTCCGGTCCTGCAGACGGACTACCAACATCTCATGGTCAACAGTATCAAACGTAGCCAACAGGTCTAACAAAATCAACAAGGGTCTATCGACCCTGGTCCAATTCCTGGTGACTGTCATCGACCAAAGCCACAAGTGCAGTCTCAGTGCCATAACCTGGATGAAAACTGGACTGCGAAGAATCCAGAAAACCAATGCAGTCAAGATGCCCCTGCAGCTGCTGAGCCACCACCTGTTCAATAACCTTCCCTAAAAAGGGAAGGTTAGAGACAGGTCGATAACTGGTGAGGGAGTCAACATCAAGCAATGTTTTTTTGAGCAGGGGCAGAACCACCACCTCCTTCAAGCAGCTTGACACCCTGCCCTCCCAAACTGAGGCATTGAGCACACCTGCCAGCAAAGACTCCAACGTCTCCCTGCTGGCCATAACCAACCAGGACGGGCACAGATCAAGTTCACAAAAAGTGGATCTAACAGCCCCTAGGACATCCCCCGCATCAGTGGCCAACACCCCCTGGAACTGATCCCAGAAAACCGGACAAGGCTGGGCTTCCACAATCGCTGGTTTTCTTAATGACAAAAGTGCAGAGTCAAAGTCATGGTGAATCCGAGCGATTTTATCTGCAAAGTACTTAACAAACATGTCACAGCGGGCAACTGATATTTCTGGTTCCAGGTGGATGGAGGTTGAACCAGACCAACCAACCCCCGCACTACCCAGAAAAGCTCCATTGGACGCGACTTTGCAAATGCTATAATGGAAGCAAAAAACTCCTTTTTTGCTGTCCAAACAGCCATGGCATAGGCTTGTAAACTCACTCGTCGCAATCTGTCGGCTTTAGTATGAAACCGATGCCATCTCTCTGGTTCCATCAGTCTCCAGGGGTGAACCAACTGAACTGGGGCAGACATGCACCAAGAGGCAGTTCCGCAGGAGGTAATGATCTGTCCATGACAAGGGCTCTGCTACCACTTCCCCAACCAACAGATCCCCTGCCTCAAGGCCAGTACAGAAAATCAGATCCAGGGTATGTCCTCCATCATGTGTGGGACCGGTGACAACTTGAGAGAGATCCATGGTTGCCATGGTGTCCAGGAATTCACGCCCCACCCTGCCAAGACTGGCATCAGCATGAATGTTGACATCCCCCAAGACTAATGCCTTCAGGGAATCACAACAGCACTTCCAACACCAGCTCGGTCGGAACATGTAGAGATGCCACTGTACAGGTAGGTGCACAGTATACAAACAACATCCCTAATCTGTCTCCTGCCAAATCAATCACAAGATGGAGTCCCTCACAGCCCGACTCCAAGTGCACTGGATACCTCCTAACGGACCATGCCTCCCTAAAAATAATGGCTACACCGCCCCTCCAGCTATGGCTGATGTTGCACGGAATACCCGACTGGAACTAGGTCAGCCAAAACAAGCTTCAACTCATTGTCCAGCCAGGTCTCAGTAATGCACATGAGGTTGGTTGCACAATCCAGGATCAGCTCCCGGACAGTTGACAATTTATTGACAACAGACCTCGCGTTCAACAGCAACAGCTTCAGTCTGTGGGCCCCCTGAACCTGATCTGTCACACCATCTGCCCAGGGGTTGGTAAACGGAACAGGAACTAAACACCTGTCCCATCTCCTAGATTGCACGTCCCCCCACACCTGTGGGACCATATCTCCTCTGCCCCATTACGACCCCAATGGCTGAGGCCCTCCCCCCAGCCAGCCCTGCTCCTGAAACCCCATCCCATTGGCTGTCCCACCCTGCCAACAGCAAGGGAGTTCCATACCCTCCCAACCCACCCCCCCTATCGTCCCACTCTCACTGGGCATAAGATAGATTCCCAAAAAAGTCCATATCCCCCTTCTCACAGAGGAAGACAGCCCTCCCCTCCCTAACCCAATCCCCCTCCTCTTCACTCCCACTGGGGTAGGAGGCATACCCAGTAACCCTCCTCACAGCTATAATACCCTCCCCCCAAAAACAACAACCCACCCTAATCCCAAACCATCCCCAATTAAAACAACCAGCCACCTTTCACAAAAACTTCCCTCCATCCCCCCCCAGTCCCGCTAAGGGCCTCACCTAAGGGGCCTGTGGTGCGGCCCTTAGGTGCATGCCTGTGGCAATGCCAGGCTGGGCTCTGTCAAGACCCTCCCTCCCTGGATGTTCCTCTGGGACCACTGCCCCTGCCCCCACACCCTCCTACAAAGGAGGGGGGACATGTTGGTGGACTCCAAGGAGTTCGGGCCTAGTGCCTTTCGGGGGGAGGAACCCCCAGTCCAATCCATGTTGTGCTGGGAAAACCCTACAACATTTGTAAACCCAAGGCCTCATTCACATAAACCCTACCCCCTTGCAAACTCAAATTGTGTTCCTAAATCTGTGTTTGTCTCATCGCATCCCATAGTAATGCATTAATACAGCTGCTGATTCTCCTGGCCCTACCCCCACTCCCTGTTCCTTATGGTATTTCCTACAATGCAAAGAGCAGGAAGGAAATGCTTCTATGTTCCTCCATGCAATGTTCTGGAAGTATAGAGTGGAGAAGACAGCCCCTGCTTGAGGACTCTCTGGTGGCTCCACACTTCAAGATACTCCAAGTTAGGAAGTGACAAACAGAAAACAATGTATCAAGGACTGAATCTTGCTCCAGATTAATCAAATCACACAACACCATTGCTGCTTGGTACAGTCAGATCCTTGCAAGTAGCCCCTTTGCACCAAGTGGCAGACAAGAAGGGATCATCAAGGACACAGGGAGTGGTAAGGATTTCAAGCAACTGTTAGGGTTTTCCCTTCCCACAGACAGAGATAGCTGTTGTCCCCCAAGGTAAGCTAGCATTACCTCCAAACAGCATGTACAAGGTCTCAAACTGTGCCTTTAAGGATAGCTAAGTCAGGAGTTCCATAGTAACCAGGCAGCAATCAAACTCAGCTGTGAGCTGAACACAGCCTATTAGTATTTAACAAGCAGAGAATTGCCTATTAGTTGCTGGTATATTGAATGGTCCTACCAACCCCTGCTCTGTCTCTTAGCTTCTGTTTGCCACAGCCTTGATGTTGAATGTCCTAGGTCTGTGTGCTGTCTGTCTTACTGTGTTCGTGTAAGTCTTGTAGCTTTGTCTGATCTGTATGTTTGATGCTTTACGTCCCCTTTTCCTGAGTCTCACAAGGTTCTATGTCCCCTCTCCTGTTCAATGTGTCTATGCAGCCATTGGGCAAAGTCGTGAGGCGTTATGGGATGCGGTGCCATCAGTATGCTGAGGACTAGGGCTGTAGCGGAATGTCGCAGCGGTAGCTAATTCCGCCAGAAGCAGTGTTTCCACAATTAGTGGTATGGCGTGGCAGAGGCTTTCATTCCGCTAGTTTCATTCCACTACTTCCGCAGTTCTGCTAATTTCATTCCGATACTTCCACAGGCTTCGCAAAATAGCAGAAACATGACATTTTCACTACTTCCGCCATTTCGCCAGCACCACAAAATAGCGGAACAGTGGTTTTCTGACAGTTTCCACAATTTTTCCGCAATTCCAATTTTGCAGAATGCCGACGGAATTAGTGGAATGTCCGCAGAAAAGCTGTGGTGTGGCGCAGGCAATTCCGAAATGGCGGAATGTAATCGCGGCATGGTAACAGCTCCTGCCACATCAGTCCTACTGAGGACACCCAGCTCTACCTCTCCTTTTCATCTGACCCAGACCCGGCAGTCTCAGTGATTACCCAATGTCTGGCGGCTGTGGGGGACTGGATGAGGGCAAGCTGCTGAGGTTAAATCCTGACAAGACTGAGGTGAGTAAAGTGGTGGGTGTGGTGTCCCCCTTCATTGATGGGGTTTGCCCCCACTGGTTTCCTAGGTCCAGACGCTGGGAGTGCTCCTCGACCCACAGCTCTGCCTGGATGCCCAGGTGGGGGCTGTGGTGAGAGGTGCTCTTTGCCAATTATATCTGGTGCATCAGCTTCAGCCATAGGTCTCTGACTCTGACCTGGCCACTATCAGCCATGGTTTCATTACCTTGAGACTAGACTATTGCAACATGCTCTATGTGGGGCTACCCCTGGTGATGGTTCGGAGACTGCAGCTGGTGCAGAATGCGGCGGTCCACCTTCTTACGGGGACAGGCTGCTGTGAGCGCATTACACCAGTGCTTTGTGGTCTGCACTGACTGCCTATAGTCTTCTGGGCCCAATTCAAGGTGTTGGTTCTTACCTACAAAGCCCTTAACGGCCTGGATACCACCTACCTGCGACACCGCCTCACTCTTCATGTTCTGTGGTCCACCGGGAGCACCCTTCTTGATGCCCCCCAGGTTGCTCAGGGGGTGACTTTGGAGAGGACTTTCTTGGTGGTCACACCTAGGCTGTGGAACTCCCTTCCGGCAGAGGTCCAGGTGGCCCTGGACCTCACTTCTTTCTGTCATTATTGTAAGACTTAGCTGTTCCACTGGGCCTTCAGCGAGGGGGTGGGGGGAGGGTGGGTGTTTCTGTTTTATTCGGTGGCACCCCCTTTTTGATAGTCTGCTTGGTTTATTTATTGGTTTTATAGTTTTGTATGTTTTAAAATATTTTATATTTGTAAACCAGCAGTAATCCAGCAGATTTTGTCCTGTTTCTAGCACTCACAGTAATTGTCAAGAAATGTGCCAGTCACCTGTCATCGACAGAAGTGACATCTGAATCTCCAGCAACAGAATTTACTGACCAGAACATAATCAAGATGAAATGTCTCAGTTCTCACCTTTGGAAATGTAAGTTGGTCAACATTCTCAGCATTTGGACTGGCTTGATTTCTAACCATCTGAACTATGGGCCAAATTATCCAGTCCTTACTGAACTCAAGCCTCTATTATTCTAAAAGTGTTCCCTATTATTACAGGCATCAGTGTTGGTGATGGTCTGTTTGGTCTCGGTCTTTGCTTATGGGAGCTTATTTATAGGCTCTGTTTCTTCCTACATAGATTTTTTTTCCTCTGCAGGTGGTTTGGAAATGGTGAATCCTATACTGGTTCAGGGAACTGCTGAACTAGATGATCCTTGAGGTCCCATCTAGTTCTCAGACTCTATCTGTGTCTATATAACATGTATCCACTCATGCTTTCCTGACCATTAAGAAATCTCTTTAGTTATTTCTTCTTTCAGGAAACCCACTTGAGCTTGTCTTTTTCCCACTTTCTTGTTCATCAGATGGATGGCTTAATTTCCATGTCATATAAGCAGTAAAGATGTGGTACAGTCTCATATATTTTGCTCGCTTACAATGTAGACTGCATGTACTGTGGGGACAGCACCACACACACACACACACACACACACACAGAGTTCAATGACAGTTTCCTGATAAGACTTTTAATCCAGACCCATTGTAAGTTAAGACACTACCTTATGTTCCACTTAGCAAAAGGGTTACACTGCTCAGTACAATGCAGCAGCAGAACAAAATAAGAACATTGTATGGTATTTGTTAGGGATGTGCGAACAAGACGGAGTTCAGAGACCCAGCAGCAGCAGCAGCAGCAGCATCAGAGACCAGGAAGGCATGATGCTTGGCACCCCAGGTTGCCCGGGCAAGCAGGCTCAGCACTTTTCCCCTGGGGGTGCCCATGGCACCAGGGCTGGCTGTCTGAGACCCAGCTGCAACAGCAGCAGAGACCAGGAAGGCTTGGTGCTTGGCACCCTGGGTTACCCCTGCTGCTGTCTGCTGGTCCATGGGTGCTCTGCCCTGGCAAATCCAAATGTGTCCATGAAATCCTGCTGCTGCCGCCATCTGCTGCTGTATGGGAGCTCTTCCCTGGCAAATCCTACCATCCTGGCTCCATGGGTGCTGCACACAGGCAAATCCTACTGCTGCCATCTCCACGGGTTCTGTGCCCGGTCAATCTAATGTCTGCTGCTGCTGCCAGTGCCACCTCCGCTGTCTATGCCATGGGTTCTGCTGCCGGGCAATCCAATGTCTGCTGCTGCTGCCAATGCTGCCTCTGCTGTCTGTGCCATGGGTTCTGTGCCCCAGCAACCCAATGTCCGCTTCTGCTGCCTCTGCTGTGCCATGGGTACTGTGCACCGGCAATCCAATGTCTGCTACTGGGTGGCCACATGATTCACCACCTGGCAAGGCTTGACCCATTGGCAGAATAGCTTGTTCAGATCCCGAGAGTAGGATGCAAGCCTGCAACACCTGACCAAGTAGGGATGCCAGCCAGCAACGCCTGGCCGAGCAGGGTGCCAGCCACCAAGCCCTGGTCAGGCCTCTGCCACTGCGCCACCTATGCCTACCAGCCTGGAATGCCCGGCTGAGTTGGGGTGCCAGCCACTCCAGCCCCAGGACCCACCATCAGGGTTCTGGGGCCTACGTTCCAGGCAGGGAGGGCTGTCGTTCCACTTGTCTGCAAGTGTTCCACACAGAAGCCAGCCAGCCTGCAACACCCGGCCAAGTAGGGGTGCCAGCCCCCGAGTCTTGACCAGGCCTCTGCTGCTGCTCCACCAATGCCAGCGAGCAATGCCCAGCCGAGCAGGGGTGCCAGACAATTGTAGAGTTAGCTTTCTGTTGAATAACACACCAGAAATTTCTTCAAAACAGAACTTTACTAAGAACTCAGAAGACATGCTTCCAGACAGCATGGGACAAGATGGAGGACAGAGAGAAGAACAGAGGAGACAAGGAGGGAAAAAAACCTGTTTCATCCCCTGGCCCTCCCCCTACTGGACAAGCCCCATATTGAGCATGCAGGGCTTGCAATGGGCTTTTACTTGTGACTGTTGCACATTCTGACACAACCACCGAGCCCTGGCCGGACCTCTGCCACTGCTCCATCAATACCAGTCAACCTGCAATGCCTGGCCGAGCAGAGGTCCAGCTGCAGTTACTGTGCCCGGGCAATCCAATGTCTGCTGCGGCTGCTGGTACTGCACATCAGTCATTTACTCCTCCCTCTTGCATATGGGCATAGCTCAGATGAGTACGCTGGTGGGCAGGGGCTGGGTGTCCATGAGATTCACCACCGGGCAAGGCTTGCCCAATTTGCAATAGAGCTTCTTGAGCTCAGCCGACTAGGATGCCAGCCTGTAACACCCGGCCAAGTAGGGGTGCCAGCCACTGAGCCCCGTCCGGGCTTCTGATGATGCTCCACCAATGGCAGCCAGCCTGCAACACCCGACCAAGCAGGGGTGCCAGCCACCAAGCCCTGGCTGGACCCCTGCTGCTGCTGCTCCGCCGATGCCTGACTGACAGCCTGCAATGCCCTGCCAAGTAGGGGTGTCAGCCACTCCAGTCCCAGGACCCACTGTCAGGGTTCTGGGCCCATCATTCCGCTCACAGGGAGTGGTCATTCCACCACCTCAAGAAGCAGCCACTCCAGTCTCAGGACCCACCATCAGGGTTCTGGGTCCTATGTTACAGGCATGGGGAGGCTGTCCATACATGTCATCCAGAAGCTGCCACTCTAGTTCCAGGACCCACCGTCAGGGTTCTGGGGCTGTCATTCCACTCATGGGGAGCTGTCATTCCACTGCCTCAGGAAGCAGCCACTCCAGCCCCAGGACCCACCATCAGGGTTCTGGAACCTACATTACAGGCACAGGGGGCTGTCCATCCACTTCATCTAGAAGCTGCCACTCTAGTCCCAGGACCCACTGCCAGGGTTCTGGGGCTGTCATTCCGCTCATGGGGAACAGTAGGTTGCTACCTTGTAAACAAGGTTCTTCGAGAGGCTCCGAACATCCTCACAAATGGGTGTGCGCATGCGCGCCCTTCTCCTACCGGCATATACCAAGCTCAAATTCAAATATGAAAAAAAAAATTGACACGCCCCCACAGTATAAAAGGCAGTCCCCCGCCCAAACCCAACAGTTCCTTCCAACTAGGATAAAAGCATAAATTCCATGCGGGGAAGGAAGGGTGGGCATTTGTGAGAATGTTTGGAGCCTCTCGAAGAACCTTGTTTACAAGGTAGCAACCTACTGTTCTTCTTCGAGTGGCTCCTCCCATTCTCACAAATGGGAGAGTACCAAGCCTAGAACAAGGCGGTGGGGGAATTTATCAGACTGTAAAGCAGAATGCCACAAAAAAATTGTGAATGCAATGGAAATATTTAATAAAAACACAACTGTGGTGCACAAAAACATACTTAGAACAATATACTTAGAACACTAGCAACCATGTATACAGAATGCAGTAATATAATGAATCTATGACAGTTTGCCCACTGATGACAGGACTGAACGACCGAGAGCAGTATCAACCTGAGAAGCTAAATGAATGGAGTAGTGTTTAATAAAGGTGTGCAACGAAGACCAAGTGGCAGCCCTACAGATTTGGTCAGGGGAGACATTGGAAAAGGCAGCCGTAGTGGCTCCTGTTGCTCTAAGGGAGTGGGCAGTCAAATTAGATGGTACTGATAACTTAGCATTAATGTAAGCAGAGGAAATGGTTCGGACCAGCCATTTGGAGATGGTCTGAGAGGATATTTTAGCTCCCAACGTACGCAACGAAGGGGATACAAAAAGGTTGTCAGATTTTCTGCAGTCCTTGGTTTTATCTAAATAAATGAGAATAGCCCTTTTAACGTCTAGAGTGTGGGCCCTTCTGATGAAGTCAGAGTCATGAGGAGGTGGGGCAAAAACTGGGAGAACTATCTTTTGCTGGAGATGAAACGGTGAGACTATCTTAGGAATAAAGGAAGGGTGGATGGAGATTTCCACCCTATCAGGGAAAAATTGCATATAAGGGCTTTTAATATTGATAGCTGCCAGCTCGCTGACTCTTCTGATGGAGGTAATAGCTGTGAGAAAAACTGTCTTAAGAGACCAGTTAACCAGGTCAGCGAGATCTGGGGGCTCAAAGGGATGTCCTGTAAGAAATTCCAGTACCAAGGTCAAATCCCATTGAGAGATAGGAGTACTAACAGGAGGGAAGAGATTGTTCAACCCTCTGAAAAACCTCTTAACCTTTGGGTGAGAGAAAAGAGAGGAGGTACCTTCAAACTGGAGGCGTTTGGAGATAGCGGAGAGATGGACCCTCAGGGATGAGTGGGAAAGGCCAGATTCAGCTAAGGATAGGATATAAAGTAAAACTAGGTCAATGGAAACATGGTCAACCTTTTCGGGGAAACTGGCTAACCAGTGGGAGAATCTAACAAATTTAGAATTGTAGGATTTCATGGTAGATTCTTTGATGTCACTGTTCATAACATGGGATAACTTGTCAGCTATATGTCTGGGAGTTAAGGGTGAGTTATCCTGAACGCGTGAAGGTTCAGTCTGGGAAGGTCCGGGTGGAGTACCCGACCCTGGTCCTTGGACAGCAGATTTGGTGTAAGGGGAAGTGAAAAGGAATGGCTGGATAGGCGAAGCAGTAGTGTGAACCAACACTGCCGGGGCCATCTGGGGCAAACCAAGATGAGATTTGCACCTTGAGCAACCACCTTCTGTAGCACCTTGTGAATTAGTGGAATGGGAGGGAACGCATAGACCAAGTGAGGCTTCCAAGGAATCTGGAAAGCGTCGCCCATGGAGCGAATGTCGTGAGCTGCTCTGGAGGCAAACAGCCTGCACTTGGCGTTTACGCTGGTGGCAAAGGCATCCACCACAGGGGCGCCCCATAAATGGGCT
This sequence comes from Sphenodon punctatus, assembly GCA_003113815.1. Classification (NCBI taxonomy): domain Eukaryota; kingdom Metazoa; phylum Chordata; class Lepidosauria; order Sphenodontia; family Sphenodontidae; genus Sphenodon; species Sphenodon punctatus. Next base: position 699,236 of record QEPC01003417.1, read on the forward strand.
AGATCTAAGAAAACTTCCCTGGAGAGTTCCCACTCGTGGTTCTCCACGCCGAGCCTGCTTAAGACATCGGCTCTTGTGTTTAAACTCCCAGCCACATGGGAGGCTATGAGGTGAATGCCGTGGGAGATGGCAAACTCCCAAATTTGCAGAACGATCGCGCAGATCTGGGGAGACCTCGTACCGCCCTGTTTGTTTAAATACCACACTGCCGTGGAGCTGTCTGTAGCAATATTGACGGTTTTCCCTTGCAGAAGAGGATAGAAGGACTGGAGAGCTTTTAAAATAGTTATGGTCTCCAGCAGGTTTATGTGGAATGTCTTCTGTACTGTAGTCCATGTTCCTGATACTTCGAGGTGTTGCAGGTGAGCTCCCCAACCTGTTAATGAAGCATCCGTAGTTAGGGTTAGCACTGGTAAGGGCTTAGCATAGGGGGACCCAGCCAAAACAAAATGCCTCTTAGACCAGAAGGACAAGGAGTCAACAACAAAGCGAGTAACTCGAAGCTTTTTATGTTGAGAGTCAACCAAGGGGTTAAAAAGTTTTAAGAACCATAATTGTAGTGTCCTCATGTGGAGCCTAGCGAAAGGCGTAGTAGCGGTGGTAGAAGCCATGAGACCTAAAAGCCTCTGAAATACAGAAGCTTTCTGCACCCTATGGATAGACACCAGTCTAACTAAAGATAAAATATCAGAAAACCTCTCCTCTGGTGCGAAGACTTTAGCCTGAGAGGAGTCCAAAACTGCACCAATATAGGCTACAGTCTGGGAGGGAACAAGGGATGATTTCTCGAAATTAACCGAGAGCCCCAGACTATGGCACAATTGCAGGGTAGTGTAAACACTGCGATTTAAAATTTGGGGGGACGATGCAATAAGGAGCCAGTCATCCAAGTATGGAAATATATCCACCCCTCTTTTGCGAAGGAAGGCAATAACAGGGGCCATGACTTTAGTTAATATTCTAGGTGCGGAGGACAAACCGAATGGGAGGGAGGAGAACTGAAAATGCCTAGAATTGTGGACAAATCTAAAAAATCTCTGAGACAAATGATGAAGCCTAACATGAAAGTACGCGTCCTGGAGATCAATCACAGCGTACCATTGTCCCCGATGCAGAAAGGACGACAACCTGTCCAATGTTAGCATTTTAAATTTGTGATAAGACACGAAGGTATTCAACCTTCTAAGATCCAAAATGGACCTAAACCCACCGATCTTTTTCTCAACCAGAAAGAAATTTGAGTAAAATCCATAGGATGCACAGGAGGCGTCAATCCGCTCAATAACACCCTTATTATACAAGGTGGAAACTTCTTTATTAAGCTCTGCAACCAGGAGATTAGATGAAGAGGGTACCTTAACGGGTGGGGAAACATCAGGGAGGGAAGTAAACGAAACTCTGTAACCAAACTGTATGACAGATAACACCCACTTATCACTAGTAATATGGTCCCAAACAGAGATACAACTTGACAAAGCAAAAGCAAAGTTAACAGGTGCAGAAGAGGCTTGATGCCTCTGCAGTAATTGTCACTTACGCCCTCTAGAGGGGAAAGAGGAGTACTTCTTGCCAAAGGCAGGCTTCTGCCTGTAAGTGGTATACTGCTGCCTCCCTCTGTTTTGATACGAGGGAGTAGGAAGTGTATACCTTTTATTATAAGCCTGTGCCCCAGAATAATAGGGCCTCTGCTGTCTATAATAGGACTGCTGGTGTTGAGGCCTATAGGAGGGGTAATGGCTACCCTGGTCCTTCGGAGCAATTTTCATCTTTATGGCAGTAGCCCGTGATTTTTGAATCCTCTCCAGGATCTCGTCTGTGTCCTTGGAAAACAAACCGTCTTGGTCAAATGGCAAGTTTTCAATTTTCGAACGGTGGTGGGAATCAATTTTAGTTCCCCTAAGCCAGGCGAATCGACGCGTGACCACTGCGTTAGCGACCCCCCTGGCTGCCGTCTCGGAAGAGTGCCTGGAGGTTTGCAGCTGAAATCTGGCGGTGTCTCTGCCTTCAGCACATAGAGCCAGGAGCGCAGACTGGTTGTCTTTAGGGATAGACGGCAAGATCTTAGCAACCTCATCCCACAGGTGATGTTGGTATGCCGCCATAGCTGCTGCGTAATTGGCGGTTCTCATCATCATAGTTGATGAGGCAAATGCCTTCCGGCCAAAGGAATCGATCCTCCTATTGTCCCTATCAGCTGGAGACGTGTCATGCAGATTACGCTGGGGCTTCTCCGCAGAGGCAGCCACCACTAGCGAATTGGGCAAGGGGTGTTTGAAAAAGATCGAAGTCTGGGACGGAGGAAACAAGTAGAAGGAGCTGGCGGAAGCAGAGACTGGATGCACTGCAGCAGGAGTCATCCAAATCTTGTCAGCATCATTTGCATGCCTATTTAGCAAAGGCAAAGTTAGCTTAGGTTGCATCGGCTTTTCAACCAATGAATAAGCGGGATCAATGTCTTGCTCCATCATAGGAGCTGTGTCCAACGTATGAGCCAGGGAATAACGTTTCAGCAACTCTTGAAACTCCTTATGATCTTGAGATGATCCCATAGCCGTTGCGCCGTGAACAACATCCGAAGACGGAGGGGAAACGTTTTCTTCCTCCTGAACCCCCTCGAACTGCTCAGGGTTATCTGGTGTCGAGGGGGGATGAGTGGGCTGAGGCTGTGACTCAAGAATAGGAGAACCCTGCTGGGGGTCTTGTGGAGCGGACACCGTCAGGGGGGGGTCAGCAGAGGAGTGGGATCTGGCCAGCTTAAACTTCTTTAATAGGAGCCTCCTTTTCTCTCTTTTTGCCAAGAAAGCCTTTTTCGCCTCGGCAAACAGCGCTGCAGTAGATTCCTCAGCAGCGAGTGTCGTGGGCGTCGAGGGATCAGCTCCCGACGTCGATGGCTTGATCCTCGACATCGATGACCCGCTTCTCGAAGTCGATGCCTTGGTCTTCGACGTCGATGCCCTGCTCTTCGACGACGATGCCGACGACGATGCAGTAGTTGTCGACGTCGATGCCTTGTCTGTCGACGTCGACGCATAATGCCCCAACTTGGAAGCCTAGATCAGAGTGCTCCGGTGTTGACAGGGGCTAAGAGGCAGCATCGAGGGAGGCAGTGCGTCGACGCTGAGAGGAGGAGGAGGCATTGACGCCGAAGCCCTGGACTCCGACACCTTGACAAGGCGCTCGAGACAAAATAAGATTTTCCTGGACTCCTCCTGTCTTGAAGCTTCTTGATCTTTAAAATACCTCCAAGGAAACTTAAGCTCGGGGTCTTGTCGAGGGGGGAGAGGCAGAGGCTTCAGGACAGGCTGTTGCCTAGGGCTGGCCACCCATTGAAGTTTAGGGGGTTGAAACAGCGAACCCTGAAACTCCGGGGCAGACTGTGCCTCAGCATTGTAGGAAGGCGAAGAGATAATCATAGGAGAGCGGGAGGCGGAGGGAGAAGAGAAGTCACCCCACAGGAGGGCTTCTTCATCTTCAGAAAAGATAGGAGAGCACGAGCGAACTGCCTCAAGGGCAGGCTCAATCTCCTGAGACCATTTCGCCCTCTTAGAAGGAGGGGAGGCAGAAGGTCTGGTCACAGACGGACCGGGTATAGGGATGTCCGACATTTCAGCGGTTTCCATAACGTCATGAATGACAACCTCAGCCCCGATACTAGTAGGTTACGACGGGGATGAGGAAATTGCAGCCGGGGACTTACTTGAAGTCGACCATTGAGCTTCTCTCAGAAACAGGGGAAGTCTATTAGCTCTCTCCCTAATAGCCCTGGGCTTCAACTGCCTACAACTAGGGCACTCGAGAACATCGTGGTTGTCTCCCAGGCAGATGAGGCACAGCTCATGCGGGTCCTTAGTAGTCATTTTTCTATCGCATAGCGAACAGCGCTTAAAAGAATGCTTGATTGAAGACATAGTTGAACGAGAGCTATGGAGATGCAGGTAAGCCGCGAAGCGGTTGGAAGGAACTGTTGGGTTTGGGCGGGGGACTGCCTTTTATACTGTGGGGGCGTGTCAATTTTTTTTTTCATATTTGAATTTGAGCTTGGTATATGCCGGTAGGAGAAGGGCGCGCATGTGCACACCCATTTGTGAGAATGGGAGGAGCCACTCGAAGAAGAACCATCATTCCACTGCCTCAAGAAGCAGCCACTCCAGCCCCAGGACCCACCATCAGGGTTCTGGGGCCATCATTCCACTCATGGGGAGCTGTCATTTCACTGCCTCAAGAAGCAGCCACTCCAGCCCCAGGACCCACTATCAGGGTTCTGGGGCCTATGTTCCAGGCAGGGATGGCTGTCATTCCACTTCATCCAGAAGCTGCCACTCCTGTCCCAGGACCCACCATCAGAGTTCTGGGGCTGTCATTCCACTCACAGGGAGCCGTCATTCCACCGCATCAAGAAACAGCAAGCCACTCCAGTCCCAGGACCCACCATCAGGGTTCTCGGGCCTTTGTTACAGGCAGGGAGGGCTGTCTATCCATGTCATTGAAATCTGGGTTGGGGACAGTTGCCAAATCCATCAGTAGCTGCAGGATGTGGAGGACAGAATGGCTTTCAACTGAAAACCACATGCATGTTGGAGGAAATGATTGCGCTCGATGGGCAGCCCTTCTCGGTGGTCGGAGACATGGGGTTTAGGCACCTGATTGGCTTCCTGACCCCCCAGTTTAATCTCCCCTTGCACACCACCCTGAGTCAGGCTGCGACCGATGCCTGGCAGCCTGCAACACCCGGTCAAGTAGGGGTGCCAGCCACCGAGCCCTGGCTGGGACTCTGCTGCTGCTACATCAATGCCAGCCAGCCTGCAACACCCAGCCAAGCAGGGGTGCCAGCCCTCCATGTCCTGCAGCTGCCGATGGACTTGTCAGCTGCCCCCAGTCCAGCTCCCCCATGGTGCACTGATGCTGCTGCTGCTGCTCACCCTAGCAGCGATACCACTCCTGCTGCTAGAGGCAGCTGTTAGCGCTTGTCCGCTGATGGAGGCAGATGACTGGCCGCTGCAGTTGGGAACCCACTGGCGTCCACTGCCCCTGTCTGCCCGCTTAGCAGCACAGTGCTATGGCATCCCTTCAGGTGCCTAGCCATGGCAGTTGTGCCAAGGTTGGTGAGCACCTGCCCACGCTTCACCATCTTCTGGCACAAAGTGCACTACATCTCCCTGGGATCATCCACCTGCACCAACTTAAAATGCACCCATACAGAGGATTTTTTGCCCCCTCCTGCCTTCTGGCCCACACCAGGTGATGCACCATTGACAATGCTGCTGCAAGGGGAAGAACATGGTGGTGACACAGCTGTAAGAGGGACAGCCATCACCTCAGCACCAGACAGCTCCTCCGCAGGACTAGCGTCTGCCTCGCTGTCCCTAATCAGAGTGATGTCGTGCAAAGGGGAGTACTGGGACCCTGAGGCTGATCGACTGCCCACCATGCTGCTGCCACTCTCCCTGTGCCCCCTATAGCTGCTTCTGCTGCTGCTCCTCTCCCTGCTGCCATTGTCCAGGGATTGGGCCCTGCCTCTAGCAGCGGGGTGGGATCCACCAGCCCTGGACTGCTAGAGATCACCTCAATAATGGGGGTCAGGGACATTGGTGGCCCTGGAGGAACATCCAACCTTGAAGCACCTGCAGAGACAGCTGCAGCTTCCTGGAGTGCAGGCCTTCCAATGCCCTGCGTGGCAGTGGAGGACGCTGGCAGGAGGCACCACCAAACCACAACCCTAGTGCCACTGCTGGGAGCCTCTGAAGCCTGACTGCCAAAATCAGGCCAATGCAGTTTGGGGCGTGGTGATGGGCTCAGGCTGCTGCCCGCTGACGCTCCACTGGCATGCCCCCTGCCACCTCTGCCATGTGCCCCATTGCCCGCCTTATGGGCAGCAGAGCAGCCTCTCCTGCTTCCCTTTTCCACTTCTCCCACCCAAAGAATGCACAGGAAGATTTTATATATTATTTATTTATTTATTTATTTATTCATTCAAATTTGTAATCTAATATTATATATATCTACACTAACTCTAACTGCTATTAATTATTCTAAAACCTATGGAAATAAATGGAATATTATCTAATATCTACAAAGGCCTATTCCTACAAACACACTATAAAATATTAAAACTTAATCACTACACACTATCTCTATCTATCTCTATAACTAAACTAACTCCTACATCTAATCTTATCTATCCATCCACAGGGATGAGGGGGGAGGGAGGGTGGACAGACAGCTCACAACAAACAACACAGGGAAGGGTACAAAACTGAAATGAAACCTAAATCAATCTAATCCTACTCTAAATAAATCCAAAAACAGGGGAAGGGAATCAGGGATGGAATATATACAGGGAGGAGGGAAGGATTCAATGGAGGGTAGGGAGAAAGAACACAGGGAGGGGTACAAAAATTAAAATAACATGTAAATCTATCTAATCTAATCTAAATAAATGAAACTATGCAGGTAAATGGGTGAAATAGGAGGAGGATGGCACTGGATTAGGAACAGAGAGGGAAACTTCTGAAAACGCCTGCTGACAGGATCAGTGGCTAGCTCAGAAGGAATTGGAAGGGGGGAGGGCAATTACTTTTGTTACTTGCTGCGCCCACCTTACCACAAGCCCCATTGACTCTGTTCAGCCTAGCCTGTGGCCAATCACAGACTGTGAAGACAGTGGTCTGAGGAAAATAGGGATGGTGATTGGGCAGGCTGGCTGCTAGTCCAAGCCTCTCCACCCCTGACGCCAGGAAGTCTGCTCCTCAGCTGTCCCCCCCCGGGCCTGCCAGTCACATTTTTCCTGCCCGAAGTCATCCAAATGCACCTGAACATGGCCGAACTGTTCGGGGTTTCAGGCGTTCAGTTTGGCTGTTCGGTTCAGCCGTCTGAATGGGCTGAGTTCGGGCCGATCATCGAACATCTGAACCGCATTCACACATCCCTAGTATTTGTCAAAAACACCCTCTGTGTTTTTTTCTATACCGATGTGGGAATACTATTGAACGTGCTTATGAGAAAGCAAAACAACAACAAAAAATTGCATTGTATCCCACCAAAAACTGGAGGATATTCTACCCTAAAAACCCTTTCGGGTTTAGCACATAAGTTAAGGCTTCAGTTACAATTTCAACCAAGCAGTAACAGGCATGGAAATTGTAAGTTAAGGCAGAAACAAAGACAAACAAGGGGTGACCTGCGCCTTAACTCCCATGCCACATACGGTTACAGTACATAACACAGTAGGATAGATTTAACACTCGTATTTGTAAATAATGACTGAAAACTTCTGTGGTGTATTTACAGGGGAGTGGGGAAAGCCAAAGAGTGTGGCCAAATGAGAAACTCGCTTTAACTTCTACCTCGCAATGGTACACATGCTGACACCCACCAGGGACACACACCAAACACATATGCCTCAAGCAAGCCGGCCACAGGAGTACAGGCAAGTTTCTCATTTGACTGCACTCTGTGGCTCCCACGACCCCTTGTCAAAACATCATAGTCCTTTCCAGTAATTACTTACAAATAAGAGTGCTTCAAAATTAGTTACAAGTAAATTCATTTGTACATTAGTTAGCTTGTCATTAGAAAGCCCAGGACCAGAACTCACCTTTGATGATACTTCCAACATCTCCACCCCTTCCATAGCATGGGAATTAAGGTGCAGGTCACCCCTTGTTTGTCTTTGGGTGAAAACAGACATGATGTTAACCACCCTTTAACCACCCTTGGTGGTCATTTATGCATGTTTCAGGGCTGCATAGGCACCAATACATCCCTGCAACATGCATAAATAACCACCAATGGTGGTTAAAGGGTGGTTAGCGTCATGTCTGTTTTCACCCTTTTTGTTTCTGCAGTAACTTACAATTTCCATGCCTGTTACTGCTTGGCTGAAATTGTAACTGATGCCTTAACTTATGTGCTAAACCTGAAAGGGTTTTTAGAGTAGGAATCCCTTGGTAGACTTGGCCTTTCCCTTTCCCCCCTTTCTTTATGTGTCCCAGTGTTTGTATAAACAGTATTAGGATTCCTCCCCCCCACCCCCCCCGTTCCTTGTCAGCAACTCCCTGGGTGTGTGTTCTCCTCCATGTGTGGAAATGCTGTCCCTGTGTTTCTCTCTTCTCTTCCCCCACATATACTCCTTCACTGTGATCACCTGAGGTATGTGATAGTTTAGGTTTTGAGTGACTCTTCTGTCATCTAGTGTCTGTCCATGAATTGCATGTTTTGATAGTTTACTTCTGCTTACCTGTTCTGAGTGTATCTGAGCTCTGATCTGTCCTTTGGACCTTTCTTGTCTATCTTGGTCTAGGCAAGAGATTTCATATATCCCTATGATGACCTAAAGGTCCTTGCCTTGAGCTAAGACCTGTATAAGATTCTGAGGGAAACCATACAACCCTGTAGAAATACTTCTGTCTTTCTCTTCTCCATCACCTCCCTGCGCCCCCATAACAGCAACACTCAGAATATGGATTTGTGCCACTCCCCACCCTAAAAGCATGTTGTGTGAATAAGCAGCAGCACTAACTAGAGCAAGCCAAGAAACAAAAACATAAAAGACAGTGGGGAGAGGGGAGGACAGAGGCATAGCTAGGTTGGAATGGGTCCCTCTGAGGCACTTAGCAAGTCTTCAATGGATAGTAGATGCTAACCAACTATGGTAGCCTATGTACACATTTTACATTGGCATGGGCCCCCACAGGCTCTTGGGCCCCCACAGGCTCTTGGGCCCCTGGTGCAGTTGCACCACCTGCACGTACTGCTATGCCCTTGGGGTAGGGGTGGGCAATGGCATAGCTAGGTATAAGAGGGCCTTGGGGAAGTCAAATTACTGGGCCCCATATCAACTAGGATGGGGGGATAGGTATGTGGGAGGCCAATGCAGGGGGAGGCTGTGGCAGGCACATGCAGATTCAGCAGAGATAAAGCAGGACATTTTGATGTCCCAGTGGGACTGGCTCTACTGCCCCCCTGAAAGCCTGGACCCTGGGGCAGTGTCTCCACTTGCCCCAATCTGTAGGTACACTCCTCAGGGTTGAGTGGGGTACTAAAGGGAGACTGAGAAGCTGAAGATAGATTTTGAATAGAAAACGTAACACAACATATAAAAATGCGCAGGATTCAGACTGTGACTGAATCCTGACAAGATGGAGGTGATGTTAGTGGGTAGGTCGGTGGAGTTGACAGCTCCATCAATTGATGGAGTGTGCCCTCCTTGCTCCGAAACCAGTGTGCCGCTGGTTTTGGTTCTGGACCTGGCCACGATCATTCATGCTTTTATTACCTCTCGGTTAGACTACTGTAATGCGCTCTACATGGGGCTACCTATGGTGACGGCGCAGAAGCTGCAGCTGGTGCAGAATGCGGCGGCCCGGCTCCTGGTGGGGCTGGGTCACCAGGAGCACATTACACCAGTGCTCCAATCTCTGCACTGGCTGCCAATAGTCTTCCGGGCCCAATTCAAAGTGTTGGTTTTAACCTATAAAGCCTTTACACGGCCTGGGCCCTGCTTACCTGCGAGATTGCCTCACTCCCCGGGTTCTGGATCGGCCTCTGTGGTCATCCAGGGGTGCCATGTTAGAGGTCCCCCGGGTTTCCCGGGGGGCCACACAGAGCAGGACGTTCTCGGTGGCCGCGCTGTGCCTCTGGAATTCCCTCTTGGTGTGCTCCCGTCTGGCCCCTGACCTCTCGATGTTCCATAAGAGCTGTAAGACCTGGCTGTTCTTCCAGGCATTTAGTGAGGGAGAGGGGTAAAGGGTGGGTGGGGAGGGTGGGGGTCGTGTTTTTCCCCTGTTGTGTGTTAATGTTTTAAAATATTTATATTATATTTGTATTTTATATTTTTATTGTTGTTCACCACTCTGAGCCGCCTGTGGCAGGAAGAGCAGGACAGAAATGCATTAAATAAATAAATATAAATAAATAAAAATGTGTTTAAGTATTTTGAAAATCAGAAACTTGCAACAGAATCAGTGAGTCCATTGGATCACCAGGACACAGAGGAATTATCAGAGATTATAAGGATGTAGTGGAGAGGTTGGATGAGTCCTTTGCATCATGAGAGAGTAGACTGGGAGGATACCAACACTAGGTCTGGTCTTTCCTGGTAACAGTGATGTTCTATCAGAGTCCAAGATGCCAAGAGGAGACCCAGGAACAAACAGATAAAACAGCTAGAGGGCAACAGCCCCTGACAGTGTCTACCCAAGAATTCTAAAGGAGCCATGAGCAAAGTGATCCAGCAAGTGGCAAAAATCTAGAGTCCTTGCTTAAAATCAGTGGCTGTTCTTCCAATTAACAAACACTGTGCCCAGAGTTTAGAAAGCAATAACCCTGCGGGACTGCCTCACTCCCCATGTGTCCGTGCGACCCTTGTGATCGTCCGTGGGAGCCTTTTTGGAGGTTCCCCAGGCGAGGCGTGTGGCCACCGATGTTAGATCTTTTTTGTGGCCGCCCCTGTGCTGTGGAATTCACTCCCGGAGGAGGCTCGGTTGGCTCCCGCTCTCCTGCTATTTCGGTGTGTATGTAAGACCTGGCTGTTCCGTCAGGCTTTTGGCAAGGGGTGGGGGTGGGGTTTCCCACATATTGTATTTTTAAATTGTTTTTAAAAATTCGTTATTGTTTTATTGATTGTTGTTTGCCGCCCCGGGCTGCCCTGTGGGCAGGAGGGGCGGGATATAAATTTTAAATAAATAAATAAATTAAAATTCTTGGGGTGTACTTACTTGGCTCACCTGCAGAGGCCCTATCGTGTTGGTCTCATAAACGTGTGCCATGTTCTCTGCTGTTTCGTTCTTCAGGTTGGTGAACTTGATCAGAATGGCAGCATTGTTTATGAGCAGAGTCAGCCCATGGCCTTTCACATGCTCTTTTACCTTCTCCAAAGCAGCTTTTATGCTCTTTAGATCTCTGACATCTATAGAAGCAGAAGGGAAAGGAGTGAGCAGCATGGCACTTGGACACGGAACAGATCCTAGAGAGGCTTCCTCTCCCCTAGTGGGAGACCTTCCCCTTCCTGATAAGACTGACAGCAAAGGCTAGGGGACCCAGCTCTCAGACAGTCCTCTCTTGCTGTAACACACATGACCCATCTCCACACAGAAAGGAGCAGACATTGAATAACTCATCTGTGTTCATAAAGTTTTTATATATAAATATGTAAAAAGGGCCAGGTTGTTCAGATTATGGCGAAAGCTAATGTCTAATAAATTATTATTATTATTATTATTATTATTATTATTATTAACTCATATCTCATGCTTCTGGAAGAGGCACAGCCTAATACAGTGCTGCTGTAACATCCCCTATGTTTCTGGAATAGACTGAGAAGAACCAATTGATGCAATTTATTTAGACTCTCCAAAATCTTTTGACATAAACTGTTTTTACATGTGCACAATTATTCCAAAATAACAGTAAGTCCAGAGTTGTCATTCAAGGATAACTGTTTAATCTATCATTAATATTCCAGAATAAGCACTAAGCAGTTCTTTATGGCTCCATTCTGGGATTAGTGTTTACACGCTCACTGTTCTGGACTTATTGAGGATGTAGAACTCTGGATTAAAACCAGAATCCAGATTTATTTACTCCAGAATAACTGTCTACATATAATTCCAGACATAGAGGCATTTATTCTGGATTTATGATCGTGTAAAAACAGCCACAGGCACCTTCAAGAAGCTTCAGAGAAGATTAAGTAGCCTTGAGGGTGGGAAGCAAAGCACTGGCATGGATTAAAAGTGGCAAAGAAACAAGAAACAAAGTTTAGGAGTTTATGGTCCGTTTTCCTCATGGCCAAAGGCTAACAGAGTGTGCCTGAGTTTATTGTATTAGTTACTGGAGACAGTTACTGGACCATTACCTCCTGAAGGCATGTGCCCCAGTGCACTTGGGTCCCCAGCAGCGTGCAGGGCCTAATAGGTTGGTCTGCCCCCAGAGACTTATGGAACCAGTAGGATTCTGGAATGCCCTGGGGGATTTACTAGGGGTGGGACACCAGGCAGAATACCAGTTACCGGTTTTACCGGTTACCGGTTCTCAAAAAACCGGATTCCCGAATTACACCTGGTATACCGGTACCGGATTTATTCCATTGATTTCAATGGGGAACTGTCCCCATTGAAATCAATGGAATAAAAAAAAAATCCTCCTCCCTCCCCCTCCCAGGCTGTGCGGGTGGAAGGAGGGACACCTCCCACCCACCCTGCCCAGCCTGGATTTAAAAAACATTTTTTTTTCCTTTAAGTCCCAAGTGCGGGCTCCGGGCTGCTGCCGGCGACCCGGAACCTGCACCAGCAGGTACTAGGGTGATCCCTGGGGTGGGGGGTGGTTTAACACACACCCCACCGCAGGGATCACCCTACCTCCCCACCCAGAGATCGCCTACCTTGTACTGCGGGCGGCGGCGGTCTGGCTCAGGCGGCTTCAGCGCTGGCTGTGGCTGCCGGCTTCAGTGCTACTAGGCCTTCAGGTGAACTTCCGGATTTCACCGGAAGGCCTAGTAGCGCTGAAGCCATCAGCCACAGCCAGCGCTGAAGCCGCCGGAGCTGGACTGCTGCTCGGAGCGGAAGGTAGGCGATCCCTGGGTGGGGAGGTAGGGTGATCCCTGGGGTGGGGTGTGTGTTAAAGCAACCCCACCCCAGGGATCAGTACAGTAGCAGTACTTACCTGCTGCTGGACGCTGGTGCTGGCTCTAGGTCACCGGCGGCGGCCTGAAGCCTGCAGTAGGGGACTTAGGGGAAATTTTTGTTGTTGTTTAAATCCAGGCTGGGCAGGGTGGGGGGGTGCGTGTTCCCACTTCCACCCGCGCAGCCTGGACTCGGGGAGGGAAAGTGTTTGGGGGCTGTTTTTTTTAGGTTTTTTTTTACATTGCGGCCATTCATTTGACTGGCCGCAATGTAAAAAATCAGGTACAGGGGGAATCTGGAAAATGGGCCAGATTACCGGGTTAATCCAATACTGCCGGTACACTGAAATACCGACAGTATCGGATACAGGATGATCCGGTAGTCCCACCCCTAGGATTTACCCTTGGACCTTGACAGCCACATAATCGATGAACTCGTGGCTCTTCTGGCTGAGACCATTGATACGGTGGCTTCCAGGCATCCACTCCCCATGCAGCAGCACTGCAGATCCCCGTGGTTTATGGCGGACCTGGTGCGGCTGAAGCGTGAGGGTAGGCGGTTAGAGCAGCAGTGGCATACGACTCGAACTGATGATGATCGATTGCAGCACAGAGCCCATTTGAATGCCTATGCCATGGCTACACGGGCTACAAAAAAAAGGTTCTTTATATCCATCATAGCATCCAGAAATCACATCCAACCAAGATTTTCTCGGTGATGAGAGCCTTGGTCAGTCTGGCCTATCTCCACCTGGAACTGGAGTCTTCCAGTGCCCACTGCGACATGTTTGTGGATTATTTTGAGGACAAAACTGCTTGCATTCACCACGACTTCAGTGTTGCCTGCTTGGAGACAGTGGCAGAGTCAGAGGTTATGAAGGCCCCATCTGGTCTGGTGTTATGGGATCAGTTTCAATTGATCATGCCTGCTGATGCAGGGGATGTGCTGGAAGCAGTTAGAGTCACAACTTGTGAATTAGATCCATGCCCGTCCTGGCTGGTTAAGTACAACTGGGAGACTTTGGAGCTGTTGCTGGCTGGGGTAATCAATGCCTTCCTACAGGAGGGCAAGGTGCCCTTAAGGAGGCCTTCATTTGGCCTCTGCACAAGAAACCATCGCTTGACATATTTTATTTATTTAAAAATTGATTCTCCTGCCAGCTATAGACCTTTTTAGGGAAGGTTACTGAGTGGGCAGTGGCTTAACAGCTCCAGACACACCTGGATTCTATCGGTGTTCTAGACCCAGTGCAGTCTGGCTTTCATCCAAAGTATGACACAGACTACGCTTCTGGCCTTGGTCAATGAACTCCACCTAGAATTGGATAGGGGAAATTCAACTTTATTGATTCTATTAGATCTGTCAGCAGCATTTGATACCATTGATCATGAGGTGCTGGTGATTCACCTGTGGGACCTAGCTGGGGTGGATGGAACTGTGCTTCAATGGTTCCGTTCTTTCCTGGCCAGGAGATCTCTATGGGCGGTGCTGGGGGACCGTTTGTTGTCTCCTTGGGGCTTCTCGCAGGGTTCTATTTTGTCCCCCCTCCTGTTCAAGGTGTACATGCAGCTGCTGGGTGAGGTCATGGGGGGTGGGGTACGGTGTCATCAATAAATGTAAAGTGTTAATAAGGCAGGCCAAGAGAGATTCTGAAGGGAGGCTTGCTAAAGAGGCAAAAACAAGCAACAAGAACTTTTTCAAATACATCAGAAGCAAGAACCCTGCTAGGGAGTCAGTTGGATCATTAGATGACAAGGGAGTGAAAGGGGCGCTCACGGAGGATAAGGTCATTGCAGAGAAGCTGAATGAGTTCTTCATGTCGGTCTTCACTGTGGAGGATTTTGGAGTGGTACCCACGTCAGATCCTTGCTTTGTGGGCGAGGAATTGGAAGAGCTGTTACAAATCAATGTGACATTGGAGGATGTTCTAGGGCAAATTTACAAACTGAATACTAACAAGTCACCAGGACCAGATGGCATTCACCCCAGAGTTCTGAAGGCACCCAAATATGAAATCGCAGACCTACTGTTAGTAATTTGTAACCTGTCACTAAAATCTGCCACTGTACC
>QEPC01003417.1:726462-741540 GCA_003113815.1 Sphenodon punctatus
CCTGGTAGACATGCTCATTGCGCTGGTTGAGGGCGATCTCCAGCTGGTACTCCAGGGTCCCCCAGATCCTGATGAAGTCCCGGGTCTCCTGGAGGCCCCACTGGCCCCCTCGGTGGTACGCCTTCCTCCGTCGTCTCCACAACAGGTCATCCTCCTCCTCCGCCTCCGCCTCCGCCTCTGCCTCCGCCCGGACAGGGCTGGTGTCCTCCAGGGGCTTGTCCTCCCAAGCCCTTTTCCGTGTCTGTGGGGACAGTGGGTGGGGGGTGTAGGGTTGGGTGCAGGTGGGGCCCCCTCGCAGGGCACCCTCGTCCCCCACCTCCCTCCCGGTCACCCAGGCGTGCCCCGGGGCCCCCCGGGAGCCCCTGTGCCCCCTGTTCTCCTCCCCTTCATTCCCCTTACCCGTTTCCTGGGTGCCTCCTCCGGCCCCGGTCTGGCTGATGTCCCCGGGGTGTCGCATTCCACCTGCTGCTGCGGGTGTTGTCCCTGACCACCTCCATGGTCAGCACAACCTCCGTCTCCCCCTCCACCGCCTGCGCTCCCTCCACCTCCATCGCTGCTCCTGCCTCCTCCGCCTCCTCCTCCCCCCTCGCTCTCTCGCCCACCGCTCTCTTCCGCCTCCCTCCTCGTTCCATCCCGCCATGCTTCCCTGCTGCAGATTTCCCTTTAAATCTCCCTCTGGTGGTTGTGTTGTTGCTGGTTGCATGGCAGCGACGCTGCGTGCATTGTCCACGGCTGGGGCTCGTTTCCTTTGGTTCCACCCGGGGATTGGCATCCAGACATTACTTTTTGTTGGTTCCCGGTGGGGATCTCTTTGACCACGCTTCCCGAGATTTTGTGCCGGGGAGCCCGGGAAGCATGGTCGAAATTGACCCCCATGTGGGTATTGAGCGTGGTGAACATCTGGCGGGCGCCGAACAGACATTCAGGGCTCTTTGGCCCTACCGCGGAATTGAGCGTGGTTCACTGTGGGTGATCTCGTAACATCTGAAATCACCCACTGTTGCCTGGCCTTGTGACTTAGGGGGGACTGGGACCCCTGTTATTGATGGGGTCTGGTTCCCTCTGGTCACTCAGGTTTGCAGCCTTGGAGTGCTCCTGGATCCGCCACTCTGCCTGGACTCTCAGGTGGTGGCAGTGGCCAGGAGTGCTTTTCACCAACTCCATCTGGTGAGAAGGCTGCGACCTTTTCTCTCTAATTCAGATCTGGTGACCATCCTCCATGCCTTCATTACCTGGGGCTAGATTACTGCAATGCACTCTATGTGGGGCTGCTCTTGAAGACTGTTCTGAAACTGGTTCCAAATGCGGCAGTCCGGTTCCTTACAGAGACAAGTGGCCAGGAGCACATATCACTGGTGCTTCGGAATTATTATTTATTATTATTATTAACAAACATTTATATAGCGCAAGCAGTGTACCTGGCACTTTACAAAATAATAAAATAGACATGGTCCCTGCCCCTAGGGCTTACAATCTGAGAGACTGGAGCTGGGGGAGAGACTTAGGAAGGGGAACAGAGGGAGAGACAAGGGGGTCTAACATTCATGAAGATGCGAGGTCTCAAGTGCACATACTTGGCTTGGTTACGATGAGAATCTGTGCTGGTTGCCTGTTGTCTTCCGGGCACAATTCAAGGTGCTGGCTTTGACCTTTAAAGCCCTAATCAGCTTGGGACCCACTTATCTGTATATGTATACAATGCTGGGTTCTAAATTAGGCGTTACCATTCAGAAAAATGACCTTGGAGTCATAGTGGACAATACGTTGAAATCTGCAGCTTAGTGCTCAGCAGCAGTCAAAAAGCAAACAGAATGTTAGGAATCATTTGGAAAGGGAAAGAGAATAAAACTGAAAATATCGTAATGCCTCTGTATAGACATATGATATGACCACACCTGGAGTACTGTGTGCAGTTCTGGTCGCCCCATCTCAAAAAAGACATAGTAGAACTAGAAGAGGTATAGAGAAGGGCACTGAAACTGATCAAGGGGATGAAACAGCTCCTGTATAAGGAGAGGCTTGATAGGTTAGGGCTCCTCAGCTTGGAGAAGACATGATTGAGAAGGGATATGACAAATGTTTATAAAATCATGAGTGGTGTGGAACACATAAACAGGGAGCGGTTATTTACCCTCTCTAAGAGTACTAGAACAAGGGGACACTCCATGAAATTAACTGGTAGCAGATTTAAAACAAATAAGAAAAAGTTGGGTTTTTTCACTCAGAGCATGTTTAACTTGTGGAACTTACTGCCAGCAAAAGTGGTCACGGCCAGTAGTGTAGTTAGTTTTAAAAGGGAGTTGGATATATTCTTAGAGGATAGGTCCATTAATGGCTAATGGCCAAAGTTGGGTACTTCTCCCAAGAGAAAGAGATTGGCCACTATTGTAGACAGGATGCTGGACTTGAGAAAAATCCCTGTTGAGTATGAGTGTCGAACTAATTCCCAACTAAACAGTAACTTCTGGGGTCTGATCCTGTAGGGACATTCCCCTGTGGAACCACACCCTGTTACAGGGTGATGGGGAGGGGCAAGAGGGAGGGTCTCAGGGCTCCCAGGCTGAGTTCCAATAGAGGAATTCAGCAAATCAGGATGATTTTAGGGCACCGTTTACAGGCATTGTAAAACAAATCAGAGCCATGAAGAGCTGCCTCTTCCCTGTCCCCTCTATATGATGGGGCAGGGGAGAGAGAGCAAATGATATAGCAGCAGCCTGGAACTAGTCTGGGCCAGTTTGGAGGTTGTTATACAAGAAGGCAGGCTGGAGCTCTAAACTTTAAGAATTTTTTAAAATTATTTTTAATTTATTTTCTATTTTTGTATTATATTGTATGTTTTTTATTTTACTTATTTATTTATTATTTATCTCCCCCCGCCCCCAACTTTTGTTGCTCTTCATTATGGTATTTTTATTATATTGTATGTTTTTAATTTTACTTATTTATTATTTATATCCCGCCCCCCCGGCCAACTTTTGTTGCTCTTCACTATGGTATAGACCCTTTTAATTGTTCCCATTCCCTGAATGATGTATTTTTAAATTTTATTTTGGATTTATTTTTTAGGGTTTTTTTATTTTGTCATTTTGTTTTTGCTATTGGTTGTTTGGATATTTTGCATATATTTTTGATGGTTTTAAAAATATTTGTATTTTTGGTTTGGATATTATGTGCATTGGCTGAATATATTTTTGGCTATATTTTATTTTTTATGTTTTTATATTTTTCTTTTAGATTTTAAAAAATAATTTATATTTGCATGTAGTTTGGATATTTGACATACATATATCATGCTTGACTGAGTGCAGCATGAGAAAATGAAAACATTATTTAAAAACCTTTCCAAAAGCTTTACTTGCAGACTTCTTATATTTAATATTTTTGCAGCAGTGGGAGCACTTCAAAAATATTTGCTTTTCACATGACCTTGCATTGTTTGATAGTGTTTGTGAAAGGAAAAAAAAGTGGTGCTCTTTCTTGTGATAGACCCTTTTATTTTTGGCCCTCTTCCCGAGTGATCTGATGCTTGAGAAACATTTTGTTAAACTTTGAATGTTTAAATTGGTTGGGCTATTTTGGTGCCCTCATATACTGGTGAAAAATTACAGACAGAATATAGAAGCTTTTCCAAAGGATTTATTTGGTGATTTGGAATATTCAGTCTTTTCCGTTTGAATACTTCAGAAATAAGAACATAAGAAGTGCCATACAGAGTCAGACCAATGGTCCATCAAGTCCAGCATCCTGTCCTCCGACGGTGGCCAATCTCAATGACATGGGAGAAGAACCAGTCACAACGGGCAATCCATTCCTCATTGTTCACTCCCAGCTCCCAACAGTAAGACGTTCATCCTGTAAGCTACTTGATTAATAGCCATTAATGGACCTACTCTCCAAGAACTTATCCAGGCCTTTTTAAAACCCAGCTAATACTACTGGCCTTGACAATGTCTTCTGGCAACAAATTCCATTAGTTAATTATGTGTTGAGTGAAAATGTACTTCCTTTTCTTTGTTTTCACTCTGCCAGCAGCTAGTTTCATGGAGTGTCCCCTAGTTCTAGTACTATTTGAGAGGGGAAATAACTGTTCCCTATCTACTCATTCCACACCACTCAAGATTTTATAAACCTCTATCATGTCCCCTCTTAGTCTTCTCTTCTCTAAGCTGAAGAGACCCAGCTTGTCAAGCCTCTCTTTGTATTGAAGCCATTCCATACCCTTTATCATTCTCGTTGCCCTTCTCTGTACCTTTTCTAGTTCAGCTATGTCTTTTTTTAGATGGGGTGACCAGAACTTGAAAATCAGAAATACTTGCTTTGCAGTTTGCATGCAGCCTTGTGTGGTATTTGTCCAGATTATGGCACTGAGACTGTGTTTGTGGCCTTGGTCGACTACCATTGCCATGAGTTGGATTATGGTTGTTCGACACTTTTGATCCTGTTAGATCTATCGGCTACATTTGACACAGTTGATCATGAGATGTTGGTGACTCACCTGGGGGACCAGGCCAGGGTGGGTGGGATTGTTCTAGAATGGTTCTGGTCCTTCCTGGCTGGAAGAACTCAGCGTGTGGTGCATTGTCCCACCCAGGACCTCACATATGGAGTCCCACAGGGTTCTATTCTGTCCCATCTCCTGTTCAAAATATGCAGCCTTTGGGCAAGGTCATGAGAGGGTTTGATGTTCAGTGTCATCAATAGGCTGATGACACCCAACTATACCTCTCATTTTCAACTGACCCAAGCCCAACAGTCTCAGTGCTTAGCTGGTGTTTGGTGGTTGTGGGGGACTGGATAAGGGTGAGCTGTCTGAAGCTGAATCCTAACAAGACAGAGGTGATGTTGGTGGGAGGGACTGAGGGGTTGGTGGCCCCCATCATTGATGGGGTTCGTCCCTCCTTGGCCCTTCAGGTTCAGAGTCTGGGGTTGCTCCTCAACGCGCAGCTCCACCTCGATGCCCAGGTGGTGGTTGTGGCAAGGAGCACATTTGGCCAGTTACATCTGGTATGGCAGCTTTGGCCATACGCAGGGCCCCGATTCTTCCGCGGAATTTTTTTTAAAATTCCGCGGGAGTCAGGGGCCAATTCTGCGCCTCGGCGCGATTTACCATGCGGGGGGGGGCTTGGTTTGCCTCCTCCTCCCCCCGCACTGGTCAAACCTCAGGGCTTCCCCATCCCAGCTGCCGGGGCTTGCCCTCCCCAGCTGCTGGGGCGTGCTTGACTCCCACCCACCCCAAAAAAAAACCAAAAGGAATTGTCTTACCAGGGACGGCAGCAGCAGCTGCTCCGTCCAGCGCGCTCGTACTTCCTGCTCGTACTTCCTGGCCCCTCCCGACGGGGCCTCTCAGGGCGACGCAGCCGGATGACATCATCTGGCTGCGTCGCCCTGAGAGGCCCCGTCGGGAGGGGCCAGGAAGTACGAGCAGGAAGTACGAGCGCGCTGGACGGAGCAGCTGCTGCTGCCGTCCCTGGTAAGTTTATTAATTATCTAAAGGGGGTGCCTCCCCCCCTGGCAACAGGGGAGGCTGGGGAGGGGAAGCCCCGAGGGTTTTTTCATTCCCCTCCCCTCATGGAATCTCCTGCCCCGCGTCCCCGCAGCGCAGGCTGGAAATTCTGTGCTGGGGTAAGCGGGGCAGGAGATTCCATGGGGGGAGGGGAATTCCATGGGAAATCTGCGAATCGCAGACCCGCGTTTCCCTCGGGGCCCTGGCCATACGTCTCAGACTTCGACATTGCCACTTCATCCATGATTTCATCACCTCGAGACTAGACTATTGTAGAACACTCTACATAGGGCTACCCTTGGTGATGGTATGGAGACTGCAGCTGGTGCAGAACACGGCAGCCCATCTCCTTATAGGGTCATCGTGAGCACGTAACACCTGTGCTCCTTTTGCTGCATTGGCTGCCTATAGTATTCCGGGCCCAATTCAAGGCATTGGTTCTTACCTTACATGGTCTGGGCACCACCTACGTGTGGGACTGTCTCATGCCACGGATCCAAGACTGGTCCCTGCGGTCCACCAGGGGCACCCTCCCTGAAGTCCCCCTAGTGTCTCAGGTGGCGATGATGGAGAGGGTGCTCTCGGTGGCCGCCCTGAGGCTATGGAACTCCCTCCTGGTTGCAGTCCAATTGTCCCCAGACCTCCCCTCCTTTTGACAACAATGTAAAATCAGGCTATCGCACCAAGCTTTTTGTGAGGGTAGTGGGTGGGAGAGTTGGGTTGGAGAGGTGTTATTGTATTGACTCCATTCTGGCTGTATTTTAATATTGTATTGTATTTTCATAATGTTATTGTAGCAGGACGCAGTTCCCATGGGTAAGTACCTGCAGGATCAGATCCCTGGGCTGTCACTTCCATGGGGAATCAGCAATGCACACATGCCATATGGGAACTAGCTTAGTCTTTATTCAGTGATACAGCATTCCTGTGTATCTGGGCTGCTGGCTCAATCACCTCACACCTTGGAGGCCCAGCTCAGGCCACTTTCAGACATCCCTCCCCCTGCACATATTTGGGCTGTGGGTGGGGGGGAATGCACAGCCCAAATATTCACACGGATCGACCGCTCTGAAAGGTCCCCCACGCACATGTGTGTGGCTTTGCTGGCAGAGATGTGCAGGGATGCAGAGCTCGATTTCCTGCTCTGTCTCCGCCGGCAAAGCCTCAGTCTCTTCACTACACACAGATATTAGCAAACCCCCAAAATCCATTCAAGCCAGGCCAGCAGGCCCTGACTCACTCCAAGCCTTCCCAGGCAACAGGATCCCTCCTGGGCACAGCCTTCCCCAATACCTGGATCCACAGCTTCTCCTTTCCTTCAAGTCTTCAGAAACCTGGAGATCACAGAGTGGCAGACATCCAGGCTTTAAGTCCAGGGCTCAGCCTTCTCCCCAACAGGCTTCAGAACTGGACAACTCCCCTGCTGAATGCTTCCAGGAGATGTTACCTCTTCATCTCCCAGGCAGAGACTGAGACCCTCTCTGGCTCCTAACCTCTTATGTAGCCAGAGTGGGCATGGCCAGCTGGCTACATAAAGGGCCAGTGTCCTGCCCACTCTGTCTCCTTGTCTCTCAGCCTGTCTTTTAATCAGGCTGGTCTCTGGCTATGGGTTGGCTCTGCCACACCCATGCGCATGCGAAGCCCTAAGGCTGGCCCACTCAGACCCCTCTAAAAGGGGCAGCAGCCCTGCAAGGCTGCTCCCTGCTACAGTTATGTTTTATTTGTTTTAAGATGTATGTAACCCTGAGGTGCCTTGGCAAGAGGGTGGGGGTTACAAATTTTTGTAATAAATAATAAGTAAATAGTGTTTTTGAAAGGGGGAAATAGTGTTATCTCCTCTACGTTTTGTCCCCCACTCTACAAGCAATCAGATGCTACTAGGAATTTGAGAATTTAAGGATTTTTCCATGTATTTTTTTCTCTTATTCACTAGTTTGGGAGCTTGTAGGAAAGATACTGGAAGTGCTATATCAGAGGTGGGGAACCTTTTTCCTCCCAGGGAACAATTTAAAGTTAGTACAACTTCTGAGAGTCACATAAAAATTGGAGTCAGAGGTGCCTATGGAGTGCACTCAGAAAGAAGAGGGTCCAGATCATGGGTGTGTGCCCTAGAACTGTCTCTTATCCTTGTGTGCATGCCCTCAACTCTGCTCCATTACCCTAAACTCAGATTTTCCATTTCTGATGGTAGGAACTGAATATAGGGACCAGATCCAGGAACTGGAAAGGGGCAAAATAAAACTTGCCATGGACCACATTTAGCCACTAGGTCTAAGGTTCCCCACCCCTAGTGTAAGGGAAGGAGAACAGAGATGGGAGGAGCTGGTCTGAGGTGAGGGATTAGAAATGCAGCACCTTCAGTTAGAAATGCAGCACTATCCAGTATCCTTCCTACAAGAAGGGACCAAATTCTTTCCGGTTTTGTTTTTGTTTGAAAAAATCCATTTTGTTGGATTTTAATTAAAAAACCCATTTGTTTTTGTAACATTTTTCATATTAAAAATATTTAAATGTTTAAATAATAAATAAATAACTGCGCATGTGGAAAATGGCCGCTGGATGTGTGCCCTTTTATAAAATGGTGCTGGCAATGTCACCACCATTTTGGAAAAGGACAACCAGTCTGCACATTCACAGTGACCATTTTGCACATGCGCAAACTGTCTGCCCTTTTCTAAATGGTGGCAATGCTGTCATCACCATTTTAGAAAAGGACATGCATGTTTTAGCTTTTTATGTTTGCTTATTGTGTTGCAAGCTGCCCCAAGCTGCCTGGAGCAGGAGGGGTGTGGTAAAAATGGTTTAAATAAATAAATAAATGTGCAGAACGGTCCAGTGCCCACGTTTGTGCATGCATAATGATTTTAAATAATGTTTATTTTTTAACAAGAATAAATGAAAACAAACAAACGTTTGTTTATTAAAAACATAAGAACACAAGAAGTGCTATACTGGGTCAGACCAATAGTCCATCAAGCCCAGCATCCTGTCTCTGACAGTGGCCAATCTCGGTTGCTTGAAGTACCCAACAGGTCATTATGGGGCAATCCATTCCCTGCTGTTCACTCCCAGCTCCTGACAGTAAAAGGTTACATTCCCCAAACCTACCTGGCTAATAGCTGCTAATGGACCTACCCTCCAGAAACTTGTATACTACTAGCCTTGACCATGTTCTCTGGCAACAAATTCCACAACTTAATTGTGTGTTGAGTAAAAAAATGCTTTCTTTTATCTGTGTTAAATCTGCTACCTTTTCATTTCATGGAGTGTCCCCTCGTCCTAGTACTATTTGAGAGGGTAAATAACCATTCCCTATTAGCATGTTCCACACCACTCATGATTTTATAAACTTCTATAATATCCCCTCTCAGTCATCTCTTCCCCAAGCTGAATAGCCCCAACCTATTCAGCCTCTCTTCATAGGGGAACTGTTCCATACCCCTTATAATTTTTGTTGCCCTTCTCTGTACCTTTTCTATTTCAACAATATCT
Source organism: Sphenodon punctatus (assembly GCA_003113815.1). Lineage (NCBI taxonomy): Eukaryota > Metazoa > Chordata > Lepidosauria > Sphenodontia > Sphenodontidae > Sphenodon > Sphenodon punctatus. The sequence goes on from QEPC01003417.1 coordinate 735,458, forward strand.
TTTGGAGATGGGACAACCAGAACTGCACACAATATTCAAGGTGCGGTCGCATATAGTGACATTATGATAGTTCCAGTTTTATTCTCTGTCGCTATATGAATAATTCCTAACATCCTGTTTGCTTTTCTGATGGCTGCCACACACTGAGCTGAAGTTTTCAATGTATTGTCCACAATGGGTGATTTCAGACGTTACGGCCGGGCGCTTTCACCATGGGCCATGGGGTGGTTTGGACCATGGCCGGGGGTGAAGGGGCATGCCAACAGATGTGCGCCCCATTGCCCCTGGTCATGGTCCAGACCACTCCACGGCCCGTGGTGAAAGCACCCGGCCGTCACGTCTAAAGAGGCACACACACTCCGGAGGGGGTGGAGCCGCGTGGCGCAGCGTGCTGCTGCACGACCCTGCCCCCTGCATTCCCCAGCGGCCCTCCCCCCTTCTGATGGGCAGCGGCCAATCCGGCGGGGGTGAATCCTATTGACCGCAGTGAATGGTAAGTAACCAGATATTACTTTCCATTCACCACAGCCGTGGTGGTCTTTCACCACACTTCTCGACCTCCTTGCGTCCGGAGGTCCAGAAGTGTGGTGAATGCAAGCACAGGCCGCGTTTAATTCATTTTGGGGTCTTTGTCAGAATTCTTTGTCTCCAAGTATTGGGTCTGCTATTCTTCAAGAAATAAAGATATGATTTGTGACTTCACTGCCCAAAAATCTAGGAAGAGATCTTTCTAAATTAGTCAAACATATATTGCTACCGGATGTGGCATGTACATGCAAAACACCAATATTTTGACTTTTAATAAAACTTTGGACACAAATGACAAACTTTTTCTATTCATTTCCTAAGGAAAAGTCCCCCCAGCCCCATCAATACTGTGCCAACAGTCCCCAAATTCTTTAAGATGTTCCTGAGGATGGCTGTGGTTTTCCTTTGCAGAATCTATGCTGGTTGGTTCTCATCCAGTGGTAGCCTGTTCATAGGGACTGTTGGGGTGCATCCCCACCAATAAATCCTGCCTATATGGACAAGCTGCTTGGGGATAGCTTGGATCCAGACCCCTGGGAGTTCTCAGGCAACAACAGCACATCTTCTCTCCAGGCACAGGGCACGTGTTTCCTCTTTGGGGGTGGAAGGGAATGTCAGAGGGGCAACACTGAGTTGTGTCAGAGGGTTTGGTATGAGTGTGTGGGAGGGGAATTGTGAGGAAGGGAACTGGGATGTCTACCTGAAGAAACAGATTTGGGATAACTTTGGGGGCCCCTTGGGGCTCCTGGTCCCCACCAGCACCACCAAAAAATGTAAGCACCAGCTACCACTGTCCTCATCTTACTGTGATCTTATAGGAATGTTTTAATTCATTGCTTAGCTATAATTTCGAGGCTCACTCAACCCACTTGCTTTCCTGGAAGCTGCCTGTATCCTCATTTCCACAAGTATTTTAGGTCTTGAATGGGCCCATTTAATAAATATAACCTTTCTTACCTGTCCATGACATTTGTAGAGATCCAAGCTGGTGGCAAAGATCCAGTCCGGTGGATTTGATTGCTCTAGGAACCGATTCACTAGTCCCAAGCCAATTCCCCTATCAGACCCTGTCACCAGAACACTCCGAACATCAAGCTGTGCCATTGTCACTCGGTGGTAGTAGCAGCTAGCAGCCCACTGTCACACTCGCACGCTGTCAGCTGTCTTATGTGACCTGAAATGAGAAAACCACTGGACAGTTCAGATGTCTACAGTCACCAAATGTAGACAGGTCTGCATTCAGTCATTCATAAATTCAAGCCTTTGAGTATTTATATACCTTTATATACCCAAAGGTAGGGTCTACAAATAATTCAAGTATTTGGGTATTTTTAGATAAGCACCTCTGCACCCATCATTCATGTTGCAGAGCTGTACTGGCACTGACACTGGTAGGTGATGGGTGAGTAATGGCTGGGGAGGCACTTGTCTAAGAACATCCATTGATTCACTGTTTAAACAAACAAACAAACAAACCCAAATCGGAGTCACGGTGTCTCTGAAACCAGCCCACTCTCTCAATCTCCAACAAGTGCATGCTCACTTCAGTATCTATTCATGTCACCCTGAACTTTGCAAAAACTAAAACCCACCCATCTGTATTGTTCTGTGCAGGACTTTGAACAAAGCTGAATTGTTCTGGAAAGAATTTTAATTAGTTAATAGACAATGTCCTTGGGAGAAGAGGACAGGAATGTTTTCTGAGCTGTTTGTGGGGCAACATAAACTTAAAGCTGTTCATCTTGGAGTTAGTTTGTACCAGACAGCTGGACTGAGACCATATGTGAGTTTCTCTTTACTTTGCCCCACAATCTAACTCTGGCAATTCAGACAGATGATGCATGGACAAGCATCTGCGCTTGTTCCCCTGAGACAACATGGGTTAGATCTAACCTAATAGCCTGCGGTATCACAAAGTCTTCATGGTCTTTTGACCACAGGATAAAGAATCCCTGAGAAACTTTGATTTATCTTTTGAACATCCTCTTAGAATAGAGGTCTCAGTCTATGGCTCACAATGGGCTGACAAACAATATGGGGAACGTGGTTCACAAGTTGAGGATCACTGCCACAAAAGCTTCTTTCAGGTTCTCCTGACCTGCCAAAGTCATATCAGGAACATCAAATCAATACTCCCAAGCTCTAACCCCATTTTGATTTCTATAGGGTGCAGTGGTGGGGTGGAAGGTCCAAAGCTAAGTAGGGACCCAAAATTCCATAACATAGTAGCCCACAGAGGAAATTTTTGGCCCTTTTGGACCCGACCCCTAATCTCATTGTATCACACTAATCCCTCTAGCTCTCTCAAACCAATGTCTGCCCACAGGTGGTCCTCGCCAGGAGTGAGTGCTCAGAGGTCTAGGGCCCAACACCATCAAGCACTGTGCAAAGGTTGCATCACAGTATTTCTTCTGCACATGTTGTTTATTTGCAGTGCTTGCCCAAAACAAACCACAACAGTCTCCCCACATACAGCTGGGCAGGGCACCTGAAACAGCCAGTCCCTCAGCCTTTAAGTCCAGTTTTCAAAACAGAAAATAGCCCCCCTTCTCTCAGCCTTACCAAACACTACAGTCTTCCAAACATATACAGTCCCAGTACATGTTCAGGGATCTCTGAATCATCAGGCTCCCTGTGAAGGGTCTCGGCTTCTATACACCCCCTTTGACTTCCCCAGCAAGCAGGCACACTACAGTCCCTCTGCCTCCCACCCCTAGCTTCCTGCTTTTGTGTTCCTAATGAGCTGCAGCTGGCCAGGTCTGGCTTCAGCTTCAAGTGGCTGGGTACTGGCCAGCCAGGACTTATCCCAACACTGTGACCTTGTGGCTCTTGATAGCCTTGGAAGCCATGATCCCACTACTGGAAGCCATGATCTCACCACTGATTTTCAGCAACCTAGCAGCAATGACCAAAGCAGTTATAGTTCTCTTCAGTTTCCCTGCAGCCCAGCATAGGCCCTTGGCTCCTGGAAGCATTGCTCCATGCCATGGTGTAACCCTGGCGTTGTCATCCCCTGGGACTGCATCCCATTTCTGTCACGCTGCCCAGCTTCATCATCCCTGCAAATCTCAATGAACATCTTGGTCTTGAATTAGGTCCAGGGTACTGCTCAATGGCATCTTTGTGCAGAGCCTTCCATGACTTCCCAAAGGCTTTCCAATGGCTAATAACTGTACTCATCTACTGCTGGCAGTTACCTACTTGCATACCTCCATATGCTCTTCAAATCCCTTGGCAGGTGCATAAGATACCAAACATCTTTTGCCATTTATGTCGACTCTTCAGTGCCTCTTTATCTTCATGTCATCCCATTGTCAGGGTGCTGGTGTTGTCTATAACTCTTCTTTCCTAAGTCTTGTAATTTTGACTTTTCTTTTACCCTTTGAGCACGAGTGGTTTACTTGCATTACAATGCTTAATCCTTCCATAAACTCAACATGACCCAGCCATTCTTTTCTTAGCATTTTACATTGGCAGCACACTGCCACACAACTCCATTTGGCAGAGGGCCCAGAGATAGATATTTTATTTTATTTATTTATTTCTATGATTTTATATCCCACCCCTCCTGAAAACAGCTCGGGGCAGATATCACCCCAAAATTTTGTAACAAAAGGTTTTCTGCAAATCAGTTTGACAGCAGAAATAAAACTTGATTTATTGGAAATCCTTGGTGTCATCCATGACTTTATTTATAATAAGTAGGACTGTGCACAGGATCAAGTATTTGTATTTGTGTTTTTAGTATTTGCATTTATTTGTATTTTTAAAAATCTTTATTAGAGCTGCAACTGGGTACCCAGCCAGTCAGGCACTCTGTCAAATTTGGGGTGCCTAACTCACCCCTAACTCACCCCAGTTGTGCTCAGGCACCAACTGGTTCCTGAATACGACCCAACGGGCTACCCGACTCCCCACGCTGACTCACTTCACCACCAGGCTGCTGCTCTTCTGGTTGGTTGCTGTTTCCTGCTTGCTGCTGTGGGAGGAGCAGATATTGTGTGGGTGGGTGTGTTTCCTTTCTCCCTCATTGTATCATTGTAATAAAGAACCCCTTTTTCTTGAAGCACCTCATTTCTGTTGGATTCTATTAGTGGTCAAAAAGAGCAAAATAAAGTTTCACTGCCTACTGTGCCAGGACCTGTTAGAACTCTGGCTAGGTATCAGCAGAGTTTACACACCACAAGAAGAAAAATAGCTCGAATTCTCAGTAGCAACAGCTTAAAAGTAATCAACACCTTACCGCTCCACCCCCACAGGTAAGGCTGAAGCACCCCGGGCGCCGGGGGTTGTGGGGTGCAACACCGGGGGGCATATGATGGAAAACTGGGGACCTGCGTGAGGCGGGACCCCGGTAGGGAACACATTGTGGCACCCACACTGCGCACACATGGTACACGGGATGGGGAGCGGCAGCTACTGCCAGGGGCATGTGTACCTGCCCGGTGCCTCTGTAAGTGATGGGGCAGGTGCCGTTATACCATGGGCAGCCTGTCCCAGGGGGGCACTGTCAGGGAGTGCCCCACGGTACATGCTTTGCTTGTGTGGGGAGGAGGGGGTTCCCTGGACCCTTATGGGGCACACAAGCGCCAGTGCACCGACAAAGGACAGTGGTGAGTGCACACGGTGGTCCCCTAACCCATTCTTGTTTCCCCCTAGCAGGGAACAACAGCGGCGGCCAGTGTAGAGTGGCCAGTGGATGACAGGGAGGCCGGACCGTCAGTCCAGAGAGCCCTGCGATCAGCTGCGGCCAGGGCACGCCATCCAGTGAGCCCCAGTAGTGCGGCCAAGAGGGGGAGAGGCCGGTCACAACATTGAGCCCTGCCCCCTCCATTGTGCATGTCCCCCCAATAAAGGTGTTGTACCTATCCCTTGCTGTTGCATCCTCTGTCCGGGGACATGGGGGTTGGGGGTGGGGGTTGGGTTGTGGGGCATGCAGGGGGGCACCAGCAGGTCGAGGGCTCCCAGAACTCCCAGGCCTGGTGGCGGGGCTGGAGGGTACACCAGCAATGCCGCATGCAGCTGAGGTGTCAGGAACCAGTGTGCACTGGACCCACTCATGTGACCCGGCTTGTGTTGGCCGGCGGGCATGTGCGGGACCAGCACAACCCGAGGCCAACACCAATGGGAAGGGCACTCACTGCTGGGCAACCCACAAGAACCATTCACAGGACGCAGTATGCCACACATGGCCTGGAGGGCCGGCTGCAGGTAACAGGTCGGGCCCTGTAGTGTGGCAGGGGGTCCCTCCCTGGGTGCATTGGTATGGGGGCACTGGCCCGGCCCAGGGCACCGGTGCAGGGACAACGTGGAGCCCGGCATGGCGCAGCATCGGACAGCCGCCCGCCTCACCCATCGCATGAGCGCTGCCCTCCTGAGGTTTGCTGCCCTCTGCCACCTTGCCCCCAGGAGGGCGGACCACTGGCTCAGCAGGTGGAGCAGTGTAATCCACTGGAGCAGCATGCCCAGCAGCAGGAGGCCCATGCCCAGGAGGTGCAGCAGCATGGCCCTGGGCAGTGGGTCCCCATCCCCTGGCAGCATGGTACTGCTGCTTT